>CM031921.1:30562871-30947652 GCA_018703695.1 Prunus fruticosa | reverse complement strand
ATGGTGGCCCCTTGGATATCCTGTCTGCATTGTCTGGGGGTAAAATGACTTCAGAACCATAGTTTTGGGCTTCATTTCAGCCCTCTCCCATTAAAACATTACGGTTTTTCTTTAGGTGTGTCCCGCGATGTAAACACACTTACAAATGCAGTAGAAGGTGAGTTTGGGTTTAAGAAATGGGGAAAAGGTTTCTAGGAAGCATATCTTGCATTTCATCTAGGTTAGGCCCACTCTGCCTCGAAGAACTCTGAGCCTTAGTTGGTTAAGAATATATTGTCCGGCTAAACAAAAGCTATATGTTGTATGAAAAGAATATTTTTTTTGGTGGCTTTTTTAGTTCATTCTTGACCTTGTGTCTGAATGAGGAGGCTGAAAGCGCCAAGGGGTGGCAAAATGACAGGATTGAAAGTGATGGAATATAAAGTTCCCAAGATTTCAGTTTTACTTTGTTTGGCTAACGTATAAAGTGTCAGTGGAATCAAATTAGGAAGTAGGTTTATGCGTAGGTCCGAAACCTTAGAACTAGGAAACACTGGGAGACTAGCAATTCCATGGTAAAGGTAGGACCTGGACCTCTGGGCATGAGTCCCTCGTCCCGAGGAACCGGGTACCGAGACCCAGGTCTCAGAGCTAAGGTTCAGCGCTGAGGTCCCAGTTTTAAAGTGGCCAAATCCGGTTAGAATGGAGTTTTGAAGTAACAGTTACCTCAAATCCAATCTCCAGACCCTCACCGAACGTGCCATAAGAGGATATATCTTTTACGTTCCTGTTTGCTATAATTTTATTATGGCCTGTTAGTCTAGTTTAAGTTTTTTCTTTTTATGGAGTTATTAGACCAACATCTTCAAAGTTTCTAATGTAAAGCATGCAAATGCAAGTGTTTTTTTTTTTTTTTTTTTTGGTAACAATGCAAGTGTTTTTCACTTTTAGCTAATTAGCCTACACCCTGTGACAATGAACCAAATGTTAATTGGTGGCTTAAAAAGCTGTTACGGTTTAGTATGTAAGTCATATTGAACTCACTTTACTGGTTCTTGTTTTGTCTTATTATTGGCAGAGGAACAAGAAGCAAAAGCAATTGGATGAAGATGGCAGAAATGGTGCAGCAGACTAGTATGGCCAGCTGCAAATTGGCATCATGTAACGAACGGCATTAGCGGATAGAATGACCAGCTGCAGTTCCAGCCTGGAGCGATGTGTGGTCTTTGATTTCCACCTCAGGATATTTGTGATCTCTGCTTGATGATGCTGTTGGTTTTGCTAGGCCTAGGGATGTTTGTATTGACATTATTTGTTAGTTTTTGTTACTTGGGCTTTTTGTTACAAAGTTAATTCTACATTTGTCAAAATCTTTACAAGTTGCCCTTCAAAAGTAAGTACCCCTGTTTAAATCCAATTAATTGGGCGTTTTATTTAAAAAATCAGAATTGAATCCTTTATTTTCCGTAACATGTGAGCTTGGACAGGAGAGAGTGTGCGCGAGGGCGCGCCAAATGAACGATTCTCTTCTAACTTCGCCAGACGCAACACCTTCAAACTCTTTTTTGAGTTTTTCTGCAATATTTTTATGTGTGTGGACAGAGAATATACCAACAAATACAAAAGAATGCTTTTCTATGAAACAGATGGACAAACGTAATCGTACAGGACTGGCTTCAACTTTGATGGGAGCAAATACCGTTCTTGGTATTTTGCACACAAGTCATTCTTCTTCTCTTCCCCGTAGCAGCCAATTAACAATTTACACACAACAGAAAACATAAATACAGAGCTCTATAGAGAAATTACGCATGGGGAGAAGGAACAAAAGAAATTTATAAGGAAAAATTGATTAAAAGGAGAAGAATAAAAAGAAGAGGGTAACAAAAGGACAGCTCAAGTGGACCCTGGGCACTACAATGAATGGTCATCCACACTTCTTGGATCGGCCCCTGTTACTTTGTGATGCAGAAAACTATCATATATGGCTTGGCTATCTTCTGTCATTCCTGAGCTGGTTGGAACCAGTCTGTTCCTTATTCATGTGCTCCATGTTCCAAGACTGGTCCACCCGGAGGAAGTTGGTATTCATCCGGTTTCAGGGCCAAAGCAAAGTCAGGCAATGTCGGTGCTGTCTCCATGATTCTGCAGTCAAGATATCCAAAACCAGACGTTAATTCTTCCTATGGTTCCTTCTATCAACAAAGAACAACAAGATTACAATTAGGTGCCAAGAGTGAAAAGGAAATTGCATTTGGGCATAAATATTATCAGTTATACTTCTCTCCAGTAGGACATACTTTTCGTGTGAGTAGAGGTCACGGTTTATCCGCACTTTGCTCGAAGTATCTTTGGAATTTTTTCAGATAGATATTTCATGGTCCCCCGCAGAGCGGTGGATTTCTGCATAATGTCTATCAATTAAGCACTTACTCAATAAGAAAATGATTAAAAAGAAGAAGGAAACTGATCAACTAATGACACATCAATCTTCAATCCACCAACGCTAGCTACAAATAATAGATCTTGCACATGGGTCAGTACACACACGCACACAAATATCTAGAGATTGGAATAGAGACTACATAATTTAGGGTGAGAGGAAGATTAAAAAAAAAAAGGACTAGAAAACCAAAAGAATGGTGATTGCAAGGAGAAGAAGCGAACATATTTTATTTCAGAGGAAACAATTATGAGCTAACAGTTCACCTAGCTAAACCATGCTAGATGACCAATGAGTAAATAAATTCTAAAATGTTTTGATCTTGAAAAGGATGCATGCTCATGTTGGACACAAAATCCTCATCGTGTGAAAGTCGGCCTAAAAACAACTGCTTCACAAACCCAATGTCCTGAGCAGAGTTTGGCTGAATAACTGGAGTACACTACTTCGTTGCGCTACAGTCTACATGCTCTCAAAGGTGAGAAACTTGGTGCTCTGAAGATAACTGATAACTTAGATACTTATCCTAGAAAAGAGCAGATACTCTACCAGATGCCACAAGATGAATAATCCATCTATCAGCACAAATGAACAAGAAAAAATAGGGCTCTACCTACCTCGACAAAGGAGGAGCAGCATGAAATGCATCACATGCTTTCTTACTTTCTTTAAAATACTCATCTGCTGCTTGCAAAGCAGCTACAGCCATCCCATGAAATTTTTCGGTGTTACCCTCGTCAAGGGTCGAACCATGATAATAACACTAGCAGGCCTGATTAATATTGGAGGAAAAAAGATGAGCTTTGGTCAGCTGTGCAAAACACAAACTTCAATCATAATGAAATCAAATACTGAACATTAGTGGCAGAAGACCCCTCTCTATCAGCTAGATCAACGTAGAGGAATCAATTGACATACAACTCTTCAAGAATAGTTAAGTTGTTAGACAGTTCTGATGGGAAAATTATAACTTTAGTGAAAGAAAGACTGGCACAGTCTATGGTGGTGATCTCCAATATTACTTCTCATTTGGCAGTCACTCAGAAAAGACAATACAGTACCATAACCAAGAACAAGTATCAAAATCTGCGTACACAGAGTTTAATCCAAGGTAGACAAACCGCATTAACAAGTAATCACCAAAGTGGGAAAATACAAGTGACCAACTTGGTATTTTTTAGGAAGAAAAAAAATTCTAGAGGAGTCACTAGACGTCAATTTTTTTTTCCTCAAAAGGGAAAACAACATGTAAATCATTTTTTTCCCTTAAAATAAGAATCTGAGAAATACTATCCTTATAATGAAACAAAAACTCAGAAGATGAAATACGGATAGCAGCGAGCACATAAGCAAAAACACATAAAAGATTGCAGCGTACCTTTGCCTCAACATATTTCCACTTCACAAAGAGCCGATGCTTTCACCCCAACCATTTAATAATGGAAGGTTCATAATGTTATCTTGAGCCTGTGAAGAAATGACATAAAGAAAGCAATATATGGTTCAGGATCACCAATTTTGATGTGATTTAAACAAACATATCTGGGATGAGAAGTGTAATCATGAGGAACAAAGTGAACCATCAGAATTAACAACTTAAATATGACATGTAACTGAGACGGAATATAGAGGAACTTATTCACAACTGCTGTGAATAGAAAATGGCCAAAATAACCCAATATCAGGAAGGGGCAAAAGAAAATCTGAAATTTTACAAACCAAAAAAAAGGGTTATGACTAAGAGGAACATTTAGAAGAAAATATTTTAGGAAAAAAGAACAAAGTGGACATGGTTAGATCCCCTTGTTTGGGGTAATCAGAGAATATTAAATTCATATTTTTCTGCCATCCTAAATGTTGGGTATGTGGCCGTGTGTGTATGTATCAGATATGCACGTAAAGGCATGACAGCATAAGTCAAAGCAAATATGGCACATTATCAAAACTACTGAACCAAACACACTCACTAGTAAATAAAGCAAAGAAGTATAGATGGGGTAAGCTGTCGTTGGGGATCAACCAGAAAATGGAGGTGTGTCTTAATTATCAATGTTCTGCAGTGGTACTTTGACATTTTTGGTTTTAGCACTGTGCAATGGAATCCATCATAGTACCCACAATGAGTTTTTAGGATCACTATTTGCTCCTCACACCAGAAAATATCCAAATTCATACCCTGAACTGATGCAATTTGGGCTGTGAACTAATCCTTTCTTCTTCTAATTCACAAAAATTGTGGATTTTTAATATATGTACAGCCAAAAAAACATGAAGAAATATGGGAGACTCAAATGGAAGCATGGAATGGAACATTTATTACAAAAATCCGAGACTTCAAATGACATTACTAATCGAGAAGAGCGCACCATCAATGCCTGAAAAATCTCTTACCTGCTGCCAATACTTCACCATTTCACATGCAAGCCTTCGCTTCACTGCAAGAGTAGCTTTTGTGCTATCAATTGCCATCCCAGTTGAATATCAACACCCCCGGTAGACATTGGAACAGATGAAGAAGAAAAGAAAAGAAAAATAGAAAAAGGGTAAGCGAAAGATCATAGATCAGAAGACACAAAGTTCCAACATAATTTTATATAGTAGCATAATATGCCTTTTAGATGGTTGGTCCAATTTCAGCATGAAGTTTGAAACATAAAATGTAACAGTTTATCAGATCAGCCCATTCTTTGAAATACCTGTCCTAATGCTTGTAGGCAAACGCCCGAAGAACTCCTTCTGCTAGGTCGACTGGCAGGTTTCTCCTGCAATCAAGCAATAGTCAAAAGATTAAGAACAACAGCATTAGGAACATGTTAACAAACAGGAAGTTGAAATCAGTATAATTTTCAATTGATACAAACTTTGAGCTCAGTAGGCAACTGTGGGTGAACATGTCGGACAGCACAATCAAGGTATCCTGCTGCCTTTATGAAAATATCAATTGAAGCTCGTCTACTCTCTGAAAAAACAAATTAAGTCATGTGAGGCACAACCAAGTGAAGAAATTAGCATGACAAAAGCCAAAAGGTTGACTGATGACCAACTACTGCATGTACAAGTTTTCTTCTTCTTCTTTTGTTCTTTTTTTCTTTTTTTTGTGAATAAAAAAGATCTTCTCAAAACAAGTAGCCCAAGCAGCATAACAGAACATAAACAGGTGAACAAATAACTTACTACGAAGTATCAAACAGAAGAATCTTGATTTAAGTATACTGATAGGGAAACCCATTTTTCAGTTGTTTTAGTCATCTCCTTTTAACATATTAGAATTCTGTTTTAAAGGGTCTAATGACATAATCTAATGAATTTGCAGTTTTCTATCTCTAGTTTTCTAATTTTTCCTATTTGTCATTCAGTTTCCATGTCAACCATATGGAATAAATCGAAAACTGATACTTTTGATGGATGTGAATCACCGTCAGCACATGAAACCATGTAGAGGGAAAGATAAGGAAAACTGATCAATCTCATTTTTCCACAACTTCATCCAGACTTTTATACTTTATGAAGTCCCGGGAAGTGGAATGAAACAAGCAATAAATATCTGATGGCATATTCTGTGGATATAACTACACATTACACACGTATTGAACCTATAACTAAAGATGTGTATTTATGCTTATTGTCTACCACATGAATCTACCACAAAGACAGATTCTTGAAAGTATGCAATTTAGTCAGCAGAAAAGTTTACTGCAGTTTCCATCTGATTCTAAACTTCAGCAGACAGGTTTAGTGCTGCACCAAGTTAGAAAGTGCTCAGTAAAGAGAAGACTTCATGACCATTAAATGTCCACAATCATTCTAGATAGTGCCCACAACACAACTTTCTCATTAACATAGCAAGCTATTGTAAGAAAACAAAGGATGATAAATGGAAAAACACAACGATTTAATTGCCTATGGCTCAGTCTATGCAATAATGCTACCTCAATAGACCCAAAAAAATAACAATACCTTCTGTTACTTTTGGCTGATGACCATTCAGCAGATGTTCTTGGAAGAAGTAACAAATTAGCTTGTGAGAACGGATAGCATTGCCATTAAGTGCAAGATGGACAGCACCTCGTACCATGCATTAGACATAGCTGTTTCCTGAAGGATTGTTCATTCAAATCAAGTCAGGTTTCCTTGACAAAAGGATTATATTTTCCTGAAGAAAAATATATGACACGCATAACAGAGAAATGTGAACTTCAGAACTAGCCACATGCCCACCTCTGCATCATCCTCTTGATTTACCCACACAAATCTACCTTTGTGTTAGCTGGCTTCCTTCATATTAGAAATAAGAAACGCCTTTAGGATTTAACTAAACTTGGGGATACAGTTTAATGAGATGACATAAGATCAAGACTTACCATCTTTCACTAATCCCAAAAGGACAGGCAAGTGAATCCTCAGAGCCTGCTGAAGATCAGCTAATGTTGAACCACCTGAGGACAAGAATTCATTCAGATGTAGAAATACTTGAGTTCACATATCATTTGGAAAAATCAACAAACTTTCGTCCATGACAAACCATGTTGGGTAGGAGTTTTCTCCTTGTTCTTGTAATTGTAGGACCTTCTTGACCAGCCATTACAACTATACAGTTCTTAAAGCAGATAGGCGTTCTACTAAACTCTTGGATAAGTGATCACTGAGTGACTGAGAAATCAACAGGTTTTAGGGTCGCAAACCGGGAACATAGACAGAAACTTCCCCAATATTTGCCGGCCTCCTCCTATTTCCTACTGTATCTTTCTGGTGTTGACACCAGGCATCCCATATCCTAAGACTTGCTATATTGCCAACCCAAATAAAATTTAGTCAATCAGCATCCGCACTATTGAAGCTGTAAACAAATTTCCAGCTTCTTGTATGTAAACTCTCTCTTACATGAAACAGTGGTGATTTCAGAACAGCATGCAGGTAATTACGTTCCAATGTATATGAACCAGAAATGATAGCTGTTCAAATTATAGTCCAAAGAATGGAAGTAGGCATGGACATAAACAGTAGGCAAGCCATAATTAAATGTCAACCAACAAAGCACAAGTAGTAGGTTGCTCACGAGCGACACCCAAATGGATCTGAGTATAACTCTTAGTTGAGATGTTAATATCTTTTAATTGGTGTTTTAAAACACTATATCTCTATATTTCCAGAAGTGGACTAGTTTGATAACATTGAGATTGAGTAAACAAATAAATAACAATTGGCTAAAATTGATTCTAAACCCACCTTCTTTCTTAACAGATGGCTGGCTGATTGGTCAAAAGTTCTGGTTGTTCTGCACCCAAAAAAAATGAATACCACAATTCGAGGTTAGAGCTAAAAGAAGAAAAATGAAGGTTATTTTCTTTAAAGGCAAGAGAATCACATGAAAGGCATGAGCCATGACATTGTAGGAGAGTTGAAAAGAAAAGTGTACCGAACTTATAAGGAGGGTGATTTTCGTGCAACCAATTACGTTGAAATGTGGAAGTAAAGGAATTAAATCGAACTAGATTGGCATTTGGTATTTGGTAACCTCTCACGGAAAAGTTAACTGAGCTGAAGATTATGAGTAAAGGTCTCCAAACAAGCTCAAGCAAGCAACAATTGGACGAAAGCATAAAATTAAAAAAGAAAGAAAACCCAGAATTCCAGCTCCAAGCAATTGCAGATTTCTTTATTAAAGTGAGGAGATGAGAAAATGCAAAGCGAACGTAATAACATTGAGGATGCTCATTATCTGGGGTCTTGGGTACTGAAACAAAAGACAGCAAAAGAAAAAAAACTTGAGAATTCAATATGAATATAACTAAAAGAAAAAAGAACCATCTTTTCTGACTACCAAAGAGTAGAATTGTATACTTACCAACTAACATAAAGCCACTAGTTTGTGTTTTGGCGATTGCAAATTTGCAACTTTCAAGTCAGGTCAGGTCCCTGGTCGAGAGAGAGAGACACTCGATGATCAAATAAACTCAAACCTAAACATAAAGATGCCTTCCTTCCTAGGCAGAACCCCTACGACCATAATCATCGCGAGCTTATTGGTGTGCAGTATGAAGATCACAGACTCTCAATTCAAAACAAAAATTAATAATAATAATAAAAGGGAAAAACCTTTTCCTTAGTCGTCCGGAGGAAGAAAGAGCCAAAGAGGGATTGGAAATGGAAAAAGAAAAATAATAGGGATTTTGTTTCTACTCTCTTATTCTTATTAAAGGCTAAAGCTTTTTAGCTTTAAGCGGTTCGACTTCAACACTCAACACAGCATATTGGGTGGGTGGGTTTTAGAAATTTGGTGGAGCTTTGTATCTATATATCGGCCCACAGTCGCTTTCTTTTCTTCATATATATATATATATTTCTTTCTTTTCTTTTCCGGTTTTAAATTAATTATAGCGTTTGAATGGCGCCCTGTACTGTTACTATACCCAAATCCTAAATTCCTATTCCTTCTCTCTTCTCTCTCTCTCTCTCTCTCATCATCATACAGACATCATCACCGAACCCATCTAGTCGGTGGGTCCTCTTTCCTACGTCAACAACAACTGTCTGTTATTCTTGTCATTTCTGCTGCACTCACTTTTCACTTGTGTGTTTACCCTTTCACCAATTTTTTACTAAAATCCGCGGCAACAATCATATGATATAAATTATGAATGGACAAATCAACCGGTGTTGATTGAAATTGAACGCACTCTTTTTCTTTTTTGCTCTTTCGTCTTTCCAGAACAAAGAAAAGAAAAGAAAGCCAGTTACTTGACTTTGGATCGACTTCGTCATTACCAGTCGTCCGCGACTAATATTTCACACAAGAAATGACAAGTGTCAATCAAATAATGGGGCAGCAAACTCCTTAATTATTGGGAGGCAACAAAACTATCAAGTTTTATAATCATTGCAAGGCAACAAATTAATTAGTTTTAATTATTGGGGGATCGATGTGTCCTGCATCTCTCTTCTCTTGTGATTATTTCGGCTTTTTAAAGTTTGATCGTTGGGGGTCTTAATTTGCGTACTAGTTTTTCGTTTTTCCCCACCAAAAATGCATGAACAACTGCACCCCATCTCCAGTATCTGTTTTTGTTTTTTGGTCAACAAAAACTTCTTTAGTTGAGATCTGCAACCTAAAATTAATTGACAATAAAGTGACCGCATGTAAAGTTTTTTTTAGTTTTCATTTTTTATGAGGCAACATCATCAAATTCACATTACAGAGTTAAATCCTGTATATATATGTTATCCATCATGACTCAAAACGATTGAAACATTAACCTTTTCATTAATACGTCAGCTTAACCTCGGGCCAATCGAATTGTCCCCTTTACATCCAAGTTCGAATCTCTCTCTTATAGATTAGATTAATTAGAGTAATTTAAAATATCACTTGTATTATAATAATAATAAAAATCATATTGATTCTTCACCATTCTAAATTTAAAAGAAAATTATCTTGAAATTTGTATGCTTGTATGAGCTGATATTTCTCTTGGGGCTATGAAAAGCAGAGTTTGAGGAGTGTGAGGGTAAGAATCAACTTGGCATTGGGTTTTGACAAGTGTCCATAAACTAAGAGAGATATGGATGCATTGCAGTATGGAGATATAGTTAATTTTAGTTGTACACTTTTGATTGACTAGACATATATACAATACGTAACAGTGGGTGTAACGTAGGAGAGCAAGACATTTAAAAAAGGACACAAGTTAATAATGGGACCTCTGCGCATCAAAATGTAATCTTTTGTGTCGTAACTGTCGTTAACATAAGGAAGGGTTTAATGATTGATACACCGAGACTGAATCAGTTAGCTGCAAAACATACAAGAGTTTCCTTTTAACAAGTTTCCTCTTCGATATGCAACTCAACTCATTCCATACATGTTAGTCTTAGTCTTCGGTAGACAAATCAGCTATTTCATTTTCACGCGGTGCGGTTTTAAATTTTAATCCTACGAGGGAGAATATGCTTTTCTTAATAACAGTCAGGGACAGAGCCACCTTTGCCCCAATGTTTTGTAAGCTTCCACTAATCAATGTAATGTTTGTAAAATATTAACAAAAATTTGTATGTTTTTAGTTAATGGCCCAATAAATTCATGTTGGCCTCCCAAATTCGAATCATAGCTCCGCCTAATTAATACATTTAATTTTCAGTATGCAAATTGTTTATTGTAGAGATTTTTGTTTGTATGATGACGTATATGATATATAAAATAACAATAAGTATAATTATAGGACTTCTTTCCAGAACTAAAGTCGACGTGTGAACAGTTTTTTATATATCTAGAAAGAAAAAGCCTAAGTTTAAAATAACATGAAGTTAAAATATATCTCATGGTAACAATTGTGGTAGTGGTAGAACCATAACCAAAAGCTTTTTTATATTAAATTTTCAACTGTGTATGTTTTAGTCTTAGCTAAAAAAATGTTAATGTGTTTACATGTGGGCGCTAAACCAGTGACAGTGAGACCAGAACATCCAGAGGTCCACAGCAAAGCAGCTCCCACAAGCCCACCGTCCAAGAGCTCTAAGCCTTCCACGTGCATGAACACGTGGCATGATGGAAGCATGTCGTCACTCATATATTTGTCGCAATCTAACTCTAGCCCCTGATTTGCTGAGGACGGTGATTGGGATGAAAAAATCACAAATATCTAATTTAAAAAAAGGAAAGGAACACGTGGCGAGCAATGGCTATCCTTTGATATTTGCCGGTTTCGGCTAAGGTTGTGCAGCCATCATTACGTTAGGATTCCGCTACATCCATAATAGATAATACATTGGACATTGAATTTGAGACACTTCTTTAGAGGTACACGCAAGGCAACAAGTAGTTGGATGCGTGCCACGTGTACAAGATTGTCAACGTAATAATGCTTATTGCCCGCCCGCCTGAGTTCGTTGGATTGACATTCCCACCCAAACGACAGACCGTCTGTCTGGCACGTGCGTAATATTACTCGCTAGCTAGCTGGGAGGACGGCCAGATCAGGCTGAATGGCCATATAACTGCTCTGCATGCACGACACGTAACACCAAATCATGCGCGGGTTTGGGGCCTACTTCTCTTTGGTCCTGGGCCGGGCTTTCTTCGTTTCGCTTTCGTTTGTTCAGAAGAAGAGGGCTCTGTCCGAGGCTTCTGGTTAGCAACTTGGCATAATGTATTCGAAGAAAGCCCAAAGGGCACCAACCAATAAGCCCCAACCCAACGGTCACGAGGGCGGAGGGTATTTACGTATTTTCATAAAAATCCCACATTCAAATATGCTTAACATTCCCAGGCTCGCAAATGTTTCCCTCCATCGAGAAACCCTAATAAGTTTGCAAAGAATTGTTGGGTTCCAAATCCTCCTTCGACAATTTATTTAATTAATAGGTGAAGATTGCTTTCTAAGTTAAGGAGTAAAAGTTTTGGATTTAAGATTCCGGTTCTTGGCAATTGGCATTGTCAATTTGTCATTATCATGGATGTACAAAGCTCAGCCTCAGCCTCAGTGGATTCCATTTTCAAATTCGAAAAGATTCTTCCTGGAGTTGAGAAATCTGCTTCTATGTCTCCTGCTCGAGTGAAAAACCCAAGAATTCTTGAGAATAAGATTGAATGTCAGACACCGGAGAAGATAAACGAGCCTTTAAACACCAAATACCACGAGGGGCAAGCCCAACTTCAAGATCCAATTTTCCATGGCTTCTATTTCTCTATTTTTTTTCTTCTCTAACAAAGTACGAACGATTGTTTGAGTCTAAAGCTTGTCATCTTTTTTAATTTGCAGATATAGGATTATGGCAGACTTCTTTGACCATATGAATTGTTCCTTGAGGTTGCTTCTTCTGCGTAAAAGATCACCTACTTTTCAAAATATTTCTACTCAGGTGGAAGTCCTAGCGAAACGGTAATGTTTCATTTAGTTCAAAATATTTATCCTTAATGTGCAGTTTCTTTTCCATGGTGGCGGGTAGGATTTTTTCGTTTTGTATTGTTTTCCTTTTCTTGTTTTTTTAACTTTTAATCAATTGGAGGAATAATTCACAAGGATTGGTGCTTCCAATAGACTTAATGGGGTTTTGACTAATATGCGTCAATGAAATATGGTGCGATTCTCAAAAAGTTCAAACTTTTTAATGGATTGAGGGAAAATAGGACTATGGCTTTTATTCTAATATGAGAATTCAACCAGTATATACGATAAAATGGCTTTTATAGTATTGGTTCTCCAGTATCAAGATCACAATCATAACTCATAAGATCATGCAGTTTAGCTGTCAATCATCTAGATTCACAACTGCTCCATCAATATCAACCTAATGAGTGAATGGAGAGAGCCAAATCCATCAAGGACCAGGATCCATTTTGTATTGTTAAGGGCTTTAGTTTCTTGTTTGTAATTCTCAAGATGTTTAGAGAATAACTTCATAACTAGCGACCAGAGAAATTCTAACTCACCCTTAGCTGCACTTCCACATGTTATTTTTCTAAGCAACTAGTACTTCCAGATGCTATTTTTTAAAACAACTAGTATGAGGATCTGGTCTAAAGTTTCCATTGTTTAATTTATATTTTGTTTTCTCTTATGAACTTACAGAGTTATGAGTCGTATATACTTTTTACTGAACTGTTCTTCTTTTTATTTTTCCAGAAAGTTCTTGTACAAGCATCTTGCTCAAATGAAATTTATACTTCCTGAAGCCATAAAGATAGATAGGATTTTGGTGCAGGACAGAGAAACTCCCATGCGTGAAGCCAGATATGAATATCACCTTGCTATTTGATATTGTGGAAGGTCACTGTGAAGTATCTGACTTTATAGCTGTGCGCCAAGTTTTTGCTTCTAGGCTCATTAATTTCTTTGCCATGCATCCTGAGGTACTGTGATGTCTCTTTCTCTGATTTCTTCCGCTTTTTGTTTTTTCTTCCTTCTTTGAAGAGAGAGACTGTTGCAAGCTCCTTGGTGGTTGGGCCTAATAAATATTTTTGTAGATTTCTAGGTTGATGGTCTTATTTTTGGCGCATGATAAGTTGACTATATAAAACAGGAAATGTGGATCTGAACTGTTACATTGCTTGTGGTGCCACATAGGACATGAAACAATACCTAGAAAATGTCACTTTGGTTCAGTAAGTGGCATATGATAGCCCCATGGTGTATAAATTGTTAAGCAATCAGATTGTGCTGGCTTCCACTTAGTGATTCTGTTAGGTGGGCTTGGGATTAGCGATTGGGTGCCATTTAGGAGATGAAACAGTGCCTGTCAGAAAGTTTGGTTGAGTAATTTGTCGATGAAACTCCCATTCTGTATGAAATATGTGGTGATCAGGTTAATTGATTCTGTTTCCTTCACTTGGGCTTAGCTTTTTGCATCATTCATTTGATTAGTTAAGCCAAGGTGATGAATTATTTTGGTGTTAAAAGATAAAAGCAATGAACTCGTGTATTTGTATTTCTTCGGTCAAGGCTTGTGATGTTCCAGAGGCCATATTGCCAGAGCCTTTTAGCCAAAGAAGAGAGATACCTGTCCTGGAGAAATTACCTATCAATTCTTCAATGGAATTTAAAGCAACTTCAAATGAAACTGAGCTGTTTTTAGAAAAAGTTCATCCGTATCCATATGTGAGCAGACACTTCTCTCAGAATGCTGTTGTTGATGAAGCAGAGAAGGCCCAACTCTTAGCATCTCCAGTCCCCTTGCCATCTTCTGGCGGTATGAATAAACAAGGTATTAAGAATGAGCAGAAGAAAGAATTTCCAGTTCTGTCTTCCAAACCTGATAGTATAACTGAGCTAGATATCAAAAACGGGCAGCAGAACAAACCATGTTCCAAGTTCAGTATTATCAACCACTCAGTGCAGCTGAACCACCCTCAATGCTCTAGTGCTTCCAGTGTATCAGAAAGTCCTCTTGTAAAGCTCACCTCATCTGCTGATAGTATCATGATAGAAACACCTACACCCTTGACACCAAGGAGATCAATGCCCAGTTGTGACGCCAAGCATGTGACCATGAACAGCCAATCAGCATCATGTCATAAGCCTGCAAAAAGAATTCTAGACTTCTCACACTTGGAAGGTGATAAAATTTCATTGGACTGCACTGCAGATGAGTTGGACTGCTACAAAGTTGTAAACGAAAACATCCCTAAAACTAAAGAAGGACTTTTTGAGGATGGAAATGTTAATTGTTCTCTGGCAACACTGGAGGTATGCTGGTTTCAAACTTCTCTAGTTACTCTACTGAATGTGGCAATTGCACAGGAATTTAATTCTTCACTGTTTTGTTAGACTTGCATTCTCATAACCTGTTTTTCTTGAGGGTGTTGATTGATGTGGGTAATCTTAAACCTGTCAGCCAGAATATCTAGTTTGAGGTTCATGATAAGATAAATAGATTGACTGGCATCTATTTTGCACTCCATCTTTAATTTGTACTCGTCTGCATGATATGACACCAGGAAATTTATTGCTGTTTATTTTTCCATGTAGATATTCTGATATTGTTTTTAGGTGTGGAAAGATGCTAGATTTTGCCCTTCGAGATGCTTTTTTTTCTTTCTAAACTGTGCAGTTGTTCTGCTTCTATTTTGTACTTTTACCTTTTACCTGTTAGTCATTTGAACTTAAAAAATAACAAAAATCTCCTTATCTGCTTCCCGCTGATTGGACTTTGCCGTTATAGGTTGAGCAGATCCTTGGTTGCGGCAATAGGATCTCGAGAATAGCCAAAAAAGTGCATTGCTGTGTCAGCAGATGTCTGCTTGCCTGGATGACTTGGTTACTATAATCCACAGTATATTCAAGTCTCTTAACTGGTCTCCGATCACAAAAGAGGAGCTTGTGCACAAGATAATTATGAATAACTTTGATGTTGTTGAAAGAAGTGCGTATCAATGTGCTAACTACTGGTACATGTTTTCAAAAGTAGGTGTTTCATGACTTTACCTTGTTTTCTTTGCAGGAGAAGTTGAAGAACAGATTGATCTTCTTGAAAGGCATGCTCCAGATTGGATACACAGGAAGTCTTCTGGTGGCGATACTATGTACAAGTGAGTTTTTATTTTCATTTCTTTTTTTAAAAAAAAATTCATTCATATATTTGTGCATGAGAGATCTCTGTTACATGATTATCAGTTTGTTATAAGCTCTAAAAAATAGAGTCGTAGATCTTGAGCTTATAGCTGAGTTGATGGTGACTTTGTTCATTAGTAGCGGTGGAGAGCAATGGGTTTGGGAGTAGTGATGTCATGATATATACATTGGAAGCTACCTGCATATTTTCCAGGATAGGAAGTTTGTATGCATGCCTATTGTTTGAGGCTGCAAAGGAGTTGGAAATTTGAAGGACCTTACTCTCTACCTAGTCAGCTTATTTATTTACATAAGAAAAGTAGTTCCCAAGTTTGTCCCTCGTACAAGTTTATTTTCATTATGGATATTTGTTTTTCATCTTATTCAAAAGCTTGTCACGGCTTCCAAATCAGATTCAGAACATATATATGGTGTCTTTTACTTTTCAATCTCATGTTTTCTCCGATGACATGCAGCATCAAGAAAGTGCCAAACTTGAACTCAATTCTATGAAAGCTTAAGGCGAACATGATAATTTAGATCCAGCGACTGAATTTCTTATTAAGAAGGCTTCTTTTGAAGTTGGTGGCCCTTGCAAAAAGGAAACTGCGGAGTCTTGCTCTACCAAGTTCCTAACGCAGCTTCACTGCGCAGATGCTTCATTTTAGAAACATGGTGTTATCTATATTTTCAAACCATTGATTAAAAGAATATAATATATTTTCAATTACACCACAGGTAATATATATACTTTCGTGCGCTTTTTTGTCTATTTGCACTCCGTTTCTTTTTTTGTTATTTAATTCTTCTTCTTTTTTATACAATTTAATTTTTCTTTTATTAAGAAGTGAAGATGTCAAAGTGCTTTTTTCCTTTTAACTTTATTGGCTTTGAGGGAGGGGACAATTGAACAAAGGACTTCTAATTCGTAGATAATTATCAATTGAATTAAGTTTAATTTGGCATGTGAGGTAGTTATTACTGGTAGTAAGAGAAATTAGACTTTTTTTTTAATGTGTGTTAATTACCTTTTTACCCAAGGTCTCGTTTGGTTTGCAAAAAGGATTTGATGGAAATATTTCTCATGTCTTTTTCCAAGGGATGGAAAATGGAAGATTATATTCCCATGTTTGGTAGTGCTAGGAAAGCAACGGAGAAATACCACTTTATTTCATTTCCCATGTTTGGTTTGCTTATAAATGTAAAACAAAATTTGTCTAATTTTCTAATTATATCTATATTATATAAATAAATAAAATGCATATAATGCTATATTGTAATTATAAATTATTTATAGGGACAAAATGGTCATGAAATATGTGCATTTAAAATTGAACCCAGAAGGAGGTGGAGGGTTTTATTTTTCCCCCTATTTTTCCATATGTTGGACAGCCACTTCCCATGTGTGGTCATTTCCCATGAACCAAACGTAGTATAGAAGATTAAGCTTCACTTTTTATCAAACTTTTCTTTCTAAATCATGTTTTTATTTCAAGCTCGTCCCATATATTTTGTAACATTCAATAAATAACAATACTTTCATTGAAAACAACATAGCACATTCATTTATCCGGTAATCTTTTTACTGAGTAAATGTTTTAGATTTTTATTTTTATTTTCTTCAAAATTTCCATAATTTAATTTCTCTTTGTATCGATATTTTTGTCAATTGTTTATATTATATTTCCTGTCGTATTTCATCAATATCCATTCGATAGTTTTGCTACAATGATATTTTGATTTTAATGCTCCAAAAACGTTCAGGAAAAAAAAAGGGTGTGAGCTCAGACCGAATCCAATTGTCCTTAGATTTATTCAGTTAATATGATGATTTGTGCATAAATCCGAACCAAAACAAACCGTTTATATCTACAATATGGTTTTTGGTTTTGGAAGGAGTCATATCGTACACAATCGTATCCATCCCCAATACAATTTTATAGAGTAGTTTATGCGCAAACGAATATATTTTTATAAAATGGCTATAATTTTTGTTTTTTGGGGTTGCATTTTGTCAATACATATGTTTTTAGGAAATTTGCATCAATATCATATGAACTTTCAGCCATGCGTGAGATTTCTACATGAACTTTCATTAGATTAACTTCAACAATACAATTAAAGATATGACATCTAAAGCAATATCCAAAGATGACAACGAACGAACATGCGGATAAAAGTTGCACTAAAGCACTAGTCCACATTATCACAATTAAGTATAATCCCAAACAAAATCCACATATCAAAAACTATAAAGCACCCCCAGAATCTTAAATATACCATACCACCGGAACAAGCACGGACCACAACTTATATCCCTAAAAATTGTAATTGAATAACCCACGTAAGTACTTAACCAAAACTCATCGCTTCAACATGCAAAACATTTGTAAATCCGATAAAATATAACCATCAACAATTGGATGAGATTTTTTTTTAAGTATAAGCGATAGTCTAAACTATATGGGTGAGGGATTTCTTACACATACAAAACTATGATGCCAATTTTTGGTCTCCAAGTCAAAGTCATTTTTTACTAAACTATACCTCGTTGACCAATTGGATGACTTTGAATATTATTTAATGTTGAGATTGTACGTTTATAACAAGAAAAGTATTTGCCGCATTTAAAAAAAAAAAAAGTATTTGTATTTTTCCAAATACTTTTTTGCATCTCTTAATTTTTTAAAAATAAAATAAATCAGTATCGAACTCTTTTTTTCTTTTTCTTTCAACTTTTGCCTAAATTTGTTATAATCAAACTCCAACGCACGCTACTTCGCATCAGAAATGAGGTGATAATCAAACCCATCACAGTTGTGCCACGTGGCAATCAAAGTCGTTTGGTGACCGTCGGATGTTGAGCACAAGCCAGAGGAGGCTTTTATAGTGAGGAGAAAACCTAACCTTAGCGCCGTCTGAGGTTGAAGTCTGGCTTCTTAATCTTTATCTCTTCTTATCCCACACACAAAAACCCTAGGAAGGCCAAAACCTCAAAGGTGAGCTCTTTCGCACTTCCGTTATTCTCCTTAATCATGTATAGTATCTGTATCGTGTTCTGAGTTAGGGCTCTTCTTCTTTGTTTTGATTTTGTTTATGCTTGTTTTCTGGGTAACACGGATACATAGAGGTATGAGGGTTATCCGGCAGGCGCTTGATCATCAACTGAAGTTTCAGTTTCTTTGTTATTTTACTTTTGATGTCTTTCAAATTCATTTGGCGGCCAAAAAGGCTGCTTTTACTTGGTGGGTAATGCAATTATGCTACCAGTATTGTAGTGTACTTTTCTGGTTGGTTTATTAATTGTTTGCGCAGCCAAAGAGTATGTTTGAAATGCTTTTACTTGATGGGATTGCAATTTTGCTACACTTATGCACGTATTGTTCACATATATCATTACTACTACTTTGGAAGTGTCTTCCATTATTATAGATTTTGTATTTCTCTGTGTTCGAGGATGTGAAAATTCCAAAACTTTAATTCTAAGCGGGTTTTTATCATGACAGTGTTACCGGTATCATATTATCCAGATTCCGCAATTCTACTTGTATCAGAGTCTTGTATATATGTATTGTTCTCTTAAATTTAATTAAGATAAATTCAATTTTGGAGATAATTGTTGATGTTTATGGGATTTGGACGGTGTTCTGAACTACATGGTTTTGGTTTCGTTGCCAGTGTGTAAAATTGTACAATTGTACATTTGATGCATTCTTTCATCAGTTTCATGTTGGCACTTCATAGATGCTTGGTTTTCTTAGTATAGTATGAGATTGATGAAACAAGATAACAGAAAATAAAATCTTTGTTCTTTATTTGAGACATTGTAAAGTTCGTTTTGAAACTTTTTTGAGACATTGTAAAACAAATTTCTCGGTCGTATTGGAGGTTTTATTGCTTAAGACACAGGCTACTTAACTTTAGATGCAATGTTTTGGATCTTGAATTATTTTCAATTGAAACTCATCCCTTCATCTTACAGTACCCACTTTTTATGCAGATGAATCGGGAGAAACTTATGAAGATGGCCAGTGCGGTTCGCACTGGTGGAAAGGGTAGCATGAGGAGGTGGGTTAACTTTTAAGCTTGAAACTCCTTTTCTCTACCAAGTGGAGTGACGGAGGCTGAAGTATCAAGTTTTAGTCTTAATGATTATGAGTTAAATATGCGTGCAGTTATATGTGGGCCAGTTTAATGCCTAATATGTCGCTTAATATGGTTGATGCTCATTTGGTCTGCATGCATTATATTGAGCACCTGATGAAGTAGTTTGCTTCATCAAATTATTGATTTGCAATTTGAGTTCCTTATGTGAAGCAGTTATGGATGGCATGTTGAGGGGACTGTTGTCTTTTGTTGTTTTACAATGTTTTTTCTTCTTCTTATTCTTGTAATTTTTTAAGACTTTCATAGTCTGTTCTTCCCATGGGGAGCAGAACGTTTTCTCTTTTATTGATTTGTATAACCATTGTAGTTGTACTAATGAACCAACAAAGAAAAGTAACATGCAATCTTTAAGTGGCGCACTGTGAATTTAAATACAATCATTTAGTGTATGCTGCATTTGGTGCTCGTTACACCAGATAGTTCCCTAATTTAAGGAGCTCATAACAGAAAGGTAGTCTCCAATTGGTGTAATTGCTTTTTCAGTAGAGAGCCTACTCTGGAGGAGAGTGTGATGGATTATTCTGCTCTTCTGTTTTGAGTCATAAGTCTTACACATTCGTGCAGTTCTTTGTAATTATCACATGTTTTTTGTGTGATCTTGATCTTGTTTGTACATGATTTTGTTTATTAATTCATGTTCCCAATTTCAGAAAGAAGAAGGCTGTTCACAAGACAACTACCACTGACGACAAAAGGCTTCAGAGCACCCTTAAGAGAATAGGGGTGAATGCTATTCCTGCAATTGAGGAAGTTAACATATTTAAGGATGATGTTGTCATCCAGTTCATAAACCCCAAAGGTGAAGCTAACCTGCCAGAACTCTGATCCTGTAAATTATTATTTTGATTTACTTGTCCATTTCAGTCCAAGCTTATAATATTTTGATTTTCTCTAATAGTTGATGATTTTCCTTGTACATTTCAGTTCAAGCTTCTATTGCTGCCAATACTTGGGTTGTTAGCGGTTCTCCTCAGACAAAGAGTATGCCAATATTTATTCTCTATCTTTTAAATTTGAAGTGATGGTTTAACTTGTTAACCGTTCTGGTGTCTTCTATATTTTCAATTTAATAGTAATATAGAAAAATGGATAGAATATTGGTGTTATGGGTTTCCATAGTGTATTTACACAATCAATTTACTCTTGAGTTTTGGTTGTCAATATGTGCTTTGGATTGGAAATTTGTTTTGAATGTTGTACTATCTGGTAAGAGATCGCTACCTGAGTTTTGAAACAAAAAATGTATATGCATGTTTGTGTTTGTTTGTGCCCGGATATTATGCTGCATTGAACCTTTTATTACCTTTTGATTGACCTTGTTTAGATTTTTGTCATATTGGCATATAACTTGATGTATGATCTTTCTCTGTTGCAGAGTTGCAAGATATTCTTCCCAGTATTATCAGCCACTTGGGTAAGTGTGCTTGTGATCCTTTTATTCTGTTCTTGCTTAAAGAGGAGTTCGGGAATTCCTTATGACACCTTTTATTATTTTCAGGGCCAGATAATTTGGACAATTTGAAGAAACTGGCAGAGCAATTCCAGAAGCAAGCACCTGGTGGTGGTGGTGGTGGAACCGCTGCACAAGAGGATGATGATGACGAGGTCCCTGACCTTGTTGCTGGCGAGACCTTTGAAGCCGCTGCAGAGGAGAAGGACAAGGAGGAAGAGAAGCAAGCTTCTTAGAGAGTTTCAAGGGGATTTTGTGTCATTTTATATACTTTCAATTTTCTGAAAGTTTTTTATTTTACTCTTTACCCTTTTTTTAAGAAGTCTGACCGTGGTTGATGTGATTCTCCTTGTGATACTCTGGAGAGTAGTTACTTTTATCTTGTGGTTAAAATCTAGTTTTACTATTTCCTAATTCCTGATTGATTATTGTGTTTAATGATTATTGTCTTGTGACTGTCGAGGTGTTAAAAGAAGCATCCTGTTTGAATGCAGTTAGGTGGTTGCATATGTTTTATTTTAATTAACTTTTTATATTAGACTTCGGATTTAGAGGGAGTTTAAGGTAGCGCAACTAGGAGACAAAATATTGCAGAGTGGTGGTGGGTTGATTAATGTGATCAAGTCTGTTAGTTTGTCAGCGAGTTGAGTTCAGTAGCTGCTGCTACAGAAAAGCGCCTTTTATTTCACGGTTGCGTTGAGCCAATTAATCGTTTCAGAAGCCATGTCCATTTGTTGTTGGTAATATTGAATTAATTTATTCCGCAAGATTTTTGTTTAATTACTAACAGGCAGGGTTACGATAATTCAGCTTGTCCTTATTTTATAGCAAAATTTCCTGAAAATCAAACTCATCACATCATCAGAATTCATAACCAAACCATGAAACAATAGCGTATATCAACTTGACATGATTATTACATGGTAGGCAGGCAGGCAGACATCAAAAAGCCAAGAAACGAAAAAGGAGGAAAATACAAAAAGAATACCACAGAAGAGAGCTAGAAGTAGCTTGTTTGCGCCGCTCCAAAAACACATATCATGTAGCTTAATGGCAGGAGTCGAGTCTGTTTGATGGATGGATTTTATAAATTTGTTCTAGTTTTGGTTGGTAATGGAAATGGCCTTTTCAAGATTTCTGAAAGCTTTTTCATAACGTAAGAATCCCATAAACCAGAATTCGAAATCATCCTCGGTAACTATTTCTATGTACTTCTGTTGTGGTTTGTTCACATTCTCGGTTTGGTTAGCTCTTTTGATCTTCCTTATTGGTATCTGAACCTGCAAAAAATCCATTCCGCCCGTTTATATAAGTTGTCGTCTTCATATATAGAAATTAGAATGGAATATTAGATATTAGAAGAAGAGTAAGAAACGAATAAAAACCTTGTAAGGCGTTCGAACGACTTGTCCAGTTGCAGTTGCAGTTGCAGTTGCAGCACAAGGGACAGAGATGGATCTTTCACTGCAAAAAGCAAGCTTTTGAGTGGAAATAAAAAGAAGGCCAGGAATAGGACCCGCCGTGGTTGATAAGTAGCACTGGGAGGCCTTCAACAGCTCCTCTCCTTCATTTACACCAAATATCTGTTTAAATATATTCCTCCTTCCACCCTTTGAATAATTCTTGCCCCCAAACTCAACTTCCCCTTGACAGTTTCAGACAGCTTGGGCCCAAGTTTCACTGCATTAATATTTAGAGTCAAATCAAGTCAAGTCTTCCAATATCTAATGAATCATCTTGGTTGAGAAATGAGTTTCTTACCGTGCTCGCGTATCCTGTATGCGAAACTGCTACTTTTCTTCCCAAATTTGGTGTTGAGGCCTTTCCCTGAATCACCTTCTTCATCTATATATTATATTATATTATATTGTTAGCCAGGCATATTCTTACTTGATTGCAGCAAATTAGATATTTATTTATACATAATTATTAAATTATTAGCTACACACACCCATACATACATACATCAAGTAAAGTAGCAAGAGTATGTAATTACTGGTTTTGAAGGAGGAAGAGCAATCTGAAGAAGATGGACTGTGGCATAAGCTGATAGGTTCAGATAGAGAAGAGTGTTGCTGCTGCCTGTCTGTCTCTGGTGTTGTGTCATACGAGTTCATATACGGATTTGCAACATATTCATCTGCAAAATGGTGTTTCCTTTCCATGTATGAAGATCCTCTCTCTTCCTGCCTCCTGCCTCCTGGTACAGCTTGTCTGCGGCTGGCAAATGTCAATAAGCTCTTGGTCTTGAAAAGTCTGCGTCTCTCTTCTCTATCTCTGGCTAGCTACTTATTAAAAGGAGAGATACAATAATAACAATACAAATGAATGCTATCCATATAAATTAATATAATACAAGATACAAGTTTCAAAGATTCTCCTTGTGGAGTTGTTGACTGACTGTTGAAGTTGAACATATATATATATATATACATTTTCTTTCTAGAAACAACATCAACAATCAACATGCCATGTATGATGCAGCAGTAAGCAAAGCAATTTCGTGGCAATGGGCGAGCTTGGAATTCAAAGTAGCTTCACTTTTCCATCAACTTCCAAGTCAACAAAAGATGGCTGGCTGACAGACTGAGTTGGAACAACACAGAGTCACTAAATTTGAGCTTATTTGACTGATTGATAGATACATGGAAATTGGAGTCCCGAAAATTGAAAATTGAAAATTAAAAATCAAAAGAAAAGACTTGGTGAGTAAAATTTGATAAACAAACTTAGTAGTGAGCTTAACTAATCTTAATTCTAATTATAATATTGGTTTAATGAACTCACTCAGGTTATAACTTATATTATATATGCTGCATAAATAATGAACAGCACATAGCCACATAGCCACATAGCACATACATACAGAAGAAAGAGATACTGTACATGCATCCTTCACTAAAATATTACTAGCTCAACCTGCCTGCAGGCTGCAGCAACAAGTTAGTATTTTCGGTAATGTTTTGAGCACATGCATCCCACCGCACACATGCCAGCCCAGGGCTACTCTGCTTTTGTTTGTCTGCAAATTGCATGCAGTTCCTTTTTTAAAATTTAAACAAACAAGTTTCCCAGAAACTTACTTCTCGACTAGACCGCCAAAAAACAAACCCCAACCAAAATTGCACGCAGTTCCTTTTTTAAAATTTAAACAAACAAGTTTCCCAGAAACTTACTTCACGACTAGACCGCAAAAAAACAAACCCCAACCAAAAAATAATAATCATAAACTCCATTACCATTTGGGTTAAAATTAAATTAAATAGAATAATAATAGTAATAATAATGTTTTCTTTGACCATATAATTATTAATTATTAATTATTATTAGGTAAGGTGGAGGATGGATGAGGTTGCCTTGCCCACTTATTTAATAGTTAATTGTCTTGGCAATGGTAGGCACTGGCAGACAGCATTTGTTTTTATTTTATAGAAAAGGACTTAGTAGTCTGGATCTGGAATAAATTGAATAATCTCTCTCTACTCTCAAATAATGGGGATAAGGATGATATGGCATTTTATCCGATTCAAAAGGTTTGGTTTCTAAGGAGCCAAGCTTTTTTCTGCTTTTTTTTCTTTGGTCTTATTTACGAGACTACGAACATGACATGTTGTATTTTGTATGGGTTCAAAACATATAGTTTTCTAAATTCTCACTTGCAAAGATGTGATCTAGAAGCTAATCATGAGACTCACGTACTAATAAACTGAAGTTATTGAACTATACCATTTCAAGTAAAATTACCGTTGAATTCAATAGATGCTTGAACTATTGAATAATCATTATGATGCTCTAATAGTAATAAATCCACTGCCTGCAATGCTATGCGAGTGTCAATTTGCCAATTTGCCAAACACAAAACAAAATTGTGACTGGTCTGGTTTGGTAGCAGCACCCTCGTCCCTCTACTCTTTTCTTTCCCTTGCATTTTGAAATTTTATGACTAAAAGCCGCTGGGTTGGGTGTACAAGTTACAAACTAGAAAGACAAGCTTCGGCTGTCACTAAAACCCAAGTTGCTATCTGACTAACAATCCAGTCCAATTTGTTTGGGCTTAAAACTCCAAGTCCAAACCAATTTCTGACCACGATGGAGCCATCCAACAATCAATGCATATCGTATATACAAACACACACATATATACAGTACAGACAAAAACAAGAACCCCCCGAAACGAAACTAGTTCTGCTCGAAAACCATAAACCCTAGAAGTAGAAAGCCCTTTTTGAACGTAATCTCATGGATCCGCAGCCAGAGCCAGTCTACTACATCTGTGGAGGTACTGATTTTGGGTTTGTTTTTGGAGAAAGTT
The DNA here is from genome assembly GCA_018703695.1 of Prunus fruticosa. Classification (NCBI taxonomy): domain Eukaryota; kingdom Viridiplantae; phylum Streptophyta; class Magnoliopsida; order Rosales; family Rosaceae; genus Prunus; species Prunus fruticosa. The sequence continues at coordinate 30,922,258 of CM031921.1, read as the reverse complement.
GGCTGGCTAGGCTAGCAAATAGACACTAAATTAGTGTTTGTGTTCTCTTGTGTTTGTGTTGTTGTAGATTGTGGGATGGAGATTCCCTTGAAGCCAAACGATGTGATTCAATGCCGTGAATGCGGTTACCGTATCTTATACAAGAAGCGCACTCGTCGCAGTAAGTCCCTATCCTCATTCTATAGATTTCATTCATATTACCTACCTTACCACCATGTATGATGTATCCTTTCCTTTTATTGCGATTTTTTAATCAACTTTTTCAATGCTCGTTTTCTGCTGGGTGAATTACATTAACTTGTATATGCTTGAATTGAATTGTTGCATATTCAATTCATTACTTGCTATTGAAAAGTACATAAATTTGGGGATTGGGTTTTCTCAATGATCAAATTTCAGTTGTCCATTGTGGATTTCGGTGATTGGAATGGTATTGTGAGATGAACTTTTAAAAGCCTGGTAAAAAAACTGTGTTCGTCTGGTTGCCGCCCTTTTAGTGTAAGATGTGGATATGCTTTCCATTTCATGCGTTCTTCATGTTTTGTAATTAGTAGCTGTTATCTTTCCAGTCCTAATTAAAAACTTATTACACCATGGCAACAGACAATTACTTGTAAGTAAAGTGATAGGGTGTGTACAAGGTAGTTATGTTGATGCCAAATGGTTTTAGTTAGTTTTTGGGCTTCTGGCTTCGAGGATATTGTTTTATGTGCATAAAACAGATTGTGATTAGCCTACACCACGATGCATCAATGCTGTCTCAGTGGGATTGCTAGAGCAAAGTCAATTAAAGCATTGCACCCAATTATGGGTCTTCAATTGAATTTGGTCCGGAATTCCTACTGATTATTTATGGTCAGTGATTAGTCTAGCAGTATTGTTGCATCTTGGTGTAGGCTAATCACAATCTGTTTTGCGAACAAAACAATACACGCATTTGTCTCTTGTTCCCTGCTTTATTTTTCTTCTTCCTAGAGAGTTAAACTGATTGATTAAAGGCAATTGTTTTGTTGTGCCATTTTGTTTATGTAAAAGCATTAAGTTATATGCTAGCCCTATAGTAATGTGCTATATGTAGACTCATTTCTTTTCTTATCTATCATATTGGGATCACCATGATATACTAACTAACAGCACAAGTATCACACATTTGATACATACACAAGTTATATTAATATGCTCCTCTTTGGAAAGAACTTCATCCATCGATCCTGTAGTCCTATTTGAAACACAAACAAAAAAGGGATATACACACGCACAGACAAGTTGTATTGCTATCATATACATATATGTTTTTCCTATTGCATTGTAGTGTCCATTTTGTAGCACTGTGGAATGCCTTTTGGCTAGCATTTTGATGGTGTTGTGAGTCCAATTCCAGGTCCAAGTGTTGCTCTTGTGTTTCTTTGCTGATTATGTTAATCACTCTATCACATTATTCAATGCTTGATTTATACGACTCATGGTTGTTTTTGCAGTTGTTCAGTATGAGGCACGCTGAAGAAGAGACTTGGTGTGCTTGTGTCGGTCAGCGATCCGTGTATTGAATCTGTTTGATGTCTTTGAACTTAAGTCTCACTGAGATGTTTGTATAATATCCGTACGTTTTCGGCCACTTGTTAATATTGTTTTGTGCTAAATCTTGCTCTTTACATGGTTGTATAATTATTGAGATTCATAAAATAATTGGCATTTTGGTCATACATGGGTTTGATAAATATATACAAGGGACAATGTGTGTCTGTCCCCGAACAGGATGTGAATGCTGAGTCTGAGTGGTTCTTCCAGGCTCCAGCTAAAGCAAGCACTCAGCAGCATTAAGCCCATGGAGTTGTGAATAGATTATATATGGAGTCTTGAAAGTGACATGTTTTTATTTAAAAATTTACGGAGAGAGTCATCTTTCTTTGTACTCTTTACTCGGCAGTGCTAATTGTGTTATCGTCTCACATCCCTAGTCCTATATTCATGTGTGCACATCCTTTTTCTTGGAAAATTCATCAAACAATAGAAAACTATCCCGATATAACCCGAAATACAATATTATTGGTTCAAGAGTTAACGCATATTAATATAAAACCGGCGGAATATTCTGTTTTTGCATCTTCCAAGTTCCAGCTAAGAAGATATTGTGTATCTTTGACAATGACAATATACCCATTATTACTAATTCTATAATTTCGAGAGAAAGAGACGTCATTGGTATTTGAAGTGGAATCAAAAGGTTATCATTTAGCGGAGGGAGAAATTTGCGCTCTTCATACAATTACGAAAATTCTTTCTATTCTCTCTATTCTATGTACAACTAACATTTAAGAAGTCGAATTTTCATTGAGTCAAAGCCGCAAGTTCGACTAGTTGGCTAAAGCGAGCCCATTTTATTGATGGCCGTCTTGGTCTATATATATTCTTGTCATGCTTGGTTTGTTGCTAGTTGCTGTCTGGTCTTCTGATTCACATTGCATTTCAAAGTTGTACGCGTACAAGTTTCTTTCAACCCTTGGAAAATGGCAACTACATCACATTTGTGAATGTTGATGTTGGATGGACGAACGATGCATCCACAACCACAAAGGCACCAGTACTCCACAAACCAAACTGAAAATATCAACTTTCCTCATGCTTTCCTTAATTAATTCAATTTCAATAATATATTAGAGCAATTCCACCAGTTGCCCTTAGTCATGGCAAAGGAGAGCTAGGGCAGCCACTATTCACGGGAATAGTGGCTGCCCTCGAAAAGCGATTTTTACGTTTCCAGGTAGTTGCCCTAGTATAGGACAAACACTATTTTTTTTTTTTTTTTCACAAATTTGTTTACTTAAATAATTAATTTGGATAATATTTTGGATAAGATTTTTGGGTTATTACGTGTCAATATTATTCATATCTCATAATTGGATAAAATTTTCGGATAAGTTTTCGGATTCAAATTTTAGATAAATTTCAAAATTGAAATTTCAGATAAATTTCAAATTTCAAATTTCATCTGAATTTCAAATTTCAAATTTCAATTACATTTCAAAATTCAAATTTCAATGAAATTTCATCTGAATTTCAAATTTCATATCAATTTCATTTGAATTTCAAATTTCAGATAAGATTTTAAGAGTTATAAAATTGCGCAACGTGTTCATCCTTATCAGCCAAAATATTTCTATAAAACAAGAGCCTCAAGTCATACCTCTCACACTATATCTTCTCTTCAATTTCATTTCTCAGATTTTAGAATTCATACTCCAATAAATAAATGAACGAGCTCTTGGAGAGGCAACATCTTGATTCACTATCATTTTATTTGATTATTTAAGGAGCTGATTTTCTTCCTCTTTCTTTTGTTTGGTTTGGTTGGCTCCCAATCCATGAAAGTTATTTTCTTATTTTTTGGGGGGACGGGATGGGATTGGGATAATTAACGTATTGGAAGTTTGAAACTTGTGAAAAGGACAGGATATATTACGCCGTAGATTCCAAGGTGTGGCGTGAAAAGGGCTTTGGTGGGGATGCGCGGGCACGGGTGGACCAATGCAAATAAAATAATGAGAGCTGCACTTCAACTCAATTTCAATGGAGAGAGAGAGAGACAACTTACAGCTTGCAAGTGAGTGACATGTGGACAGTGATATCCATATTTAGTTCGCGGAAAAAGTTTCGTGGGAAATACTTACTCATGTATTTTCTTAAGGAATAAGGAATGAAAAATGGAAAATTCATTTCCATGTTTGGCAATGCTGAAAAAATAATCAGAAAATATCATTTTATTTTCTTTACAATGTTTGATTTGTATAGGAATATAAAATAAAGTTTGTTTAATTTTTCAATTATATCCATATATATGAAATCAAATAAAAATAATAATGTATTTAAATATTTATTTAATACTGGCTCATTTTCCCAAAATTTCTAATAAGACAATAAGAAGGGGTAGGAGGGTTACATTTTGCCCACTATTTTTTTCATGTGTCAAACAACCATTTTTCATGATTGAACTTCCAAATATGGAAAAACAATTGATTTTCCATCCCGAACCTTTTTCCTATGAACCATACACAGTCTTTCTCGATAGAGAGAGGCTGTCTCGGCTGAGAGCCATATACCATGGTATGGTATTTATTATGTACAATTTACAGTCTTACAGACAGATAGTATACAATTATTAGTAGAGGTTATTAGTATAATATAATAGTAATTATTAGAGATATACAACAAATTTAGTTGACTTGATGAGTCAGTGGTCACTCAGACAGCCTCTCATGATCTCATCCAGTTATCAGCCAGGCTCCTCTCGATGTCTGTGTCTGTGTCTGTGTCTGTCTCTGAGTCTCAGCCCAACCCAACCCAAGAAGAAAATCCAAATAATCAAGTGTGCGCCTACCCTACCCTGTTTGTGGCATTGAATATATCAACATTTCTATTAAATCCATATATCATGCAATCGAAATGCAACCAATGTGGAAAAGCTACCTTAAAACTCATCGTATATCTTATTAATTCTAAATTTCCAGCTCTCTCTCTCATCTGTTTCTCACTCCTTGGAAAAACAAACGAACCAACCGTCACTCTTTATCAATTAGTAATTGTATAATTTGTATTCTAGTACGAAGTCTAGTGTGTATTTTCTTGTTATTATATATTCAAAGGCAAACTCAGCCATTCAATATAATTCGATATATTTGTTGCAAATAATAAATAAAGTCAAGAATGAATGGGCCTAGCCTAGAGAGAGAAAACAACAAATGATTTTGGTTTGGTTTCTTTCTCTCTCTGCAGCAGCAGCAGCTTTACTAGTACTCTTCTATATATAAAGGGTAAAGCACTTACATTACATTTACATGTGGCCCGGCCTCAAACTCAAATCAACAAAGATTGATCAATACTTTCACGAGTACCCATAAATACATTAGGCTATCATAAATAATATTAATTATGGGTAGTCAGCAGCAACATCAACTTGAACAAGATGATCAGTTAGAGTCCCAAAGGGATCATCATGCGTCAGAAGCAGGACTTGTACAAGGATTGAGAAAAGATGATTTAGAGCTCGAGGCGCTGGATCCGAAGAAGGAGACCAAGTACGAGGAAGAGGAAGAGAAGGAGAATCTGGGGTTGGAGGAGGAGTTGTCAGTGGAAAGGATATTTGAGAAGCTAACAGTGCCATCATGGAAGGAGCAGCTGACTGTGAGAGCGTTTTTCATAAGCTTTGTGCTGAGCGTGCTCTTCAGTGTGATAGTGATGAAGCTCAACCTCACCACCGGTATTATTCCTTCTCTCAACGTCTCTGCTGGACTCTTGGGCTTCTTCTTTGTCAGGACTTGGACCAAGTTCCTCGACAGGTGTGGCTTCCTCAAACAGCCCTTCACCAGGCAAGAGAACACTGTTATCCAGACCTGCGTCGTTGCTTCCTCCGGCATCGCCTTTAGCGGTATCTATCTATCTATATATCATCTCTAGACTCTATCTCTTATGATTTTTTATTATCTATCAGTCTATCTACTACCTTCATTATATTCATTCATTCATTCATTATGCTTTGCTAATTAATAAGCTGATGACATTAATTAAAATTTAACATATCGATCTTCTGCCATCTGCCATCCATGAAGATGAAGATGAAGATGAGATCCAGCTAGCTTCATTCATTTTGATTTTGTTGACGCCGTTAATCATTAGTGTCTTTCTGTCATTCTGGCTTAGCTTGGTAAAATGACAACATCTTCTTTTATTTTTTACATTATTAGTATTTGATGTAATTAAATAAATAGTGAGAGTCGTTAGGCTGCGGATTGTGTATGGTCAGAGTTTGGGGTTACATGTTGCTGATAGGCCTCCTGTCCTCACTCCTGAGGGTGTTTTAGAGACTTTAAGAGGAGAATAAGATTGGCTTTGCTTACTTTACTTGGAGCGATTCCACTCATTTGCCATGGCAAAAGGCAATGGGAGGTAAAGGCATTACTGTTCATGTGAATAGTGACTACTTTAGTAATTATTTTGATGCATTCCCATTTATTGTCATGACAACCCAAGAGCCAACTGTTCACATGAGATATGAGGAGATGAATTTGTATGGAATTTTGGTGTGGAAAATAAAGAAAATGACTAGGTATTTATAGAAAAGAATTTCTGAAATTTTTGGTTTTTTGTTTTGTTTTTTTTTCAATTTTTTACGTATTTAAATTGACTGCTGACCTCAGTGTGAGGTCAGCTGGCCCAGGTTGATGAAGCCCAGCGCTTGCCTCGGCAAACTTTGGCCACAAGAAACAAGATTGGGGCTAGGGGGTCTCTTGTCCGGGTTGGCCCCTCCAGCTGGAAATGCTCCTACTAGGTCGAGAAAAAAAGAGAAAAAGAAAAAAGAGATTTTTTTTGTTTTGGTCTGAAAAAGAAAAAAGAGATTGAGTTTAGGCAAGTGGTGTGGTGGTGGCCCCAATATTATATGAAGATAAAGAGTGAGGGGAAAGATGATTGAATTGAAATTGATGGTGTATTGTATCATATATCATCTATCATGATTCATGTATGTATGATATAATGATATGCCAAGCTTATATATTTATTTATTCAAGTACGTAATGTGTAAAGTAAATGTACAAACTGACAGGAGGGTTTGGGAGCTATCTGTTTGGCATGAGTGCACGCATTGCCCAGCAATCCACAGACAACAGTACTAGTGATATCAAAGATCCAGGCTTGCTTTGGTTCATTGGCTTTCTCTTTGTTGTCAGCTTTCTGGGCCTCTTCTCTGTCGCGCCTCTTCGAAAGGTACTTAATAAACTTATAAGAACTTTAGTGGATCAACTCTTTCAGCACTCACTCACTAGTCAAGATAACATGAGATTGGTTTCAGATCATGATCATAGACTTCAAATTGACATATCCAAGTGGCACTGCAACTGCTTATCTTATCAACAGTTTCCACACTCCTCAAGGAGCCAAGCTAGCCAAGTAACTCCTCCTTCAAAATTAATCATTTCAAAATTATATTATATTTATTTTATGGTTCTAATCTAAACTCCTTTTTTTTCTTTGGATTATTATTATTCAATTAGGAAACAAGTAAAGGAGTTGGGAAAGTTCTTCTCCTTCAGTTTCTTGTGGGGTTTCTTTCAGTGGTTCTATACTGCTGGAAGTGATTGTGGATTTGCAAGCTTCCCTACGCTCGGCCTCAAAGCATATCAGAACCAGTACTCCTTATACATTATTCTTATTTGAATCTGTCCGATTATATATATATATATGTAATGTGGTACGTAGCTCGATCGATCATGATTCATGAATTTCTATTTGCAGGTTCTTCTTTGATTTCTCGGCCACATATGTTGGAGTAGGGATGATTTGCCCCCACATTGTGAACATATCTGTTCTTCTTGGAGGTATTCTGTCTTGGGGTTTAATGTGGCCTCTCATAGAAAACAGGAGTGGCGATTGGTACAGCAAAGAACTCGACCCAAAAAGCATGAATGGCCTTCAAGGTTACAAGGTGTGTGATCTGTTTTCTTTTCTACTACTACTTTTGTTTTAAACAAGTTATACTTGTAATCTTCAAACTTACCTACCCCTGTACTTTATTTAATCAATTCATTAGGTCTTCATTGCCATTGCCTTGATCCTCGGTGATGGGCTATACAACTTCTTGAAGGTGCTAAGTCGAACCCTCATCGCCTTGCAATCCCAACTCCGAGCCAAAGATGTGAACAACATTCTCCCGATTGAAGATCAGGTCTCTCCAGCCGTGACCTCTGCTCTCTCATATGATGACCAGCGCCGCACCCAACTCTTTCTCAAAGACCAAATTCCAGCATGGTTTGCTGTTGGAGGCTATGTTGCCATTGCTGCAGTCTCAATTGCCACTGTCCCCCACATATTTCCCCAACTCAAATGGTACTATATATTGGTCATCTACCTCTTTGCGCCCACCTTGGCTTTCTGTAATGCATATGGCTGTGGCCTCACTGATTGGTCTCTGGCCTCCACTTACGGAAAGGTGGCCATCTTCATGATCGGGGCATGGGCCGGCTCTGCACATGGTGGTGTTCTTGCTGGACTCGCAGCATGCGGAGTTATGATGAACATTGTCTCAACAGCCTCTGATCTAACCCAAGATTTCAAGACCGGCTATCTAACCTTGGCTTCACCCCGCTCAATGTTTGTGAGCCAAGTCATCGGTACAGCAATGGGTTGTGTAATTTCTCCCTGTGTGTTTTGGCTCTTCTACAAAGCCTTCACTGACCTCGGCACACCAAAAAGTGCCTATCCTGCTCCCAATGCTGTTGTGTACCGTAACATGGCTATTCTTGGGGTGGAAGGCTTCAAATCTCTCCCCAAGCACTGCCTCTTACTTTGCGCCATCTTCTTTGGCGCGGCCATTCTCATAAACGTGTTCAAGGATTGCATTGGCAAGAAGAGGGCACGCTTCGTTCCACTACCAATGGCAATGGCAATACCTTTCTATTTGGGATCGTATTTTGCCATTGACATGTGCATTGGGACCTTGATAGTGTTTCTGTGGGGAAGGGTGAACAAGGCCAAGGCAGATGCTTTTGTGCCTGCAGTAGCTTCTGGTTTGATCTGTGGGGATGGGATTTGGACTTTGCCTGCTTCAATACTTGCTCTTGCCGGGGTTAAGCCACCAATTTGCATGAGGTTTTTGTCAAGGGCAGAAAACGGCAGAGTTTCTACATTCTTAACTGGTTAAACCTAAGGCTGATCAGCATGATTGATAGCCTAGGTATATGAATATGTGCAAAATCTTGGAATTAGAAGGTTGCATGTCTCTGTAAAATATCAAATGCTGCTTTGGAGCAGACAAAGGCACTGCCAAATAGCCGTACCAAACTATGTGATTAAATAAAATTACGTTAGTGTTTTGCTTGCTTAAATTGATAATTAATCTCTCGTAGTCGACTTAGTTTACATAGCGCCATTCATTTTTAGGACAATATCCCCTCAGTGTATCATTCACGATTCTATTCCATTTCAATCTTGATTTCATTTCTTCCAAATAAGCAATTAAAATCTCCCTTCAGTGTATCTAATACAACTTAATCACAGTTGATGAACATGTATATATAGTGCGATCGATCCCATCTGAGTGTTGGTGTGACCAGGCTAATCAAGTGTTAAGTTTGACGAGCGATCAACTAACAATATGGATGATCAGAATCAGAAGGTCTAAAAACATTCCATTGCCTAACTATGATGCCGCGTGGAGGAAGTAAGTATACCGTATATGTATGATTTTTGAGAGGAGGAGGTGCGCCCATTTGATAGCAAGACGGACTATAGTGTATAGGAAAAAAGGTTCATCAAACGCAAGGAAAGGAAAGACAATAAACAATCGATCATGGTAAAAACAAAATTGGAAGTGCCACCCGAAAAAAATTTGGTCCTCTTTAGATTTGAAGTGCGTAAAATGGAAGTAACGACTTATGGGAATAACAAATGATCTAATACCATATATATTTACATATAAGCATCTCCACACTCCAAACCAAGGCAAAGAAAGGCTGAACTCTTATCATCATCATCACTAGCCAAAGTAACCGAGAAAGAAAAAACCTACTTTCAGTGAGATAATTTTATTTATATTTTGTAAAACCTCCGTACAAGGTAATTAAATATTATCATTGGGAGGTTGTTCCGGCCATGGAAGGCAGGAAGACCAAGGGCAGGCAAAAGATTGAAATGAAGAGGATTGAAAACCAAGATGATCGCCTTGTTACTTTCTCGAAAAGGCGATCTGGCGTGTATAAGAAGGCCAGTGAGTTAGCAACCCTATGCGGCGCTGAGGTTGGTGTGGTGGTATTTTCACCCTCCGGAAAGCCATTTTCCTACGGTAACTCCTCCATTGACTCAATAGCCAACCGATTTCTAAATGGCCACCGCCACCATCATCAGCACCATGATTATGATCATGATCAAAATCATGATAATATTAATGATGATATAATGAATATTGATGCTATTGATCGGAGCCGCCATACTATTGTGGAGGCCTGCAGGCAGGTAAGAATCGATGAGATGAATAAGAGACACAACGAGTTGGTGAGCAAGCTAGAAGTTGAGAGGGAGCGAGGGAAAGCGCTTCAAAAGAGGATGAAAGCAAAAGCAAAGAAATATCATCATCAGCAGAAGCAGCTGGAAGCATTGGAAGCAGCAGCAAGAGCCAGTTACAGGGCTGGTGGGAGGCTCCTTTTGAGGAGCTCGACTTGAAAGGACTCAAACAATTGCATGCTTCTTTTCAACACCTCCGCAATGATCTCCGCCCTGCTCTCACCTGCCTCAACAACGTCAATCCTCACTAGCTGCTTCATGCACCTGCTAAGTGCTAACTCATGTGCATGCCAACTAGTGAAGGATTTCGTACTTTTAATTACATGATGTGTCCTAGCTTTAATAATATTACATCTTTAATTATACATGTCGCCATCAACTTTGAAATCATATGCATCTACAGGATCAGTTGTGTGTTTTCCTCATTGAATCCATTCTCATTATACAAATTTCTCTCCTTTAATTAATTTGTTGTCGTCAATAGAAAACGATAAAGCCTAAATGACCGGCCACAAAGCCTAAGGCTCACAAGTATCGGCAAGACAATTTAACGCAATTGGGCTATCCATGCCCACAAGCATCTTCCAACTAAGAAGATTTTATGTATCCACAAGCATCGACAAGACAATTTTCGCATTTCGTGATTTCGTCAATAAATTTTCATATTTTAACGTTTCGTTAATGAATTGTCGCATTTTGGGTTTTCATCAATGAATATTCGGATTTCGGGGTATTGTAAATGAATTCGTATTCCATAATGAATTTTTTAGAAATAATTTTTTACATTTTAAGATTTCACTAATGAATTGTCGCACTTTAGGGTTTCATTAATGAATTTTAGCATTTTGGGGTCTCATTAATGAATTTTTGCATTTCGGGGTTTCACAAATAAATTTTCGCATTTTGGGGTTTCACTAACAAGTTGTCGCATCTTGGGGTTTCGTTAATGAAATTTGAAATTTTGGGGTTTCGCAAATGGATTTTGCATTTTGGATATCGAAATGATGTCTTATTTTGGGGTTTCATGAATGAATATTTGTATTTAGGGTTTCATGAATTTCTTTTCACATTTTAGGGGTTCACTAATGAATTGTCCTATTTTGGGGGTTTCACAAATAAATTTTCGCATGTCAGGGTTTAAAAAATGAAGAGTTTAGCTAATGAATTGTTGCATGTTGCGGTTTTGTTATTGAACTTTCTATCATGAATAAATTTTTGCAACCTGGGATTTCACGAATGAATTGTCGCATTTTTGGGTTTCGCTAATAAATTGTTGCATTTGCATGTTTTGTTAATGAATTTTCGCATTTTGGTGTTCCGCTAGTGAATGATCACATTATGGGGTTTCGTTATTGAGTTTTGCTATGATTTTTGCACTTTAGGGTTTCGCTAATAAGTGGTCACATTTTGGGGTTTCGCTAATAAATTTTCGTATTTTGGGGTTTCGTAAATAAATTTACACATTTTTTTTTGTTTCATTAGTGGATTGTTGCATTTTAGGGTTTCGTTAATGAATTTTTGCATTTTTGGTTTCGCTAGGGTTACATTAATGAAGGTTGCATTTTAGAATTTCATAAATTAGTTCACATTTTTGGGTTTCGCAAATGAGTTTTCACATTATTTGTTTAGGAATGAATTTTCCTATTTAAGGGTTTCAATAATGAATTATCAAATTTCAGAGTTTAATAAATGAATTTTCGTATTTTGATGTGTCGCTAATGAATTTTCACATTTTAGGATTTCATCAATGAATTGTCTCACTTTGGAATTTTAGGGTTTCATCAATGAATTATCTCACTTTGGGGTTTTCGTTAATGAATTTTCACATGTTTGGGTTTCATGAATAAGCTATTGCATTTTTGAGTTTGGCTAATGAATTGTCGCATTTTGGGGTTTTGCTAAAAACCAAAAGGCGAAAATTAATTTTTGAAACTCCAAAATGCGAAAATTCCTTAACAAAACCCCAAAATGAGACAATTCATTTGTGAAACCCCAAAATGCAATTATTTATTTGTGAAACCCCAAAATGCAAAATTTCATTTGTAAGTGCGAAAATTCATTAGCAAAATCCCAAATGAGAAAATTCATAGTGAAACCCGAAAATAATTAATACCCATTCGCCAAAAACTCAAAAATCAACAAAAACAAAGATAATTGGCTAAGAAATATTACTCAGAAACTAATTGAATCGCATCCAGATTTCAAGCTTCAAGGGCTTTGTAGCATCCCAACTCAAGAATCAACACCATGGCTATACCTTGTCCACATTAAAATTAAGATGTCAAATGCTTTATTTATTAGTTTCGGATAGAATCGGATATAAAGATGAAAGAGGAACAAGAGGGCGGATATGTCATCGTAAACATTTATGAAAACAATCTATGCCTGCCAATAATAAGAAAGTGAAGATTACAGTATGTGGTAGGCAGGCAGGCAATGTGTCAATTTTTACGGAGCTCTTCTTATAACACAAGACGAGCGAGCGAGCGAGCAAGCTCTTCAACACTCTCATCATCATCATCCCTTGGGCCTTGCACAGGGGAGTAATATCACATCGCTTTGCCTAATTCTCTATACACCCTGTGTCGTTACCATCTCAAGCAGCCCAATCCTCATCACTAAGATCAGTGTCCTGCACAACGCATAAGCTCAAAAACTCAAACTTTTCCTTACAAATGTTGTGCCATCACCATCAATGGCTACCAAGAGCAACAATTAAGGGTTACTTCCAGTAAAAATTACAAAAGTAAAGGGAATGGTATTTTGCTAGAGCACTGCATGCATTATGCATATGATTGTTTCATCTCACGCATGGGAGGATCATACGTACGTTACTCTAGCAAATATCAATCACAGTTTCAACTAGGAAATAACATCTTGAAACAAATCATTATCATCTGGCTTTGCATGCCAATTTCCAGTGATCAGCACCCAACGCACCAACCCATCTGATCTGATATATACCATCACCATTGAATTACCAATCACTTCTGTGCCATCTTCAAGGACTTACAAATTATATATATCCATCTCCAAAACAGTATAAGAGAGATTTAAATAAACTAGAAATTACCTGTGAGCTGCTTGAGAATTCTTCAATATCATCCTCTTCAACCTACGTGTTTATGTACAATTTGAATTTCGATTTAAGAGGTCGTGCTTGAAAGTAAAACTCAAGCCGTAATATAAATCACCTCCAAATTTGCACTAATACAAAAAGATTCATGCTAGTGAACAATTGAAAGATCTCACAATTGGGTGTTGCGAGAATTTCCTGTTGAGGAAAAATCATTTATGAAGTCGCAAAAAGCTAATTTATGGCCAATAGAATATATTTCATCCCTATGAAGCACATTTCTATGTAAGATAATGCTCTAAAAGACTTCTTTCTTGGTGGTTTGTTAGTTTTCATTCAAGGAGAACTAACTAACCACCTGATCATATTCAAACAAGAGTGGGGCCAGAAATCCACTCTAATAAACCAATTCCCTCTTCTTTCCACCTCCATCCTCCAAATCTAAGGGAATCACAAGAATCAACAATCTTATGTTTACACTGAGAAATACATTTTAATTAGAGTAGAGCCTCTTTTGGAAGACAAATTCGAGCAGAGCTTTGATAACAATCACAAAATATAAGTTTTAATGAAATTAAAATTTAAAAAAAAGGGAAGAAAAAAACTGGGAAACTGAAACACTAATGACCATAGTACAAAGAAAAACACATTATGCCAGACACAAACATACCTCATCTTGTTTCTTCTTTGCCAAGCTTTTGCCTCCTACACAATCACAGAGGTCAATTATAAGCTAACTTGCCCACATGAAGATGCATACTTAAGAGGAACTGTTATGAAGAACTTTTAGAATAAACAAATAATACAAGCGGGAAAAAGTAACTATCCGGAAGAAGTATGATAATAAAAAGGTAATCAATCCCATAACATTTGAATATGGATTTTGTTGAGAGAGAGAGAGAGAGACCTGAATCCTTTTCCTTGATAGTTTTTGCCTTTTCCTTAGGTCGTCCATCCTGCAAGGACAAAAAACTACCTCAGCTGGGGTAACACTCCGATGCAAAGCAGCCATGGCTAAGAAAGGGAAAAATTAGCCAGAATTGTTGTTTGAAAGGGCAGGAAGAAGTGGAAAGGACCATTAAGAACTGACAGTAACCTGATTAACCTTCTTCTTTGAATCAATTTGGCGCGACTTCTGGCCAGAAACTGGAAAACATCAACAGTTTTCACTGTTCTGAGTATTCAGATACCAATATATTCATAATAAGAAAACTAGTTGGGAAAATAGCAACCTTTTGGGGATGCAGGTTTCTTTGGATTTTTTGGTGTTTCATGAACCTTTGAAGAAGGAAGCTGTACTTGACTTTGCATAATGGAGTCCACTTTCTGTATAAGCATGGTAAGCATTAAGCTGGAGTTGAAGGCAAAATGGCAAAGCATGGTGCGCTATTTTATTTTCGTACACCCAAGAAACTCAGAGATCCCACCCTGACCGGGTGTTTCATTTTGGTTTTCAGTTTCAGGCTTCTTAATAGTCCTGAAATATACCATAGCTACATAACAAAAAGTTCCCACGAGTAATAAAACTAACAATAAAAGCCATAAAACTTTACCTTTTTCTCCACTTTCTTAAACAATGTAGATATAGTAGCCTGAATAAGCGAACTGTGATTTCTATGAGAGTCCTCCACAGATGTAGTCACTGCAAAGGTAGAATGCGATTGTTTCTTTGATTTAGCTTCTGACACAGAGGACTCCTGATTTTGTTTGGGAATTTGAGCTCCTTTCACAGAATCCTCATTATCAATGTCAATGTCTCCCAAGCTGAAATTTTCAGTCTGTATCTACCAGTTAAGGGAATCAATCAAGGTATAGCTTCTAACTGAGATGGAAGGTTGATGTAATGAATGTATGGTAAACCCAATTTCAATTTACAAAATAGCTGGTGGGTACATACAAAAGTAAAATTTTAATGTCGGAATTCACCAAATTAAGACAAATATAAGGATATTCCCACTAGCATGCTTCCCGGATGATGAACCAAGTCCCCCAATTATTTCATCTTCTCCTTCACTTAAGTAAGTATTGCTTTCAAAAGAATCATCTCCAGAAGAAGCATTTCCAAAACTGTACCAACAAAAAATGTTAGAGATAAATGGAAAGGTAAGCATGATACAACATCTACAATTAATTGGTGACAAAACAAGAGTTCACTGAAGCATGTGTGGATACATCACAGGAAAATGTGTGCCTTCTGGACGATCAACAAGCACTCTTGTTTCTTTTATTATTCTCCAGTAAAAAGAAAATATATCAAAATGGTTAATTATCTATGATAATCTAACTAAAGGTTCCACAACATATCATGGAGATAATCAACTAATAGTTTACATATTTAATATCCGTAGAGGCTACACAACATTTCCACATAGCAACTCATCTGCTGAAAGGCAACGAGTGCATTCAGGCCTTCAATAAGTGACGTCAGAATGGACAACAGGCATCAGTGCCCTTTGTAACTATTTGCAATATGTTTCATCTATTTTTTTCCCTTTTTCTTTTGGATGATAAGAACTACTTACTCATAGGTATATCAGATAGGTCTGAAAAGGCAACTGTAGTAATGCAGCACAAATGAAAAATACATATTTTGTTTCCAATATTATCATTCAGAGATGGCCTCAGCATCTATAAGGTACATTGTGTGGGTGTGTGTGTTTGTATGTTCCTGTACAAATATGTGTACGTATATATTTATCTACTTTGCATATTTAGTATGTGTGTACTTTATTCCCCCAGCTTCTGATCTCTTATGACAGTATCTAGTGAGTGCAATAAAATGTTTAGGCCAGTACTTGAATCGTTTTCCGGCAGTTCTTGCTGAATGTCGAACAGGTGTGGCTCTCATCAAATCCTTGTTTCCATCATCTGATACATTATCTTCAACCTTAACATTTGGGGAATGTTCTACATATGTAGTTTCATTTTTATGATCACTTTGCTTGTTTGCAGATGTTGAACCTGCACCACCTTTAAAGTCATATTCTGCGTGTTGTCCCTGAAACCAACAAATTCCTGAGAGTGGATCATCAAAAAATGATATGTACATTTTATGAACACGACAGACCTATATGAACAGAAACTAACCTCAGTAAGTTCCTTAGGGAAATCAAGTTGGGCTTCTTCGGGGTTCTCAGCTTGTGTCCCAATCCACCAAGCATCGGAAAATACGATCTGGGACATGAAAAGCTAATGCTGAGATATATATGTGTAAAAAATGCTTTGAGAAACTCAGTTTCATATAACAAGCACATGGCCATAGACAAACAAAACAAAAGATGTGGATTTTTTGGAAAGAGGCTGCAAAATGGCGTTACCACACTCTGTAAGAAGAACAAGAAGAAGATTCTTGGTGGAAGTTGTATGAAACAATAGCTCTGAAACATTATGTACACAAAGTATAAAAGCACACAAAGAGAGGAGTTGCAAGCATAGGGTAATTAGTATGAATACAACGAAGACATGCTATTTCAATCAACCCAAATGATACAAGAATAAAATTTATGTAATTCTTTTGCCTTATGAGATGCAACTTTCAGAGTACAAGTTTCCACAAAATATCAGCTTTGCAGTTCTTTTGCCTCATTCTCATCCAACTAATACTTAGTTCTATGAGTCTTAACTGAATCAGTTACTAGTTAAAAACAAGTAGCAATTCTAACTTATTCAGACATGCAATTATTGACTTCTAATAACCCTCAAAAGAAAATCATTAGAAAATAGAAAAGAATTCAAATGATATGATAAAAGGTCAACTTGTCTTCAAATTTATATCATAATTTACAGTTCTGCACTGGTCATCAACCAAGCCTATGAACAAAATGGTATAAGATACGCATCTTTCTACGACCCAAAATATATTTGAAATAGAAACTTAACAAACAAAAACGCGGCAAACAGAGTGTAGAAAGTAGCTGACCATATTATCGAAGTAGTCCTCGCACATGACACTCTTCCCACCCCTTGGGAACTGCATAGTCAGATACCTGTTCTTGGGGAACACAATAGTCCCAAACAACTTCATCCGACCCTGAAAACCTCAAAATTAAAATTTTTCTCAGAAACCAAACAAGCAAAATAAAATTAGAAAAGGATGAAGGATGAAAGTAGTAGACCCGGGGGAAATCGAGGTATAACACGGGGTTCTTGGTGCCCAAATCCTTGAGCTCACCGATCTTACCACCTCCAATGGGGGCAAGGAGGCCAGGGGAAGGAGAAGAGGAACCTGTTCTTTCGCTGAGATTTCTTGAGAATGTCTTTGCCATGGTGCTTAACAACAATGTTTGAGGGGGAGAGAGGCGCGTGGGGCTTAGCAGGTACCTCTGAGAGTAGGTTGTTGGAGAAGGCGAGGGCTTTGAGCCTCTTCCGCTGCGTCACCTCTGGGTTTGGATCCTCTTCGTCTTTGCGCTTCTTCTTCGATGACGAGGTTCGAGCCATTTTGATTCCACTGGACTTTTCTCTTTTTCTCTCTGTCTGTTCCTCCGACTATTATTTGATATTGATTTGTAGGGTTTTTGTTGACTTCGGAAGGAAGGCGGGAAGCAGAGAAAAACCCCAACTTCATTCTTATTATCTTTTTATTTTATTTGATAATTTAATGTTTAACGTTAGCAATCATTTGATAATATAAATTTTAACGGTAGGGAGGGAAGGAATCATTTGATAAATCAACAAAAAAAGAAGCCATAGGGTGTATGGTATGGTTTTGTAAGTGCAGGCAGGGCATCAATCCTCTCACACCCGCTCCTTCCCCCTCACCCACACCCCCCGGCGGTTTTTTGGGTCTCTAATCAAATTGTTACAAAATTGCTGTTGGCTCCGTATTCAGCTTTAAACTTATAAGTAAAAAACGTGCATAATCTGTCAACCATGCCCTTAGCTTCTCTATTGCAAGAGCTTATATTTATATTCTGGAACACCCTTCAAAATCACTTGATCATGTATGAAAAACAATCTCATAAACAAATTAATGGATCCCCAAACACCACCCAATGTGGCAAACGGCCGGGAAAACTCTGAGCACTCAAATGCTCTACCACAGTTATAATCAGTGAAGAATTGGAGATAATCATGTTGTTTTGGGCATCCTGCCATAAAACATTTTAGGCAGGTGACTGCAAATGAACTGCTATTGTCCAAGCTAATTCACAAGGCCCCTCTGTTTGAAGACGTCAAGCATCGCAACCCCTATTTTTGCTGGAGACTCCACCACTGTCACCCCAGCTTCCCTAAGGGTCTTGATTTTGTCTTGTGCTGTACCCTTCCCCCCTGACACAATAGCTGCACAAGCAGATGCCACCAATGACAACATGTGTGATTATCATGTTATGAGAATGATATGAAAGGACACTCAACCATAGACAATGAGAGAGAGAGCGAGAGTAATGAATCGTATACCTCCAGCATGACCCATACGACGGCCAGGAGGAGCTGTTAGTCCAGCAATAAAAGCAACAATAGGCTTCTCAGTTCCACTTTCCTGTTTGATTGGTCAGATAATCAGTTGCCAATCATATACAGACGTGTGTGCCTGTGTGTGTGGGGTTGGGACTCTTTCCTTAAATGGAAAGGGAAGAGACCATTTCTTTTACAACTAACTGAAAATAAATCAAGTATTTATCTTAAAATGTTCATCTAAGATTAAATATGTGGATCAATTGATTCTTCAAAAGGTAAGGGTCAACAAAAAGATAATTCTCTCTGGTTATCCCCCTAGCAAAACTCAATTCTTGACTCGTAGAGCATATTTACGAGTACTATGTTATAAATAGAAATGCTAAAAGGGTTTATCAAACTTTCTACTCCGCTCAGAGGGTGGGGCTGAAAGATAGTGGGATTGTTACCTTTATCAATGCAGCAGCATCCTCTTCTGCAGTCCCACCTATCTCTCCAATAAGAATGATACCTGAAACACATACATCCTAGAATTACGTTCAAATCACATGTCCCCTACTTCAACACTTTTTTTCTTTCTGTACATCTTACCCAAAACATCCGCACAAATTAAAGGGTAAGAAACCTTACATCAAGTTAAAAGGGGCACATTTAAAAAAAAAAATCATCACACAAGAGTTACTTCATTTGCTTTTCTTATATCCAAATAATTCTTTTCCAATCAATGAAGTTTAGCTAACATACAATACTATATCAATAAAATGTGCTCAATGGAATTTTTAAGCAATAAAAAACAGTCAGGCGAGCATCCACAATTAGAAAAGACAAAAGTCCTAAAGGTTGAACTTGAATGGTAAGTATTCAAGAACTCACGCAGAGGCACACCACACAAATCTGAATCACAAAAGATCAAGCCTAGGTTCATTACTTTACAAATGGGCAACCACCAACATTATAGTTGATGGATATAAATATTTCAAGCAAATGGCAAGAGAGAGAGAGAGAGAGAGAGAGAGAGAATTCTATACACTTGCTCTTAAGGCCCAGAGTATCCAGAAATTTTATATGATACACAACATTCTTCGTAAATGAGCACTAGTAATAGCCTACAGGAAGCAGGGTCATGCATTAAAACACAAACAGATCTGGTAAGTAAAAAAGCAAACCATGGACCAACCATAAACAAATAGAGTGCAAAGATATATCTCCAGAGCAAATTCAAAGAAGCAAGCTCCATCTGAGGATCATGCCACCAAAAAATACGAACTACTAACCTTCTGTCTGAGGATCTTCTAGGAATCTGTCAATGCAATCAACAAAGTTTGTACCGTTAAAAGGATCACCTCCAATACCAACACAGGTGGACTGTCCAAGGCCAACAGCAGTTGTTTGGAAAACCTGCAAGGTAAAGGGACAAAATTAGTTAGAAGTATAAGAAAACTGGCATAATATGTAACTTGTAGGTGGTACCCACAAAATCCAAACATTGAACAAGAAGAGGATGAAGATATGGCCATAATAATAGTACCCAATCTTCCGAAAAACCAAATTAGTATCAAAATTTTCTGTTGGAAAGGCAAAAGATTTCTTTCTCCCTTCGTACATCCTAATCAGAAAGTTCTCTCTGGGTCACAATTAGTACTCACCGCTTCATAGGTCAAGGTACCAGATCGAGAAACAATTCCTACACGACCAGGTTTATGAATGTAACCAGGCATAATTCCGATTTTGCATTCACCAGGCTTGATAATTCCAGGGCAGTTTGGTCCAATGAGCCGAGTTTTAGATTGCCTGTTAAGAGCAGCCTTCACACGTACCTGAAATTCATAATTATTAGGTTCAAGGACAGTTTCACATGAATCACAGAACACTAAACTCAAGCTTAACAACTGGGCTTGCAGTCAACTGAAATTAATAATAAGAGCCATGACCAAGTTCAATAAAGTTCACATTCCAAATCATATGATAGTCCAGGAAGGACAAAACTCAATAACTAAGGATTTGGAAGTCCCAAAAGATTTGATAACTGACATATCAGCTAATAGGATTTTGATACAAATTGAATTATATCGACAAAACAAAATGTTATACCCAAGATCCAAATTGTCATGTATGAACATGTAAACTTATCTTTCGTATTTAAAATGATAAAAATATACTACCATATCATGTTGCGGGATCCCCTCAGTGATGCACACAACAAGATCCAGCTCTGCTTCCATTGCCTCCATAATTGCAGCAGCAGCAAATGGTGGGGGAACATAAATGACTGAGGCATTAGCCTTTGTTTCAGCTTTTGCTTCTGCAACTGAGTTGAAAACAGGGAGTCCCAAATGCTCGGTCCCACCCTTCTTTGGTGTTACACCACCCACCTGTTTCAGCACAATAGTATAACGAAATGAAAGAAAGAAAGGAAAAATACATAACAATTTGAAACAAAGAAGGTGATTATAATTTATAACGTTATGCAGCATTTCAGAGGAAACTTATCATGGGAAATTCAAACCTTCAAACTTAGTCAATTAATTGTGAAAAGTCGTGACCATTCTAATCTAGGAGTCCATTAATTTTAATGCATTAGCATAAGAAAACCATATTCTCAGTTTCACATGTCAACAAGAACTCATTTTCCAATTATTTTCACCAATTCAAACTCCCCTTTTGATAGCAAGAGACATAGATGTTTAAGCAAATGAGAAAATGAATCTAAGCACAAATAATGCAGTACCAGTATCAGTGAAAATCCCAAAACTGTAATACAGCAAAATAATCTCAGGCGGCACTAGAATAAAGCATAATTTTCTTAATTCCGCAATTGATTTCGGAGCTTGGGTTAGGAAAAACAAAAATAGAAGAAAGAAGAACCCCAAAAACTCAATAAAGCAAATAAAAGAGACGAGAAGAAGAGAGAAAGAGGCATGTTTGTTAGTGATACCATTTTGGTGCCATATTCGATGGCTTGTTCAGTGTGGAAAGTTCCATTCTTGCCGGTGATGCCTTGGCATATGACGCGAGTGTTTTTGTCGACAAACACCGCCGGCGGCGGTGGTGGAGCCGGGGAGTAATGTCGACGCTGAAGAATAGAAGTTGACGGAGACGGAGACGGTTTGCGTGATGCGATCGAACCGATCAGCTTGGCTACGGCTTGGCGACCCATCACCTCTTTTGATGCTGTGCTTCAATTCAAGGAGTCGATCAACAAACTGCTTCTCTCTCTAGTCTAGTCTTTCGAAGGAGCTTCAGATTCTGCTCTGCTTTAATATGGGCTTCTTCTTGAGAGAGTTTTCTAGTTGGGCTGCGTTCTTTGATAAAATGATGCCCTAAATTATTTCTTATTGTTCTGGCAAAAAAATAATAATATATTTTGATAAAAAGATATATATATTTCTTATTGGTCCCTTTTTTTCCGGTTTAATTAAGGTTGAAATTAGCAGAGGGATTATTCGCAATCATTTGTATATACGACTGATTACTAAATCTGACAAAACAGGAAAAGAATGAAAAGATCATAACGTCTTCAACCTCCGCAACGAAGAAATAATATTTTCTTTATTTTCTTAACCTAGCTAAAATCACACATGATTAAGTAGTGAAGTGCAATTAGTAACGTCAAAAGTGTCAACATCACAAGCTTAAATTTACATCATTTCATCGAAAAATTAATAATAAAAAAACAATGCGATTCAGTTCAGGCCCAAATAAACTAATAAGCACTCAGACCCGAAGAAAAAAAAACTAAAATAAGCACACTCAGATGACATATCGGATCCTCATTGAGTTAGATAATCTGTACAGTAGTCCGATAGTTCATGTCAAACAATTCAATTTCAATTAGCCTTAAATGCCTCTGGTAATCGGAGACAACGACACAGACGAAAGGAAACCAATAACTATTGTCCGCTCATTCTATTTCAGCTACAAGTAAAAGTTATCAACATCAACAAAACTAAACCCAATTGCAATTTTGGAATTCTGCCAAAAACCTCCTAAATTTAGATCCACATTTCTAATTAGTCGGGACCTCCACAAGAAAAATTATAGATGCGAGGAACCAAGTTAGCAAAGCATTATTCGGTGTGGCAGCTGCTGGTTCATGCATTCCAGTAACTAGGCCAATGTTATGATGGTGTTTGCACTTCCCCTTCACAGAACCTCCATGAACCATCTGCTTGCCTTCTTAGAACATACCAAATTTTATACGTGCTGCAATCAATCCCAGAAAAAAGAAGTCAAATATCAAATTTAACATTAAAAACATGCAAACCAAAATCTAATACTCAAATACAGATTCACCATTAAATACACATCATTAATAAAACTCACCTGTAATAACTTGGGTTCTTTGGTTCAGATTCATTAACAAGTTCAGCTGCTTCCTCCAGGACAGCCTCGATTTCTGCTATCTCTCCTCCAACTTCATCTGATAAAATTTCCGCTCGCAGGACAGACAATTGTAGCAAAACAAATCTCCAATAACAAGACCTCGCTTTGGCAGCATCAGCCAAAGCCTGCCACTGTGAACCATGCACGCGAAAGCAACCAAACAAATACGTAGAGTAAAGCAGTAAACTTAAATGAAGCATCAATGAAAAGAAAACATGTAAAAGTAAATTACCGAGCTTATTACAATAAAATGTTTGTGACATATCCAACTTATTCCATGTCATAAGTATTCATAGACTGAACTTTGTTAAGATAATACTATTTAAATAACAATATCAAATATTCAACAACCTCCACAAATTATACCTGAACACGCATTGACTGATCAAGGATTTCACAGAGGCTATCAATTTCATGGCTAGGCCCCAGAGCTTCAGCTTTAATTGCTTGCCATTGCTTCACAAGGTCTTCAGCTTCTTCAATAGACATAAGCCTCCGGAACACAGCTGTCGAAGAAGACAGATATGAAATTTGTGGATTTTCAGCATCTGAGCAGGTCCTGACCTGCTTCATAAAAGTCACCAAAAACTTCTTAAGCCTGCCAGATAGTCCATTTCCCTTGATATAAGCAGGTACTAGACTAGAATCCACAGATGAATCTGTTGTCCAAGAAATGGAACTTGTGTGCGTATAGCCCCATTTAGAAGCACTTCTCATCTTGTTTCCCTTCATGCCTGTTAACCTTAAGGAAGCAAAAACAATGCACCCCAGTACTGCCACAAAAGTGATCCTTCCCGCCAAAACTCCTCTAGCAACCCAACCATTCCAAACTTTGTCATGGTGCATGCCAAGATTCCTTTTCAATTGAACAGATGATGCACTAGCACTGCTTCCACTGCCAGTCTTTCCCAATATCAAGGGACTCTGAAGTTCAGTTGGAGCCAGCTGCTTAACAGCTGTTCCAAGATGTTGAGAAGAGTTCATATGGGAAAGAGACTCATCAAAATCTCTCCGCTCTGACACGAGAGTAGTGGAAATTGGTCTGTGACTTAAAATAGGCAAATTCTGTGGAGCTACTTTGCTCTTCTTGCTCAAAGAAGTCCTCCTTTCACCACCAAAAAAGTTGGCCTGCAAGGTCAGTCATACATACATAAACCCTCTGGTAAAGTTAAAGCTATTATCCTTTAACAGTCCATTATCATGAATCTCACCAACGATGGAGGGCAATCTCGTGAGTCTGGAAACACAGCAAGGACAGCATCCTTCAGCCACATTTCCTGATCAAGTTCAGCAGGCAGTCTGACATGAGAAAGTATTGACCTTTAAAACAAACATAAAGTTTGTAGTAAAATAAGTAGCGTGTGAGGTGGCACAATATAGAACACATTGAATTTTCAGGACCATCCCATTACCCGATGTTTCAAAGTAAAGATAAGCATGCTCCTAATGACAGCTAAGATGAGAATTCCAGCACACAATAAGAGATATACCAATGTTTGATTTGCTCCACAAGTATGCTTAGCTTCCTTCATTGAGATTGGATTTCGTGCAGCAGAATTTGAATTTAATTCAAGCTTCTGAAGCTTTTCAACAACCATAGCCTCATTACCCTAGAAACCGAGGTGTCACCAAGTATTCCATTTAGGAACATAAGAGAAGGATTGAATAAGAAAAAAGGAAAAACAAATTCATAGTTTCTGCAAGATATCCAAAACTGTTCTAATGAAACAGCACAAGAAATAAAATTAGGACGAAACTGAAAATTTTACCTGACCAAGAAGGAACAAGCAAAAAGTTTCCTCAAGTTTCAGATCAGTACCCTCTGATGCAATCAAACACTCGCATATAGTCTTTGCTTTGTCAATCTGCACAACCATATTATAAGGGCTGAAATTAACAAAATGGAACATGCAGCAACGCCCTCTGCCCCAAGTAACAGAGAGAGAGAATGTGAAGATTACTATTTCAGCAGGCTTCATATTCAAAAATAATAATTTGGACATAGGAGCAGAAAGAATTTACCAATTCCTTTTGCTTGCTTGAAAACCCCAGGGCAATATGAGCTATGAACACCATGTAGAAACAATTAAAATCAATAACAACCCTTTGATTCTGTGATTCAAGTGATTTCTTATTCTTCCTTGTAATAGCTAAGTCATCCCATGGAAGAAGATCAACTATCTCCAAAGCCATTAGTCTATTAAATGCTTGGCTCAAGAAGCATGGCCAGTCTTGAACTCGACACGACGTTTCCACACCAAGCCCCTGTCTGACCAATTCACGCAAGGCTGCAATTGCTCCTCTTCTTCTTTCAGCATTCTCAAGTGAGTGAGGCATGCCTAGCAATTCCAATGTGCAAGCAGGTGCAAGCTCCTCCAAAGATTCTTCTATCTATAAAACATGACTAACATATGCTTACTTTAGGGCAAGTACAGGCATGGAATAAAGTTAAATGCTGTCTAACAGAAATTTGTCACATTTTAGAATTTTCAACCACCAGGTCAATCTGACTAAGAACAACTTAACTTCTCAACATTTGGTCCACCATACTTTGATTTATTATGTAGATATATGTTCTCTACTTTGCAAAACAAACACTGAGATACAGTCAGATGATTTGAATTCTAATAGTTCCATTTCAGAGCCACAGACCAGATACCAATTAGTGGATTGAACCAGTACATGCCATGAAAAAATATCATATAAAAAAAAATTGACACAAAAGCACATAGAAGATTAGAGATTACCTGAGATAACAATGCTATTTTCCCAAGAGACTTTTTACTCCTTAGAAGACTCTGTGCACGAGCGAGAGCTTCAAATCCTTGGGAGACCTTGTTCTTCTCAAAACCAATCTTTGCAGTTCCACACTTCAAGAAAGCACCTAGGATAAGAAAAGGAGGCATAACAATGCTGAAACAAAACGGAAGGTACAATATCCTGACCTCTTTGCTGATATGCCTTACCTCCGCTAGTGCCATAGAAAGAAGAAGATCATGAACATATGGCTTAGCATCTGGATGCTGAACAGCTACGCGACCAATATCTTGCACAAGCTTAACTTCTCCAACCTAGAATGAAGAAATCCAATATCATTATACCCACCTTCCAAAACAAAATCCTTTCTTCCTTTTATTTAAAAAATTAAACAAGAAAAAACTATTCTATAATATTACGAATAAGATAATGTTACACACTTAATAAATGCAATTAGGCAACATGTATCTACAAGAGGAATACACAATGAAAAGTAGGGTTGAAAAAATGAGTTTCACGACAAACTGTAGCAATCAAATTCTGAAAAGAATTCAATCCCTCTTAAATTAGTATTTAACAATATTTATTTTTCTTTAAAGAAGAAAAAAAAAAGCCTGAAAGGCTGAAGGCTGAAGGCTAAACACTAAGCCACACAAATCTATGTTAGACTAAGTAGATTGTACAAAGACAAATCTGTACCTCTTGAAGGAGGCAAAGAGCACCTGGCAACCAAGCCCAAGGGATTCGTAGGGAAGATTTAGGTGGGATCTTTTCCTTAATATTACCAGCATATTCTGGTTCAAAAAGAAGCTTATCTCTCACATCCATTAAAAGACCCTGCAAAGCAGCCCACAAGAGAAATAATTTAAAGATGAAATTAAACAACCTAGCAGAAAGCTCTTTCCACCTGGTATATCTACTACATATAATAAAAAAACTTGAAAGTCTCAACCTGGCGAGATGCAACAGCATCCATGGTGTAACCTTCTTCAATTTCAGCACTCTTCAAATCCATCACTGATTTAACAACCTCATCTTTTTCAGCTTGATCAGGAACGCCAATAAGCTGCAAATTCATTACGTTAGCATTAAGTTACTAAATGCAGAGTCAGACTAATAATAAAGTACAGAAAATACGGATATGTTACCGCAAGATTCACATAAACATCACACAAATTGTACAAACTAGACAAACTCTGATAACTTGATTATGCCACTTCAAGTGTAAGGATGGCAGAGTTTGTTCAACAGTTGAAGCTCTTGAGAACAATGTTAAATATGGCACTATTGCAGATGATGCTACTAGCCCGCAGACTAAAGAGCGACTCAAGTGACTCGCAGGATCCGGAGCCAGAACAAAATGCAAAAGGAGGCGGAGGGAAAGCAATTTGATCCCCTTTCGATTTTCTCAGCTCCAAACCAGAATGAATACACATTTAACAAATAATCAGGATTTAACAAACACAAAGCCCGCCAAGATTACACATTACAAGTAGCAAGAGAGAGGATTTTTTTAAAAAAAGAGAAAAATGAAGCAGTTACCTGGTAACAGGTAATGGGAATTTCAACGGTGGTGCGTGGTGGAGCGGTCTCCACAATGTGGGTGTCAACTGCATTCACAGTCCAGCGACCGGTGAGATAATTATTATCCTTCTTCCTGTAAACCCTAGAAACACCGATTTCATTGTCACTTATTTCTCTGGAGAAACCCCAAACGCAGACCTTGTGATCTTCCTTGAGATTACTGATTCGGCAATGACAACAGG
Organism: Prunus fruticosa; assembly: GCA_018703695.1. Taxonomy (NCBI): domain Eukaryota; kingdom Viridiplantae; phylum Streptophyta; class Magnoliopsida; order Rosales; family Rosaceae; genus Prunus; species Prunus fruticosa. The sequence goes on along the minus strand of CM031921.1, from coordinate 30,894,835 downwards.
AAGACGGAATGCTTGGAAAGGCATGAGACAAAGCAGCCATGACTCTTTTTTCCCTTTGTAACTATCTTACTGATGAAGAAGAAGCTTTAGAAATGGAATGGTAAGGGTTTTTGCGGAACAAGAAACAATTTGCTTTTCTTAAAGGTGAAAGCAGAGATACACTCATTGTTTTTGGACTGAGACATGAAAATGAATCTTTGGATTTCTTATGCAACCATTTTCCTTTTCCTTTGCTTCTCCAAATTTTAGTGCCAAACAGAAAAGCTAATTCCTCCATAACAAAACAGAAAGGGTAGAGATGGCATTTTCCATATTTGTGCAGTTCCTTTATTTTTTTCCAATTATCTGCTTGTATATATTTTTTTGGCTCAGGTATGTATTTGTTGCTGTGAATTTATTTTTCTTACAATCTGGTTGTTTTTTATTTATTTTATTTTAGTCAGAGTTTTTAATTATTTGGCTTGTTTTATGTCCTTTGCCCCCACTTTACTTGGAGGTTAAACAGCTCCTTGGTTGCCATTTTGAGAACTTATATCTTGTGTCATAGTTCATCCTTCACAACACAAATCAATCCAACAAAAAAAAAAGAAACGTACAAATGAGATAAGAATGTTGTGAGGAGAAATAAGATGAAAATATAAGGACAGTATTATTATATTACACTCATGGTCAGGGAAATGCAGGATAGGATTACAAGCATGTGTAAAAGCTTCCCCAATTAAAAACAAAAAATCCACGCTACTGAGCTATTCAACAGAACCACAAGGCAAACAGGCAAAAGCCCATCATGCATGCAAAACTCCCAACTTCACTAAGCAGTCGCAGCCTTTATTGTACCAATGCAGAACTGCAAAACAGAGGGAGAACTAGTATAAGAAGCAAACAAAATGAATCTAAATTGCACTATGCCAGCCCACCTGTACAAAAGAGCCTTTTGTTAGGCGGTTCTAATGAGACCAAGTGTGTCAAAAACTGACTATGGCAGCTAACCAGGATCAAACAAGTAAGAGATTCATGGAAATGCAGGATATGATCATCCCAGCACTCCACCGTTCAGTTTGATTTAGTGTTGAAAATTCAAAACATGGCACTGATTAATCAAAGAACACAGCAAAAATCTGGAACAATCCCTTCTAGCTTAGTAAATATGTCATAAATTAATTAAAACAGAGAGGGGTTATATTTTCTCTGAAAAAAAGGGAGGGGATATTAAAATTGGAAAAAAGAAGAAGATAAAAGAAAGCTAGCAAGGCATGAAATTGAAAAGCAGCATATGGGGTGAGAGAGGCCGGCCCAACAAAAGTAAAAAAGAAACAAGAAAAGACCAGTTTGAGGCAACAGATGGCCCATAAAAAAGTCCAAATGTCTAGTCTCCCTTTCTCTCTTTCTATACAACGAGAGGCCTCCAAGTCTTTCATTCTACGAATCTATGAATCTATCTATACAGTTCGCAGATCAGTGTCTACATTTCCCTGTCTAGTGTCTGCTCACTGGAGTGGTGTCTCAGTCTCGGTCTTAGCATACTCTCATAGACCCAATCCAAATGACAAATCCCAAACTCTGAAAGCAAAACCCCCAAATCCATAACTCATTTTCCTCTTCTTCCTCAATTCTCAAAGAAAACATGGTCGGAAAACCTGAGCCGGTCAACGGCACAGCCACTGCGAAGACCAGCCCATCTCCGTCCCCGGCCACCTCCATGTCAGGGCTGAAACCAGATCTCCTCAACAACCTCTCTTTCAAAACCCTAAAACTCAAAACCAAGCAGCAGGAGCTCCTGATCCGAGTCTCCATCCTCTGCTTAGTCTACATCCTCGCCTTCATTACGCGCCTCTTCAGCGTCCTTCGCTACGAGTCCATGATCCACGAGTTCGATCCCTATTTCAATTACCGCACTACGCTCTACTTGACCGAGAAGGGCTTCTACGACTTCTGGAACTGGTTCGACTCCGAGAGCTGGTACCCCCTCGGCCGGATCATCGGCGGCACCCTCTACCCCGGTCTCATGGTCACCGCCGCCCTCATCTACTGGACTCTCCGATTCCTCAGCTTTGCCGTTCACATTCGCGAGGTCTGCGTTTTAACGGCGCCGTTTTTCGCCTCCAACACCACCCTCGTCGCCTATTTTTTCGGCAAAGAGATTTGGACACCGGCGCCGGCCTTGTTGCCGCCGCTTTGATCGCCATTTGCCCCGGTTACATCTCCAGATCGGTCGCCGGCTCCTATGACAATGAGGGTGTCGCCATTTTCGCCCTGCTCTTGACCTTTTACTTGTTTGTGAAGGCTGTCAACACCGGCTCGCTCGCTTGGGCCTTGGCCTCGGCGTTCGGCTATTTCTACATGGTCTCTGCTTGGGGAGGTTATGTCTTTATTATCAACTTGATTCCGCTTTACGTTTTGGTGCTTTTGATCACCGGTCGCTATTCCATGAGGTTGTATGTCGCCTACAATTGCACTTATATTATCGGAATGTTGCTCGCTATGCAAATTCGCTTTGTCGGCTTTCAGCACGTGCAGTCTGGCGAGCATATGGCTGCCATGGGCGTCTTCTTCTTGATGCAGGTTTGCTTTTCCATGCACATTCAATTTACTCTTATCAAATATATAAAGTGTTTTGCATGTTTCCGCTTCCGTTCAGTGTATATGGTATGACATATAGTCCAATGAATCTCTATTATAAGATAGCCTTGTAACCACGTTGGTCATTTTACAGATTGTTAAAGTATAAATTAACTTACCCGATTCATTTACTTCTTTATTCATTTTTCTTTGGTGGTGCGTGGGGATGGTGTTGGCAGGTATTTTACTTCTTAGATTGGGTCAGGCACCTACTGAGTGACACAAAGATGTTTCAAGCCTTTCTAAGGATCACTGTCACCTGTGCAGTAGGCGTTGGTGCTGTTGCTTTGGGAGTCGGCACTGCATCTGGGTATATCTCTCCATGGACCGGACGGTTTTATTCCTTGCTAGACCCAACATATGCCAAGGATCACATTCCCATTATTGCATCTGTTTCTGAGCATCAGCCAACGGCTTGGTCATCTTTTATGTTTGATTTCCATATCTTACTCTTCCTTTTCCCTGCTGGTCTCTACTTCTGCTTCAAGCGGTTGTCAGATGCCACTATATTTATAGTTATGTATGGTCTTACAAGCATGTATTTCGCTGGTGTCATGGTTCGGTTAATTCTTGTTGCCACACCTGCAGTTTGTCTTATTAGTGCCATTGCTGTCTCTGCTACTATAAAGAATTTGACACAGTTGGTAAGGGCAAAGAACAAAGTTTCCCAGACGGGTTCCTCCAAAGGAGGCAGCAGCACAAAAGGCTCTTCGAAGGTGAGATCTTTACTCCTCTATATACATACATGCACACATACAAACAAATAAACATACATATACATTATACAATTTTGATTTCTTGCTTATTGCTGAGTAGAGAATCCATACTCACCAACTTTTGAACCAAATCCAATGGCTGATATTCAAATCTCTCGAAAAGAAATTTATTTTCTGAATAAATATCTGCTGTCAAATTTTGATCCATAGTTAGTTAGTACTGGAATTTTGGTCCGTGGTGATTTTATTTTCATATTTATTTTGGTGGTTTATATCAAACACTAGTTTTTGTTTTTGTTTTTAAATTATAGTACATAACAAGTATCATTGCTCACATTTGTCTTACAAACAGGGCTCTGTTGATCAATCTCAGCCTTTTCAAAGAGATGGTGCTGCTGTCCTACTTTTTGGTGCATTTTACTTGCTTAGTAAGTATGCAACCCACTGTACCTGGGTCACGTCAGAGGCATACTCATCTCCCTCAATTGTTTTGGCTGCAAGAGGTGCCCATGGGAACAGGGTCATTTTTGATGACTATCGTGAGGCATACTTTTGGCTTCGTCAGAATACTCCTCCAGATGCTAAAGTGATGTCATGGTGGGATTATGGGTACCAAATCACTGCAATGGGAAACAGAACTGTCATAGTTGACAATAACACCTGGAACAATACACACATTGCTACGGTTGGGCGTGCAATGTCATCTTATGAAGATGAGGCATATGAGATAATGAGATCGCTTGATGTGGATTATGTCTTAGTTGTATTTGGTGGTGTTACTGGTTATTCTTCTGATGATATCAACAAGTAAGTTCATATGAATTTCATTGAAATTTTTGAAATATCTCTTGTTATTTGATAATACTTGTAGAAGCATTTGATGATTGTGTTGGTGGCGCAGTGCAGTTATGCTTGTGTGTTTCTCTTAACTCTATCAATATTTCTGATTCATTTTCAGGACCCTTTTGTTCAATTTAATTGGAAGTAATATTTTAGGTGTTGTCATTCTGCCTTCATCATATAGTAATACAATTTGTCCATGCTAGATTTCTGTGGATGGTGAGAATTGGGGGTGGAGTGTTTCCTGTGATTAAGGAGCCCGATTACCTCGTTAATGGTGAATATCGTGTTGACAAAGGTGCAGCACCAAAGATGTTGAACTGCCTCATGTAAGTTTCATAACACAGCTAACATGTGTAAACTTATGTCATGTGTAGGTGCATTTAAGAATTCTTAACACAGCTAATAATTTCATATTTTTCCCAACGACACCTTACCTCATTTTATCAACATAGTAAAACAAAACGCACAGGTGTCCAAAGGAGTTCCGTAATCCAGAACAATTTGTGCATATTTGTGGGGAAGAAAGAAAAGAAAATTATTATAAAATGAACATTTTATGCAGGGCCATATGATTATGGTTGCTCTTTTATGAATGAATTCTCTCAAACTTTTAGTAATAAGGTAACATTCCCTTCTTTAAACTAAATTAACATATTACATTTGCTTGAAATTTGTCAAAGAGATGATTGTGTTGACAATGTTTTGGGTTGCAATCCCTAATGCCTACTGATTGATGTAAGCGAGCTATAATGGAAAGTAAATGGAGTTTCATTCTGCTGGACCACTGGTTCTAATGTGGGATTTACTTCTCACTTAAAATTAATCTTAGACCCTTCAGTGAATTATTTATTTGGGAAATTATTATACTATTGATGTTCCATTCTTTGTATGATGTCAAGTTCTGTACAAAAAATGATTTGTTTTTCAATTTTGTTGGCGATTAGGTACAAGCTGTCTTACTATCGATTTGGAGAGCTGACGACAGAGTATGGCAAACCACCTGGGTAAGTTTCATGTGTCTTGAATAGGTTATTTGTTTCCAGTGCATTAGGTGTATCAAGTCTGGAATTTTCATGTCAAATTGATGATTTTTAATTTTTAATTTTTTGGTTTTTTGTTGCGGGCTTTTGACAGGTATGATCGTGCACGGGGGGTTGAAATTGGAAATAAGGATATCCAACTTGAACATCTGGAAGAGGCATTCACGACATCTAATTGGATTGTTCGAATTTACAAAGTCAAACCACCTAATAATAGGTGGTAGATCTGGCACCCTTGCTGCTGCTGCAGAAAAGACAGTAATTGAACATGGTAGATGAAAGCCTGAGAGCTTGGAGTCTTGAAATATAGTTTTTAGTGATAGTAAGTAAAGCGTATGGATTTCCTTTAGAGTTGGTTTGTGGCACTCAAGGCTCTTTACTGATATGATCGGGAACCCCCTAAATGGATTTGCGGTCTTTTTTGCCTCGGTTAATTACAACGGTTTTGTTCATTGTATCGTTGAGACATGGATATGATTCACAATGTAACATTTGAGCAATTTTAATTTTAACTTTAAATCCCATGATAAATTTAGTGCCTTACCATCATTACTGCAACAGAAGGAATGCGTTTTGGGAAGGAAAAAAAAGGTAAAATGCAAAGAACACCAGAATGCTTCTACTTCCCTAAACTCTACAATCCGCTAGTCCATGTGGGTTGCTGGTTTACCATTACAATGAAGTAAAATTGTAAGAAACTCTCTTGTTTAGTTTCTCTCTTTTCTTTTATTTTCTATGCATGCATTTACATTTAGTAGTTCTCCGATGTATTTTCTTACAAAGGTTGTATTTCTTTCAAATAAACTGTTCATGAACTTGTAACTTTGGGAAATCTTGCGCTGGGTGAAATGCGTTGGTAATTTCTGTGATCACGGTTGTAAAGACTCACCAAGAAGTAATGAAAGTTACAAAATTGGTAAATCCACCACCATAGCCCTTGGAGCTCCCCACAACGTGTAGAAAATGTACTTGTCGGCATTGTGTTGAGGGTTTTAAGATTTATATTAATTAAAAAAAAAAAAAAAAAAATTAACAAAGGGGCAGAGCCCCAGGAATAAGAATTTATTTCCGTAAAAAAGAAAAGTACCAATAGGTATGGGTCCATAAATTTAAAAGCAATTATCATTAGTAGTAGTCCCTAAAAACATTTATTATAAAAAAAAAGGTCAAAGGTAAGCGACGGTCACACGGACGGATGTTTAAGACCTGGTAGCGAGGTAAACGGGACAAACGCCAAGCGATTGAGCGATTGAGCGATTGGGCGATTTGCGATTGCGAAGAAATCATCGAAGCATGAGAGGCGGCGGCAGAGCACAACCGATAACGACCGGGAGCGTGACGACCACCATCACCCTTGAGAACCCCAACGCATCGGCATCGGCATCTTCATCCTCGCAATCGGAAGCTTTGGTTTTGCGGCTGGATCGGAAGAAGAAGAAGAAGCAAGTGACATGGAAGGAGGGGACGGTGGACAACGAGTTCATGCAGAAGAAGAGCTCCAAAAAGTGTTGCATCTTCCACAAGCAGAAGCCCTTCGACGAGGACGACAGCGATGATGAGGATCACCACCATCAGCATCACCCCTCACCTTCGGGACATCAAAACGTCTGTTCTGATGAATCGTAGAATCATACTTTCTTTCTAGTTGTTCAATCCAGTGAAGTGATTGGTTTCACAAATCTGGATCTGTGATTTCATAATTCTGTAGGAGTTGGGAGGAGGAATTAGGATCTGTGATAAACAAACATATATAATATATATATGTAATGCCCCCTCAATCTTTGCCCCCTTTGGGTGGTTGCTTGCTTGTTTTATTGTGATCTACATTCTACAAAACAAAGCAGAGGTCGGTTGTGATATGATATTGTTGATGAGTTGAGTTGATAATGATTTGATGCTGCTGATTGCTGAATGTCAATTAAAACTTGAAAGTTGATTTCTTATAATGAACAATTGGCTGGTTCTGGTTATTTCAACGAAAGAAACGACCTAAAACCTTACATGCCTGTGCCATAAAGCAAGCTCGGATTGGGCTTCACATGAAATGAAACCTTACTTGAAGGAACCTGTAAATTACAATACAAGGCAATAGCCAACCATTGATGGATTAATTCAGTATCTACAGCCCACACAACATCAATCGCAAGGAACACATCTGTATTGTAATCAACAACCAACCCATTACCATTGTTAATCCATACGTCTGTCTTTCTTTCATTGTTTCAATATCGCCTTTCATGGAAAAAAAGCAATAGTGATTTTCACAAGCTAAAAGGGAAAGGGAAAAGGCATTAGTGTAAGTCAGAGTGTTGTGCCAAAAAAAAATTCAATCTCCATTGCCAATAAGCAAGCGATGATACAATTGTACTGTAATGCACAGCTTGACATTACTACCTTTATTAAGATAACATGACCGATCTTAACTTAAATTCCCAGTCCAAGTGGGATTGCTATTTTTTGATACAAAGTAACACATCACAAGAATAACGAAATAATAAATAATTTGGTCACATACCATCTCCATTACAGCTTTTCTCAAGCTGCTGCAGGTACTGCTTCAGACTTGAAATGCTATTTAGCATATTGCTGCATATCATTATCATCCAATCGTTGAAAATGAATCTTTATTTACCGTATTCTCTTTCTATAGTTCTCCCCCTCTGATTTTACTGCAGCTATATCATGTATAATTTTTTGTAGCTGAGATATTTCATCCCATTGGATCTAGTGCAAGGAAACAAATCATCTATATCAAAGTGCAAATGAATTTCTCTAATCAAGGGCAGCTTTCCAGCGGCCAGTTATTGGCTTCGGTAAGCCATCAAAGATTGGTCTAGCCATCGTTGCAGTTGATAGAGCTTGCAAGTCTTGTTTCAAGCTCCACCTTGAAGTTGGCCACACTGATGCTGTGTTATTACTCTCCTGGTCTTTTAAGCTTGATGCACTTGATGATTTACGAACAACAGCCATTTCGTCAGTCATGATAGAATCGCCTAATCCCACTGGAATGGAGTTCAACCATCCTGACTCTGAATCAGATTGCAGTACTGCTCGGCTTGCTGATTTCTGCCTCATGGCTAAACCATTTCCTGTTGAAGAAGAGAAACCACTGCTCCCACCACTGTTTTCCCCTTTTAACAGCCTTTCTGGTGTACCAGTACCATTATCAACTTCAGCTTTCTGACGCCTTCGGACCGATTTCTCATCAGATTTCTCACCCTCCCCATTTCCAGGTTCTGCAAGGTGCGTATAATCAGCCATTGCACCATTCTCAGCTAAAAGATCAATTGAAGAATGCCTAGACTTGTCAGGGTGACTTTCAGACAATGGTGAGAGCACCTCATCATTAAAGTATTCTGAACTTCGACTTCTGTAGACTGCCATCTCCATGCCTTCAGCTGTACCCTTCAAATTTGGAGATCTTAGACCATAGTATTTTTGTAAAGTGCTCATTGCTGTAGTGACTTTCCCTTTGGGAGCTTTTGAACCTACAGAGCGGAATGGTTCTAGCACAATAGCTTGGCCAAGACATGGGTTGGACTTTTCAGTGTTGTTTTCTCTGCAGTAAGACATAGAAACTATAAGCTAACTGAAGTTTATAAATACAGACTAAGATCGATTGATGCACTTGAACATCCAGCTACCAGAAACAGTGGGAATTTAGAATTGCAGATTGCAAATTCTTAAGGCAGAAGCCGTAACCTCAGTTTTTTTTTTCAGCAATAACAGATGTACATCAGATATGGATTACATATATAGAGGCAGGACCGGTGTAGAACTATAGCATGTTTAGGGTGATGCTTCGGTGGATGTATTATAGTTACAATGGAGAAGGTAGCATGTGAAAATGTAAGTAATAGTAACATTTGATATTATCTTTTTGTTGTTCGTATTTCATGCTTATAGATTGTTTGGAATTGGAGTTAAGAAGAAAGAGGGTAGAACAGAAGAGGAAGGCGGGATAAAATGAGAGAACATGGAAGGGAAAGAATTGAGAAGATGTTGATTACCGTATAGATAGAGGGGAAGATGGCGGATGTCTTCCTGGCAAAGGTATTTTCAAAGTCTTCAAAGCAAACATTTGAAGATCTGTAGCAAACCCATTCATCCTTTTAATGTCAGCCACCTGTTTGTTTCATTACAAATTTACAAAGCATCATCAGCATTTACTCTTTAGCAATAGCACGACACCATTAAAGAAAAGTTGGAAACTTAGAACAAGACCAACAAGAAGAAGAAGAAGAAGAAGAGGGCATGAAGCTGCAGCTGATGATAGCAATAATAGTAAGCAATAGACTAGAACTAATAGTAATAGAGCGCGAAATAATCAGAGCCAGGGAACGAGCTAATTAAAGACAGGATTTGAAAACTGAAATTAATTTAACGACAAGATTTGAGTAGAGCATATATAAATATAGCAGGGGGATTTCAGAGAAAAATTAGAAACCTCGACGCCGTATTTGATGGCAACGCCGGCGAGTGTGTCCATCTTGGAGACTTGGTGCTCTAAGAAATTCTTGCCTCCTCCTCCTCCTCCTCCTCCATTACTGCCATTCTCCACCGAGCTTGTATTCGAAGGAGACATTCCCCGATCTCTTCCCTTTGTTGTATTTATATGTATATATTATAGCTTAATTAGCTGCTGCTGCTGCCCTCAAATCCAATCTTTGGTTTCTTTCTTGAGATGAGTTTTAGAAAAGAAAGAGACACAAAAGCAGATCCATACATACAGAACTAAAATTTTAAACTAAAAAAAATGGAGTCTACATAAAAGTCAAATGCTTCTCCTGTCCGGGAGAAGCAGCATCAGCATTTCTATTAAAATTTGATTTTTTTTTTTTTTCTCAAACGCAGAAAGCAAACTAGCCAAGTCTCCCCTAAAGAAAAAGAAGAGAAGAGACGAGAGCTGTGAATTTGTGAATTTGTGAATATAAAATGATAGAAATGGTAAAGTATTATATTAATTTTGTATGTATTTCCCCTGACGCGGAATGATACAGTTGAGTTGAGGACTTGATGGATGAGGAGAGAAGAGAGAGAAGAGGGGAGGGAGGTGAGACGAGGAGGAAGACAGCGGGCAAGAGAGAGATACCGACTACCGACACATCTCAGCAGCACTCATTCATTTTTATGATATTTTATTCCATATATTAAAAAGAAGACTCTCCCTCAATACAGTCACGCAAACGAACGACTCTGCCTCTTTGCGGCCCCCACCTCCACCTCCACCTCCACCTCATCTCGTATGTAAAATTGTAATTTATATTCCGTCTCCGTCCTTGTTTTCTTTTTAGATTTATTTTATTTATTGTACTTATTTGATGATATGATATATCCCGCAAGTTTTCAATTTTTGAGAACAAAATGACTTAAAATCATTACATGTAGTGGAAGTGGATGGACATGGACTCATAGACTAATGCAATTTGAAATTTAATATTTATGGTATTACCATTTACTAAATCAAAACTTACTAGCACATAATATAGATGTATATTCGTTTGATATCTTATTTAGATTCAATTTTATAAACATAAAAATAGATATTTAGTCCGAAGTTATAAAAACTTGTATGGTAGACCCATTTTTCAAAACTCAAACAAACAAAAAAACTCAAAAACACCCTTATTATTAAAAACAAAAAAGGTGAAGTTTTACAATTTTTTTCTCTCTATTTGCACTCTCCTCTCTCTTGGCCCGCTCTCTCTCTTTTTTTTTTTTTTTTTGGTAAACTTAAGCAGCACGCATCCCTCTCTCCTTTTTCTTTTTTTTTTTGTTTAATTTTAATTTGGGAACCTAGGGTTTCTAAATTTAATTTTGATTTATTTAGATCTTTAAAATAGTTTGGAATTCAATACCAAACAAGTTTTTAAATTTTAAAACTCATGTTTTGAAAATAAATCATAATTTTTGAGTTGATTTTTTGAGTAGGATTCCAAATAAACCCTAAATAATTAAATATATCAATTTTATCGTCAGTGAAATGTGAAGAGATTTATTCTAAGAAAGTCGACTATGATGACATGTTCACTAATCAGGAATTGGAATTCTCATACGGAATTGAATTCCGCTTATGGAGAATTCCTGCGTTTACTTCACATCAAGGAATTAAAAAGTAAGCGAGGCCCACACAAAATTAGGAATTGAATTTGTCACAACCCGACTCCCCTAGCACGATATTGTCCGCTTTGGGCCCCCCCTCTGCCCTCACGGTTTTGTTTCTGGGAGCTCACGAGCAACTTCCCAGTGGGTCACCTATCCTGGGATTGCTCTAGCACCCAACTCGCTTAACTTCGGAGTTCCTAAGAATCCGAAGCCAGTGAGCTCCCAAAAGACCTCGTGCTAGGAAGAGAAGTGCCCACACATTTAAAGCACTTCACCTTTCCCTCCCCGAGCGATGTGGGATTACTCACCGTTCTTGTTTCCCCAAGACACGGGTCTTACAGAATTCCTGATTTTGGAGGAATTCAATTCCGAAATTGGTAGTAGTATTCTAATTCTTGGAGAATTCACCCATTAGAAATTCATCTTTTTTACCCATTATATCCTCACACAATTTTCAAATTTTCAAATATGTCATCTACTTTAACAAAAAAATGTAGACATTTTAGTAATTATGACCACTTATACTCCAATTCCATATGATTTAGTAAACAACTTCAATAAGAATTTAGAATCTAACTCCCCTCAATCCATATGATTTAGTAAACAACTTCATTAGGAATCCGTAATATAATTCTCCTTAATCCAACTCCTCGTCAATTCAATTCATCATCAATTCAATTCACCATAATTCAATTCCGGATTAGTAAACATGTCATTGAGTGTTATTAGACTGAATTCTGATTGGCTACTATATAATTTTAAATTATGTGTAAAATCGTCTGACTGACATGTACTGTGTACATCTCATATCATACTAGTAAATTTGTCCCTAGCCGCCAGGTGTCCCAGCTCTTCTTTTTCTGGTTTTCCTTCTTTCCTGCTTCCTGCTTCCTGCCACGCAATAAATAAACTTGCGGATAGCATCAATAACGCAATCCTCTCCTCCTCTAATTCGAGTCGCCCAGGTAAAAATAGAATACAGTGAGTCAGTCAAATCCTCTTTGGCTCTGTTTCTTCTTTTTCTTCGGGTCGAATGGCTCATTGTTTCCTTTGGTAAGGCTTTTTTGGGAAGGAAGGAGAGGGAGAGGGGGAGGGTGCGGGGAAAAAGGAAACCTAGATAAAAGATGGAAAAGAAAAGGCCCCAGAGAGCAGAGCAGTACTTATTTATTTATGCGTATTATTATGTTTATGCATAACGCATCACCACCACAAGAAGAACGCTTGCAGCAAGCAATGCCTCTTTTTAGGGTCGGCATGTGCATGTCATGTCCACAAAATGGAGAATGAAAAGAAAGAAAATAGATACAGCACTTGACGACACCTCTCAACTCAAATAAGCCCCCTTGTAGTAGAAGAAGAAACAAGGCCATGTATTACAGACGACATCCAAAAATTACCATGGTACCCAAATGGAAAATTTTTACAGGACACAACACAACGCTGATAATGCACATCAAATTCGCACAAAATGATGATGAACCTATAAAAGAATTCGCAACAACGCATTAACAATAGCATTTTACCTATGATTATCAGGACAAAATATTTTAAAAAGCAACTGTCACTAACTGTTAATGTATAAGATCTTTCTTTGTTCAACAATGGTTGCAGATCCATGCTGCTCATTGCACCTACCAAAAAGAAAGAAAATTACCTTTTAATTGAAATCTTCATAAAACTATAACATGAGAGAGAGAGAGAGAGAGAGAGAGAGAAGCCAGGCAAAACTGCACTCAACACATATCAAGCCAGAAGAAAAAAAAACACACACACACAAAATGTCTTACAACTTACAGTAACTAAATCACCTACTGCATGTAAAACAATTATACATGATAAATTAAACAAATTATATGCATAAATTGCTGCAAATATAGTAAAATATTTAGTCGAAATGATCCAACCAGGGCTCCATATTGATTCCTCAAGTTTCAATAAAGTAGAACAAAAGAAATGTGTTATGCATGGCTTGCGCTAAAAAACCTTAAGTCATTCAGACATCCTCATAGTACACAAGACCGCACACAAACAAGACGGTTAAAAAGCAAAAGAGAACCAAAATATGCTTTCCACGCTGGACTCACATAATGCAGTCATTAATGATCCTAGATTCCGATGAAACAAAAAACAAACATTCCGTGGTCCAACTCTTTAAAATGGAACACCACCTTACAAAATCTCATCAGCACACAAGTTCAGCTGATTTTGACAGCAACAAGTATGCTCCTATCAAGAATCTGATGCATCAAATGATTCCAATAGTCAATGTATCTAATTATCATAAGTCATAACTATATGTCCAACCTCATCTCTCTCGACTTTTTGAGATTTAGCTTCAAAAGCTGGACTTCCAATAAAAGCAAAAACTAGGAACAACCTCTACTACATAACCCTGACACCCAACTTGATTTTGTCATGGAAATCAGGAACAATAAGCCACATATTCTCAATTCTGAAGGGACTATGATAACCGCTGATCCCCTAATCAAACATTCACAGGATGTGATTTACGACTGCCCTGGGCAGGGGACACCTGAGCAACACAACAAAAGAACATCCCAGTCACTAGATATGGGGAACGATCAATCCTACAAAGATTAAGGATTATTCGAAGAGTTTAGACCACATAAACCTCCTGTAGCAGAGGATGATCAATAATGCCTTGGGACATAATAAAACCTAGTCTGTCATGGAACTGGTGATTATGCACCTTGTAGATCTCTCTCCTAAAAATAAGCATCCTACTGTCTAGGATATCATACAATATCCTACAAATGTCATGAAAGTCACCTCCTACAACTGTCTCATAAGATATGGATGATTCATATCCACATTGCAAGATGGCATATATGATACATATCGAGAATATCAATAATTCTGTGCAACAGTCGGTGCGGTGGCATTTCTGTGTGTTACCACTGATAGACTATGGTATGATTTCTAGAATTCTTCTGTATGCATTATTTAATTGACGTTTACTAGTTCAAAGAGGGCTAATATATGATTGTGGGGGTTTTTTGGGAGTTTAACATGAAAGGAGCTCTACTGTACTTCTTTGTCTTTTTACTACACAGTACATACAACTTTTATCTCATGGTAATTCAGAAACAATTTATAGGTACATGTATTTCATGTCATATCATTGGTTGGTTGCATGTTGTTGCAATAACTTCCTGCTTTTGGAACAAATATGCCCCCACTCCGTATGATAGCTTTTCCTTTCACCAAACCTTTAAAGACCATCATATGTCATTCTTCCCCCATTAATCAGCTACACATAACTTTTTTTGAAGCAACATCTACAGATAACTCAAGCAAAACAATGTCACTAAGGTAAAATAGAGTTTCAAATTTGCCACATGAAAGGCCTAACTCTTAAGTAATCAACATAAAAATTCAAGTACAGATACAAGTATATTTGTCAATATTAGTCAAGCATTTCACATGAAGCGCAATTATAAGAAAAATTCCCAGTATGTATCAGTTAAACTACTGATGCAAGCATGAAAAAGAGTAAACGATGATTCCCTTTGAATGACATACAACAGAAACAAAATGGAAGGCAAAAATGAATTTGTATGGTAACAAGTGCAATACCAATTGTGTTTAATCAAGATCTTCATGCCTAGGCTCCTCCGATCCAGAGTTATGACCTCCCCTATTCCCCGAGTTCGACTCATCATTGTTTCCACTCCCACTATTACTAGTCTCAGCAGAACCACCAAATACCCTGAAAAGGCGTGGCAAGGAGATGGTAAATCTCCGCTCCACCGTTCGGGGAGTTGGACTCTGATTGTCTAGAGATGGAGCACCAATCCCAATCCCAATCCCACTCCCACTCCCACTCCCACCACCACCACCTCCGGCAAAAATATTGACCCCACCAGCCGCCGCAGATTGATTAGCTCGATTGGTATTGGCGGAGGCCCCGCTAAGCCTCTGCTCGTATTCAGTATCATCGGTGGGCAACTCGTAGCGACAAACAGGACATGAGTTGTGCAATTCCAGCCAAGGCAGAATACAATCCGAATGGTATATGTGCTTACAGGGCATCTGCTTGGCCTCCTCGCCGAGCTCGAACGAGTCCTTACACACAGCGCACTGGGACGAATCGGAATCCAACAACTCCTTTGAGATTTTCACAACCGGCAAGCCCTCCACCGCAGATTTCGAAGCGGGTGGCGTCCCGTACCGGTTTGGGTCGTTCTCCGCGAGCTGCTGGATCAATTGCTCGAGGCCCGGGCCGAAGAAGTAGTCGCCGAGATTAAGATTGGGGGGGACGCGAAAACCTGCCGGGTCCCCCCCGGCGCCGGGGTTGTTATCGATCACGAACTGGACATTGGCACCATTTGCTCTTAGGGTTTGCAAATAGTTTTGAAGGAACACAAAGGGGTTGAAGGCGTCGGGGTCCTGAAACGGCGAGGAGCGTGCGGGTGCGCCGCCGAAGAGGGCAGAGAGATCGTCGGAGAAATTTCCAGGGCCGGGGGCAGAGAAGAGGAGGGGAAAGCCACTGGAGGCGAAGGGAGGAGCGTCGGAAGAGGGGACGGAGAAGAAGGGATTGGGGGGAAAGTGTTAGGGTTAGGGGTTTCCATCTCTTCGACGAAGCCACCGCTGCAAACAGGGCAAACGAGATCGGACGTAGGTGGAGGGGTGAGGGAAACCGTACGATCGCACTGGTGGCAAAAGTAAAGCTGAGGAGGAGCGATCGGGCCACCAACACTGCCGGAGTTGCCGCCCGAGGACGACATGTCGCTTTGATTGAGAAAGAAAGAGAGTTTCGACAGAGAGGATAGGCGAGCGATTTATATGGAGGAAGAAACGAGGAAGACCTGAAACTGATGGAGGGAGGGAGTTTTTACTTTTTAGAGAGAGAGAGAGAGAGATTGAGGAAAGTTGAAATAAATAATAAATGGATGAATGGTGAGTGTTTAGGCGTTGTTCGCGAGTGTACGCCGATGTACTAGTATACGACGGATGAGGCTGAGGGTGACTAGGAGCGGACTCACAGTCCTAACATGACACAATTTTATTTACGTCCTATATAGTTTTTAAGTTACAAATTCTTTTTTCCCACTTTTCCGTATCTATCCACAAACAACGGCAATTTTCCTTTTTCTTTTTTCTTCTTTCTTTTTAAACATTACATGTAATTTATTTCCTTTAGAGCACTTCTACTCATTTATCATAATAAAGGGTAAGGGCAGTTACTGTTTACATAAATAGTATATGCTATAGTAATATTTTTGTTGCTTTTCCACTCATTACCATGGCAACTCAAGTACAATTACTATTTACATGGGATTTTTTTTTTATATGTATGAGATTAATAATTAAAAAATTGCTAGGTATGTACAAAAAAATATTATGTATTTTTTTGGTAATTTTTCAGAATTTTTTAATTTTTTTTTAATTTTTTTTTTTTCACTGACGTCACAACCCTAATGCAACAGCTCATGTTGTTCTTGTCTTCGAGCCTGTCCAGTCTTGGTAGACACACCATTTTCCCCGGCTACATTTCATTGCTGGAATGGGTTTTGGGAACCTAGGGGGGGCCTTTTGCTCAGGCTAACACTAACATTGGAAGTGCTCTTACATGCCAACTCTTATGTTCTAATGCTTGATTAATGAATTATCATTTGTTCTAAAAAAAGAGGGTATGATCATGTTTGGGCTAGTTTCATGTATAAATTATGATAAAACTATTTAATTATTAAGGGTTTAGGGGATTTAAGCCTAAGCTCAACCCTAATTTTTTTTTTCTTTTTTCTATAGTGATTTAGCTTAATGACAATATAAAGCTATAATTACTTTTATTGTTTCATTTTTTAGAACTTGTATTTACACACATTTCAAGTTTAATAGTCATGCAAAATGAAACACAACAATTCTACACTTGAAAATCGAAACAAACACATCAAAAAATTCTTACTTATAATCTTATGGAGCCAAAATCATCAACCTGACAATCTGGATAATTTTTTGGAACACATATAAAGCGAACATTGCATCCGTCATTATAATTTCTAAATCTCTCATTACTTTAAAGGTTGATATATCAATGTCTATAATAGTATATGGTAATAACCAATAAGAAAATGTCTAGTGCCTAAAATTAATAAAATTAGCATAAGTGGGCGAATTTCATATAGGCTAAATCAAATAAAACCAAACTAATCACGATCAATTCAGTTCATTGTAAAATTATACTTGTTTGGTGTTGAAACCGAACCAAACTAGTCATATTGGAGTCGATTTGAACAGTTTGGTTGGTTTGATGCCCACTCGTAATTATGAAACTCTACCGAAGTTTTCACAAAAATCCTGATATCGATTTCAGTTAACATCTCTCAAGAACAAAAAAAATATGTTGGAGCTGCAATCTTCCTTTAATTGGATACTCTATGTTATAATGAGGAAGTCCTTAATACCCATCGATCAATTGCATATAGTATTGAACGTATGGAGGGTCTAGTTTTTTATAGTTTTTACTATTTCTTTGCCTTACTGGGCTGGAAAACTGATGAATATGGGGGCCGATTGAGTTGCAAGGAAAGACTCAAAGAGGCTCTGATCCGTGAAGAACTAGTCCGCCCATATTTGAATTTCCGTTGCAAGACGAGTGCTTGAGTTTGAATAAGGAATGAAATCAAATTTTGCCAGAATCGCGATCACAGATCATATGACTTCTTGACTTGGCTTACCGCCAAGAAAGAAATCAAATACAAAAGAAAGAAGAGTCTTTAAAGACAGTATAGTTCATTACTCGATCTCACAGTAGATTGAAAAAAAGTTGGTCCCCCGTCACTCCATTTCATTTCAAGCAAATCTTTTGAGGGCTAGAGTTGGTCAGTGGCCTTTTTCTAGTTCAATCCAACTGGATCCAGGCAATTTCTTTACATCCCTAGACTCCATTAGTTTCCTCAGCGTCCCAACACCGTCCCAGTTGCTCAAACCAGCAAACATGTTTGACAGTAATACATATGTTGATGGGTCTGTTCTGTTTATATCTAATGCATGCTCTGCTGCACGCTTTCCAGTTTCTGTATCGCCATGAACCTGACAAGCACCAAGCAACGTTTGCCAAACCAGAACACCTGGTTTAAAGGGCATGTTCAGGATTAATCGCTCAGCTTCCTTTATACGTCCAGCTCGGCCTAGAAGATTCACCATGCATGCATAATGGTCTTCTCCAGGGGAGATTCCATGGTTATGAGTCATGGAGGCAAAATACTTCCATCCTTCATGAATAAACCCTCCTTGGCTACATGCATAGAGCAGGCATATGAAGGTGATGTAATTTGGCTCAACACCTTCCTCCAGCCTCATCTTATCAAAAATGTCAAGAGCCTCTCTAGCTTGCCCATTTTGTGCGCACCCCATGATCATTGTGGTCCATGACACCACAGAACGATCCTTCATTGACTGAAAAACACACCATGCACCCTCCATGCATCCACATTTTGCATACATGTCTAGCAGAGCGTTATCCACACACGCATCAACATCAGTACTAGTTTCGAGTTTAATTCTCAAGCCATGGAATTTCTTCCCTTCATCCAAGGAAGCCAAATTGGCACAGGCATTCAGGGCAGTTGCAAGCGTGAACTTGTTTGGCTTTATACCCACTTTCTTCATTTGAGCAATAACCTCAAGCGTTTTGCTTGGTTCCCCACATTGTAGGCACCCGGCAGCCATTTGGGTCCATGAACACACGTCTTTTGAAGGCATCTCATCAAAGGCTTTGAAGCCATCCACTAACTTGTGATTTTTAATGTACATATCAGCCAAAGAGTTCCCCACACACATCTCAGCCCCATGACCACACCTGACAAGCTGTGCATGAACCTGGACACCCATTTTAAGATCAGTGAGAGCAGCCAACCCAGTGAGAACACTCGAAAATGTGTAGCCGTCGGGTTTCACTCCCTCGCGATTCATACGACACCAGAAGTTTGGTATTTCCAAATAAGAACACTGCAAGTAGCCAGCCATGATAGCATTCCAAGACGCAATATCTTTATTGGGCCAATTCTCAAACACTTCCAAAGCCTCCGTTAATTCCCCCTGTCTTACTAAAACAGTCAAGAATGCATTCATCAGGAAAGCATTCCACTGGAATCCTAGGCGAACTATGAATGCGTAAACTTGGTAAGCTTGAGTCAGATTGCCATACAAGGAACATGCGTGGAGCGCGCTAACCAAGGTAAACTCATTGGGCTTGGTCGTGCCATCCTGGTGCATACGACCAAACAAAGATAGGGCTTCTTTAGGACAGCCATGTTGGACAAAGCCCGTAATAACCGCAGACCACGACACAACATTCTTGTGAGGCATTTCATCAAACAGTTGGAGACCATTGCTAAGATCGCCACATTTAGCATACATGTTGAGTAAATGATTTTGAAGAAAAGGAGAAAAGGGCAGAGAGCCCTTGATGAGTTTTGCATGAATTGCTCTGCCATGGGGTAAGTTAGAGGTTTGGCCACATGTACGCAACAAGTCGGAGTAAGTATCTTCCTCTGTGGCCAAGATGTGTGTGGATTTTGATGCGGCAAGCGTAAATGTGTCTCCAAAAAGAGCACGACTACCTGGGCGCGGGCGGAGCATCTATCTACTTAATTTAAATTTTTTGTCTAACGTGATGATTTACACGCATGGTCTATCATTTCTACTGCTTCTAGCCTTAGTCCAACCTTTGACACCGGATTTTAGCAACAAAAAAAACTTGTTACTTTGTTACATAAAAATAATATGAGATTAATATTTCTTGTCTAAATTTATAGGGGGCGTTTGAACTCGGTTGCAATGAAGCGGCCACATTGACTTGAACAATGGTCGTACAACTCATAATCCACTTCACATCCAACACAAGGGTATTTTTATATTTTTTTTAGTCGAGGACAAACGATAGTCTAAACTAGAGAGGATGATGATTTCTCACACGCACACAATTACGATGCCATGACCGTGGGGATTCCCTTTTCCATTGGGATAGACCCAGTATTTTTACTTTCAATTGTTCTTTATAGCTACATAACATTTCCGACACGCAACTACATGTGCATGTTGCCAAAAGATGAAGGTAAAAAGGTATTGCATATGAAAGAAGAGAGTAGCAGTACCCTTGCAAGCGAGGAGATGAACATGGACTCTGAAGAAAGAGTTCCCTTCCCTGAATAATATTCTTGAAATGAAGAAGGTACAGAAGCAATCCAGAAACCTTAGGAAAGAAAAAAAGAATGATTCTCTTTCTCTCTTAAAAAGACAACCATAAGAAACCTCTAATATCAGCTAGCTATATAGTTAGCTTGGTGCCTTTGTATTCATTCATTCCCCAACAAAAAATAGGGAGTATAAATAGAGACATAGAGACATGCCTTAGAATAGATCTTCCTTAGTATCAAGAATTAGTATTTCTGTAACATATATATATCTAGACATCAATTCTTGTATTCTAAAGTCTAGATATGACCATGGAAAACAACGCCGGAGCTGAACCCCAACGTATTTATGAAGACTTTGAACCCTACTGCAAATGGATTAAGCCCGATACGGTTGAGATCCATCTTCCAGCTGGTATGTATTTGTAATTTGTACTGGCTAGTAAATTAGTTTCTGTATTGGGTTTATATAGCTAAGCAAGGCTTTATATATAATGAATTAATGTAGTGATAATGGATGATGATGATGATGATGCGTGTGTGTGACTGTCATATCAGGTTTCAGAAAGGAACACCTCAAGGTCCAAACCAATAATATGGGGATTCTTACAATCCATGGAGAACGTCCCCTGAGTCTCATGAACACATGGAGCCGCTTCCACAAAGAAATCAAACTTGCAGACAAGAATTGCGATCCAAATGTAGTTCGTGCCAAGCTTGCGGGAGGAGTTCTTACAGTTACGATGCCTCAGAAAGTTTCCAACGTCCACATTTCCAATCCTCCTCCCAAGAACACTACTACTACTAGTACTCAAAAGGAAAAACTAGTGGTACCAGCTGATCATCTTCAACAAGACAAAACCACAATTAAAGACCAAATAAGTGATTACAATAATAATAATAATAACGAATGTAAAAAAGGCCAAAGGACTTCTTATTGTGGTACCAGTACTGCTTTACTTTCAAGATCCAAATTAGTGGGAAAAGATGTTGCGCTCAAGCTTGGGGTGGCGGTGGCGGTGGTGGTGGTCGCTTTTGGTTTCGGGGCATATGTTGTCAAATATTACAAACAAGGACACCCATATTCCTATTCCTATTAGTTATTTGTTTCCAAAACTAGATTCAGACTCATGATCATCATGTTACACTTACACTTATGTATATTATATAATGAACTAATAAACATGCCCCTTTGAATTTGAAATTACGGGTGTATGATTCGTATATACGAATATATTGAAGTCTGATTCTTGTTCGTATGGTTATTCCTCTGTTTCTTGATTTGTACATGCTGTTATGTTAGAGATAAATATTTATATTATTCAATAAATGTCAACAATTGCGGGGATAGCTCAGTTGGGAGAGCGTCAGACTGAAGATCTGAAGGTCGCGTGTTCGATCCACGCTCACCGCAGATTTTTGTTTTTTCCTTCCATTTTTTAATCTTTGTTTTTATTTTCTTCCATCTTTCATAACCTCCTGACTGAG
Source organism: Prunus fruticosa (assembly GCA_018703695.1). NCBI lineage: Eukaryota > Viridiplantae > Streptophyta > Magnoliopsida > Rosales > Rosaceae > Prunus > Prunus fruticosa. The sequence goes on along the minus strand of CM031921.1, from coordinate 30,872,863 downwards.
TAGTGTGTGAGTATTGTGTTTGTGCTGCAGCGGGAGTGAGTGAGTATAGGGAAGGAAGAGAAAAAAAAAGAAAAAGAAAAATGGGTTCAAGGGGAGGAGCGAAGGTTTTGCAGCTGTCTCGAGCGAGCAGAATGAGGACGAAATTGCAGACGGCGTTGGAAGCGAGCGTTTTGGAGATAGAAGACGTGTCGCATCAGCACGCAGGCCACGCCGCCATGAGGGCCAACGCTAACAACAAGGATGGCGAAACGCACTTCAACCTCAAGGTCGTGTCCCCAAAATTCGAGGGGCAGAGCCTGGTGAAACGACACCGCATGGTGTACGACGCCTTAGCCGACGAGCTCCAGTCTGGTCTTCATGCGCTGTCAATTGTGGCCAAGACTCCCCAAGTGATTGGCCCCAAATAAGCCATTCCAATTTCCACCTGCTATTTCCTTCCTTGTCACTGTTTATGAGGGTTTCTCGTTCTATCTTTTATGAATCGATTTATCAGATGATGTATGCATTTTTACTGAGTCGAACTTTGAAATTGAAATACCAATCTCTTTCAGAAATATGCGTTATAATTTTACAACTATAAATTTGTCATCTGGATTATGTTGTTGAATGTGTAGCAGGGCATAATGCTTGCTTTTTGCGGTGAGATGGTCAGTCAAAATTCAAAACTCAAATAGATTTATATAATAGAATGAGTATATATATATATATAGTATAGTTGGAAGGAAAATGGAAAATTGAAGTAACACTGCCTGTGGCGTGTTTTAAGGAAAGCCAACCGTTTCCCCTTGGATTTTGTTGAGCCTCTACCTTCATTCAAGACTCAATCTGTGTCTGTCTGTCTGTCTGCCTGTCTGCTTGCCCTCTCTCTCTCTCTCTCTCTCTCTCTCTCTCTCTCTCGGCGTTGCTTCTGTTGTCTATGTGTTATTGTGTTGTTGTTGTTTCAGGTTCCATATCAACCAAACCAACACAGTAACGAAGGGAGGCACACTCGCAATCAACAATGAATGACAAAGCCTCCGTTTCCAAGGAGCTCAACGCCAAACACTCCAAGGTCTCCTTTCTTTATCTGTTTCAACTTTTTTTATTATTTGACATTCATCTATTACAATTGCAATTATTCTGTCTGCTGTGTTGTTACATGTGCGTCCAGCTTTTAGAAGGTCTTCTTAAGCTGCCGCAAAACAGGGAATGTGCTGATTGTCGGAGCAAGTACACATTTCGCAATCCATTTCCTTCTTTAATATGTCGTCTACCATTTTTTTTCTTCTGTCTTAAAGTACTTTAATTTGCTACATTTCATAGTATTTGGTTAAAATCTGATTATTTGATGGTCATTTCTTGATGATGCTTAATTAAATTTAAGGCAGACTCATATCTGCGAATTTCTCTCTCTTTCTTGTTTTGTACACAACCATGTTCATGTTCCTGTTCATTTAGTTTGTAGGTAGTCATCATCTCTCTGACTGAGGTCTCATTTAGGAAAACAAGTATGCGTGCACAAGTAGAATAATTTTGTATAACACACAATCTTGAAATTGAGAATCCTTTGAGTTAGAGTTACTCATCTCGGACCCTCAATTATTTATCCCAAAATCTGTTTCCTTAGGTTTGGGAAGGTTCTTTTAAGTGCTAAAACTTTTTAAACTAACTGCTAAAACTCTTCAATTTCAGTTTTAGATTTGTTTTCCCAAGCCTGGTGGCAATCTGATATGGATATTAAACTTTTGTGCTGCAATATTTTTCTTTCAGAGCCCCGCGATGGGCAAGTGTGAACCTGGGAATATTTATTTGCATGCAATGTTCAGGAATTCATCGTAGTCTTGGAGTGCATATTTCAAAGGTTTATTTGCCTACCTTTCATTTCTCTATTTCCTCTATTTCATATCCTTTTTTAGTCAGTAAACCTTTCTTGTTTTTATTCTTTCCTTCTCTGGCTTTTAAAATTCAGTTGGATTGGTACTAATGAGAAGTTATCAGGGAATGGCTTCACTCTTCATTATTATATAGTCATGTGAATGTAAAATTATGTTTGGTTACTGGCATAGCCTGAATGTACTATAAGCTATTTATATGTTCTGGCTACTGACCTGTTGGTTTACCAAAATTCAGTAATTTTCTTTATTTGATCATTAATCTGTTTGAATAGAATATGTCTCATATAATTGCAGCTCTATGTTCTAATGATAGCGTAGCCTGGTTTGTTTTTGAAATAGGTACGGTCTACTACTTTGGATACATGGCTGCCAGAACAGGTTGCTTTTATGGAATGTAAGAACACCATTCAGCTTCTCTCTCTCTCTCTCTCTCTCTCTCTCTCTATATATATATATATATATATATATATTATTGTCTATGATAGATGATCTATCTATCTATCTATCTACCCCACATACATGTATGGTCATGTTATACAAGCATAAACACTCAATTTAGTAAGAAAGGACTACACAAATTTGGTAAACCATACAAGCAGGCAACTTCTGTCATCATTGTTTATATGGTTCAGAAACATGGGCATTCCTACGGTAACTGGTGCATATGCATTGCTCTCATCTTAGTGATATAATTTTTTCCTCTATTTCCTTATTTTTTCCCTAAATAATTGGACTGAAGTAGCTGTTAGAGAACATCACTTCAGTATTCACATTTTTCTCAGGATGGTTTTTTTCTCGTCTAACTGACTATTATGTTCTGATTCATTATCATACTAATCAACTTTCTGTGTATCTTTGCGTAGCTATGGGTAATGAAAAGGCAAACAGTTATTGGGAAAAGGAATTGCCGGCACATTTTGACAGAAGTGAGATCGAAAAGTTTATTCGTGCCAAGTAAGTTGTTTGGTGAAGCTAATTATGAGCTTTCATGTGCAACTTGAAGAATTTGTTATTTATTATTTCCTTTTGTTCTTAACTTTCTTAGTAACTTTCAGGTATGAAGGGAAAATGTGGGTTGCAAAGAATGCAAAACAACCGGCTCCTAAACCAGTTGAAATGAGCATCAGTTCCGACAAGTTGGTAAAAGGTGGAGCTACAAGCGAAGTTCCAAAGAAAACAAGGAGACATTCTCTTGAAGAAGCAGTACTTTCTAAGCACCTGGGACACAGTGCTCCTTCAGTGGCGAGATCCCGTGGGGTAAATTTTGTATCTTATTAAGTTTTTTATTTTTTGTTGCTTAAAACCATTAATTTGTTAGTAGTTATTAGGTACGTAAAAATGTTTATTGCTCCTTCCTCGTACTTTGCTGTCATAACAAACCTGTTATGTAGATGTCATTGATTAGGGTGCTTCTACCACTTGGTGTGTTTGTAGAATATTCCACTATAATTAGACTTCTTTATGCTTATTTCTGATCCTTAATTGAGTTGGGTCATGCTCATTCGTGGATCAATGAGGGAGCTTTAGAACTTGGCGGTTTAAAGCTGAGAGTAAGAAAGTCCAGACTCTTTCTGGGCGGGTTGCTTTCTTTGGAGTTTATGAGATTGTGAAATTAGGTCTGATGGTGAAGCATAAAGAAGTTTTACAATATTGATTTTCCTAGTATTTATTTTTGTAAATGATCCATCATTTGAGTTCATGGGTTGTTAAGTTGCTATTTGCCTCTACCCTTTTTAATATACCTAACATACCATACTCAGGCCTCTCTTAAAATTGTCTTCCACAAAATTTCTTTATCCATAGCAATTAACATATAATATGACTGATTTCGAGTGTCAAAAAGATAAAACAAAAGAGAAAGGTCACTACTTTCCAGGACCTATCTGCTTCTATGATTTGATGTATGCCTTCTAATCTTTCATGTTTCTCTACGTGCTTTTTCAAATGTGTTTGTAATGCTCCTTTTGCTATAAGTCATTTTTTGTGGTACATTTGACAAGTTTAAGGAGTTCACTGGTTAATATTTGTTTTGTTCGTTGCAGATTTCTTTAGATTTGAATCATAAGTTTACTACTTCACCTCCACCAAATGGGCCACCACCTATGATGGAATGTGATACAGCCTCAAACACGAGCAACGGTACAACAGATCTATTCAGCTTGCTTTATGTCCATGATGCAAAACAGGACTATCCCACTCCTCCACTCTGGCAAACTTTTGATTGTAAGAGAACTGGTGCCACTTTTTTTAAAAAGAAATATTGTTATTTATTTAATATTTTTAGTTGGGTTTCTCTAGAAACTACTGAAATTGAACTCTGGGTCAGAAGAAAAAGACGTGGAAGCAATCTTTCCTTTTTCTTGTTCCTCTTCTTCTTCCTTTGTCAACCAAAAAAAAAAGGCGGATAAACATAAGCTGATCATGGCATTGGACTCAGCTCTGACCTTGTGATCATTCAAGATTTGCTACATTCTGAACTCTCAAATCCAAATCAATTTTTGCAGGAGAAGATATTTTTGAGTGAAGCCCATGGAATTACTGGAGTGGGCGGTGTGTATTCCTACCGAACAGTTTTGACAGGATATATACCTCTTCACCAAGGTTTGCTCTTTTAAGTACTATAAGTCAACTTTTTCTAATCAGTGCATTGGAGGCCCGTTTGGGCCTATGGACTAACACAACAGAGGAGATAACCTTGTTGAATTTGAAATCTTTCCCCGATACCAAAAGACTTACCAACCAAACTACCTGTCACTTTTGCACCACTTGTCAACTTTGCATCTGAGAGCAATGGTTTTGTTTTGCATTATGTACTGGAATTAATTCCATGTTGTAAATTGTTTCATAAGATCCCAGTAAATATAGTGTATTGCATTACCTGAATGGGAGAAAGAGAAAAGTATATCCTGCATCTTCCTCTAGACCTTAATGTCGCAAATGTTGTGTGTCAAAACTTTCCATTATAGTATACCTTCCAGTTTGGCAATCCTTCAATGGAACAACAAGAGCAGGGTCTGTGAACCTGTCTCGTCTTTCTTTTCGCGCTTGTTTTGGACAGCTTTTGCTTTTATTTATATTGTTCAGTTCGATAGCCCTCTTAATTTAGTTGTTCTCATGTCACCTTCAAAAGTAGTATCCTGTATGAATGATTAATATTTCCTTCTTTCTACACGGCAACACAGGATCGGATCTCAATCAAGATATACAGTGTTACACCACACCGCCTTCTCCTTTGTGATGCTGAGATATGGTAATTTTGAAAGCCTGGCTTCATCTCTGAAAAAGAAAAACATAGTTTACATATTACAGAGGGAAACTGTAGTATCAGATACCTGAGAAAGAATGTAATATTAATATTAGAATTTAGAAAGAAGAAGAAAAAAAAAAGTGAGTAATTGATTTTACTAAGAAGACGGGAGGAGAGCGGGTGGCTAAGATATGATGTTCCTACATTTTTCTCCCCGTCATGTTTCTTTTTTGGGGTAGTATATGAATGTAGCATCAATCTGGGCATTGTTTTGGTTGTTTATGATGACACAATTCTCCTAGCAGTTGCAGCAACTGCATCATCTCGAGAAGGAGGAAGTAGCTTTCATTAGATTATGGATCGTATAATATTGGTCAAACTTAGCCTTCATTATTAGATTGTGTATGAATTATTATAGGGTCAAATTTGCCGACACATGTTTCTGATCCCGAATGAGGAGGCGTCTCCAATGAGGTTGGGGGAAAAATCTGAATGAATCACCTTGAATTGTTAATTAGAATGCACGCAGACATATATATATAGATGCTTGGCCAACCAATCAACCATCTAAAACAAGTAGCGTTTGTTGTCTTGGCCTCATCGCTCATGGATTGGGTTCATTTTTATACTAGAGAATGTCAAGGAAACAATAATTGTATGCTATTTATTTATGATTAGAATAAACTCAACTCAACTCAACTCTTGTTAAATTAAAACAAATGTCTAATTCGAACGGGTTTGGCAGGCTTGACCCATTTGCCTCTAAAGATGGAGTATTATTATTATTCCAAGCAACAACAGTGAAATGACATCTCAACTGTTCTCTCCTTTCCGAGCAACAACATGCATGGACATTTCTTATTCTTCTTGTGCCATAGAATAGATTAATTATCATTTTGAATGACATAAATGAATATATATATATATATATATATATATTGCAAACAGGGGGGACCACAGGATTCTTAGTTCGTAGGGTCATAGTGTAAAAGTTCAAATTTTTTTTAAAGATAAAAATAACATGAAAATGAGTTGGGGCGGAGGCAATGGAGGAGTTGGGGCTTAAAGGCTTGGTGGGGGAGAGGGTTAAAGGTTTGTGGGAAGTGGAGATTGGGGATTTAGGTTTGAGGTTTAGGAAATGTGGGGTTTTGGAGCTCTGAGGGCATGTCTGGTCGAAGAGGGGCTGTTATACAATCTTTTTTTTTTTTTTTCAAAGACCTGACAAACGACGTCGTTTTGGCCAGGTCTTTTAAAAAAAAAGTCTGCTGGGCTTCTCCAAAACGACGCCGTTTTGGTGTCAGTCGGTTTAAAAAAAAAATTAGAAGCCGGGCCAAAACGACGCCGTTTTGGTCAGCTTCTTAAAAAAAAAAAACACACTCCGGCTTTTTCTTCCTCCCTTCTGAAAGCTTCCTCTTTCACCCATTCATGGGGTCACATACCATTTCAAAGGGACCTTCTACCTTGCGTTCATGGAGTCCATAGGGTCGTTGACCCCATTGACCCCACTGTGGGTCCGTCCCTGATTGCAAAGGATCGTCGTCAAGCCAAGCCAACAAAATCATGTGCACATGGGTTGAGTGAGTCATTAGATGAAAATTGATTTCTTATAATACTGTCTCATATGTTTCATTGTTATGGAGATGCTTGATGATGCTTTTGCTCATCATCCATACATATAATCCATTCAAACTTGAAACTAATTAACAACTAACAACCTAGATAATCTTTCTTTTTCTTTTCTTTTCTTCTCTCTCCAATATTCCAAGACACACTAATTCAGTGAGTGAGCCCCTGCCAAGAAAGAAACTATTCATTTGACTTGGCATGCAGTGGGGGCATAGTAAAATGTCAAAGAAAATTAGAACACGACATTTGTTATTTCATAAGTATAAATATATGTACAAGAAAGTGCAAGTGCCCAACCTATCCAAAGAAAAGAGTCTTGGTTTTCTGTTTTGTCCTTGCTTTTTTTATCTTGTGGAGGAGGACCAGGACCTCCTCTCCTGGTATTTGGTATTTGGTATTTGGTATTTGGTAGGGTTCTCTCAATCATAGAACCATAGATTCTTGTCCTTGCCCTAACAACAACTCTACGGCATTGGCTTTGGCATTGGCACGGCACCAACCAAGTCATGACTCATAGAACCGTTGTTGGACGGAAGCAACTAGTACTGTATCATAATTGAAACTTATTGGTTGTTTTGGTATAGCATTGCAGGAATTAATATATCTTTACCATCACATATATAATATTGTCTTGGGTTAAATACGAGTTAGTTAATCAACTCTATACATGATTTAGTGATTAATTTGCATTAATTCTCCTCAAATATAAAAGATATATAGGTTTCTTTTCTTTTATGGAACTGTTTAAAAGGTGCAACGCAATGCAATAACACTTGGTAAGAGAGAGAGAGAGAGAAAGAGCGCGCTGTGCTTTGAAATGCTCGTGTTATATTATATGGTGCTGTGGAAATAATTAATGGCACTAGAAGAAGATATTTAGGGTTTCGTCCAAAAAAAATATATATATAGAAGAAGATATTTAGGGTAATGGAGAAAATGAATCATGAAAAGAGGGCCACCCACACACCCACACACCCAACAACAACATATAATAATTATATAAGAATAATATTTGGTAAAAATACGCAAAAGCGCAATATTAGTGCTTAGCTTAGCTTGGGAGCAAAGCAGGTGCCGCCCAGCAAATTGGGGGCCTAGCCTTCCAGCCCAAGCAAGCAATTTATAGACGCTTTCTCAGTACAAGACCACTCCAATTTTAGACTTCAGGGGAGGGGACCCATTCAGCCAGCCATTATTCACAATTCAAATGGTTCAATAGACTGAATGATCATGAAACATCCAAATCCATGTTAGATTGTTAAGATATATATTAAAATTAGAGGTGAGCACAGGTCGATTCGATTCGTACTTTAATCAGCCATAGAATTGTCACTCATGTCTCAAATTAAATACAGTGTTACGGAAAATCACTAGTATAACCGAGCCAAACCAAACCAAATCGAATCTTGTAGGTTAGATATGTTTTGACAATTCAGTAGTTTTTATGCCCATCAGCCTAATCATAATGAGCTTTCCTTGTGTATAATAGTACTAGTGACAGTGAGAGAAGAAGTTAAAAGGAGAGCCAGGGCCATTGGCCACTTGGCAATTGGGTAATGGAAAAGGTTAAACAAGGGCGCCGCTTGGTGGAGACTCACCACTAGCGCTTCTCTCTGGCAAATGTGGTTTGGTTTCTAGTGGATGGATGCCTCAACACAACTCAACATATATGAAATTAGGAATTAGGAATAGGAAGGAGGATTTTATATATATATATAGACATAGAATAGAGCCCCCTAGCTACTATCAATGTGTCTCTATCTTGCTAATAAAAGCTCCAAGAATAGTGCATTCCATTGCAGGGTGTATATGTATATAAAGTTCTGGGTTCAATTGTAATTATTATTACAAGTTTCTGATTAGGCATTAACTGAACCTCAACCTCAACTCAAGAACTCAAGATGATCACCTCACCTGCATCATCGCATTATCGCATACATGCCATATGGAACATTCCATTCCATAATGATACGGAATTGTTTAATCTTGCTGCCGATCCAAAGAAAATTGAACTGGCAGTCAAAGTCAAAGTGGAACCTTCTCAAACCATTTTAAAATGGTAGAGAGAGGACAATGGTATGCTGCTCTGCTGGTTAGTGGTAACTTATAAAATCAGTCTTTGGAAAAATTTCACCTATCTATTATTCTATACTGCAAATATAATTGTTACACCTGCCTGCCTGTATTTTTTTATATAATATATATGGAAAAAAAAATCTCAATAAAGATAGAGATAAGGTTTTTCAATTCTTTCCTTTTGACTCTTTTTGCATATGATAAAGTTTTTTCATTATATATATTATTTTTGTTTAGGGTCCATTATACTCTCTGATTTTTGAATTAAAAGGAGGATTAGAGGAATTCAAACTTGAGACTTGTTAGCTAATCTGATTCATAAATATAAAGAATTAATTGAATTCTATTGTTTTGACTAGGGCTACAGTTATAAAAGATGTATTTGCGCAGCATCAAATGAAAAAGGAAATACTCCAAGAGCATGAGCAGATAGATCACTGATGATGGCTGACGGAGAGCCAGCCAGCCAGCCAGCACGTAGCTAGTACTAGTGAGTGATGCATCCGTCCTCTTGTGTGAAGAAGATATTTCATATACATATATATGTTTTTTCAACGACAGCAAAATATACCACTTACTGAACTTTCATATCTCTTAAAGTTGATGTTGTGAATTCAATGTCTTTGTAAATTGTATTGTAGCTAGCTCTCATAGCAGCAAGTGACGTTGTTTTGTTTGTTTTGATAGCTGAGTTTTATAAATTTTATGGGTCATCGAAAATGGGTGCGTACTGGGTACTTCAATCAAATCAATGAATGCTCTTCTGAACTGAATTGACGGTTCCCAAACTTACACCAAGGCCTTAGTTATCTGTCTGTCTGTCTATCTGTCTGTCCCACATAATCTTGAATTTTCTTCATCCTTGTCATTCCTCATCTCTTACTCTTGGCAATATAAGAATTAGAGCCTCTGCAATAAGGCAAGGCAAGGCAGTACATATAGGAACGAACAATGAACTCTAGTTTAAATCAATGAACTCTGTGTTTGCCTTTATCTATATATATATTCACATAATTACAACAACAGTATGTATATATAAATAAGGAAGCATGAAAAAATCAATGGATCGAGATTGAGTGAGTAATTGGAATGGAATCACATAGAAAATGACAAGTTGGAGACTCTGCATGCACACAGCGCAATTAATCAATGAGATAATACTTACTGATTGAGGGAGAGGAGAGGTTAAATAAATTTGTTGGGGTTTGGCAATGGCATGCACAGCACAGCACAGCACAGCACAGAGTGGCTTTTGTTGCGTAGCTAGTGAGCTATCACTATTAGTTTGATGAGGAATATTTATATAAATATTTAAAAATAATAAAGATATATATATATAAAAAGAAAAGGAAAAAGGGTGGCTTGTAGGAAGGAGGCAGCCTAACGGTGGTTGGGGTGGCTACTGAGTGCATGGCTGTGAGTGTTCCCTGGGCTCAGACAAGAGAGAGACCCCAATGGCCCCTGCCTAAGGGTCCATAATCTGACCCTAAACCTAAATACTAATGAATGATATTTCCTTCATTCATTATTTCAATTTGTAATAATTCAGTCAGCTCAACAATTAAGTTTGTGCTTTTGAGATTTGAATTGAGTGGGCGCTTAACTTAACTTAACTAAACTTTACTTAAGGGTATGCAAATTCATTAAAGTAGATATCTGTGTAAGTAAAAAGAAAGAAAGGCATAGCATAGGTTTGACATTTATATATACGACATGGCTCTGCGGTAATGAGTTGGCCACTCATCAATACGACATGGCCGCGGATGAAAGCGGCGCGTTTATAGAGATTAGATTTTGGTTTAAATAATCCTCAACTTTTTTTCTAAGATGAACTTGTTGGGCCATGACCATATTAAAGTAAACATACAAACAGACAAGTAATAATGAAATCTTAAACGTCAAATAATTCAGCAGAGGATTTGAACATTGGACGGCAGAGATTTGATCAAGGAAGAATAGTTGTTAGGAGTTTAAGCCCTGCCTCTCACACACACACATACATAAAGGCAAAGGCCATTTCGTGCATTTAGGCCATGCCTTGCCTTGCCTTGTGGGCTTTTTGGTTTCTTCTACTCTGTCTGAGACTCTCCTCCTCCTCCTCCTCCTCCTCCTCCTCCTTGGCTAGCTACTACCTAGTAGTGGTCTTTCCTTTCATTTCATATTTCATATTTCATATATAGGCAGCAGCAGCAGCAGCAGCTGGTGTCTGGTATATGTTAGTACCTTACCATAACCATTGGGAAGTTGAGTAGAGATGCAAAGTCCCTCTGCAAACTGCATCCAATCTTTGCTTTACTTTCTGGCCATTCTTAGCTGTTTATGAAGGTCAATCTTAATTTCATATGTTTCTTTTCACTCTCTCTTTCTCTACCAGGCTACCAGGCTACCAGGCTACCAGGTAGCAGTTGCTCACTCTCACTTCAATTTCAGTTCAAAACTTTTTTCTTCTTTTTTTGTGTGTGCATATAATATGTAGGAGGAAAGGAGTGATCCAACTTTTTATGTGATCCTGTAATTCCTAGCTAAGCTACTTTCTCCTTCCTTAACCTCTGCTCAAACATTTTTCATCAAGTGGCAGGCAGACACTTCTTCTTCTCTTGAGTCTTCGTCTTGAGTCTTGAACCTTGAGGTATACAAACCAGCAATTATATTTTTTTTAATGCTGATTTAGGAACCCTCCCTTTTGTTGTCTCTCTCATCCACCTCTTCTTTGTATGGTATAGTGTATCCAAATTCCAAGTCCCTGTGTTAAAATGGCGGTTTTAGATGCTATTTCGGGTCTCTTTTGTTGAGCAGGAGCAGAGCATGTGGTTTTTGACACATTCATGCTTCTTTCTTTCTTTCTTTCTTCTTCATAGCATTAATCTTCCACAAGTTTATTAGACTAGATTGAATTTGAATTTCTCAATTATCTCAAGATCGGTATGTTTTGAATTTGGGAGAGAAAGCAATCGGATCAGGAAACATGACGGTGGATGTGTTGAAAAGAGCAAGATTGGAAACAGCAATCTGGGCTGCAAAGCTGTTACTGCTTTGTGTTGGGACAGTCTCCACTTTGTTATTCTTCAAAGCGGCAATCATTCCTTACCTTCTCAATCTCACTGTTTCCATTGTTCCCCAGCTATGGATCTCTTTCAAAAGCTGCTTCTTATCTCCACTTTACATCTACATCATCCTCAACTTCATCATCATCACCATTGCTGCCTCCTCCACATTCCAAAACCAAAAGCAACACCAGCAGCCCTCCTCTTCTTCTTCTTCTTCTGTAGGCTTCAGCTCCTGCATTAGTGACAATGCAGCCAAAACCGCCGACAATATTGACAGTGGTAGCAATTATATCTATAGTCCAGACAACAACAACAGCAGCATCCAATCCGAGTCTCTGTCCCAGCAGCAACATCTGCACCCCAAAATCCGAAGTCATTCCAAAGACACAATCCAAAGTCTTTCCAAAGAGGATGCAGCTGCTCTATTATTTTCTTCATCCTCTCATGGCCACTCGACTAATGAAATGATGAGCTGGCATGACATACACGTAGTACAAGCTGATGATGGCAAACAAGAAGCAGCAGCAGAAGATGATGATGATGATGATCAGGGATTTGACCCTTCACAGGAAATGCCCTCTGGCGATTTGTTGACGAAATCTGTGGAGATGCCGAGACTGGAGGTGGAGGTGGGAGAGGATATTAACACACTGGACACCACATGGAAGGCCATCATGGAGGGGCAAGGCAAGGCAATTGGTAAGCACCTAAAAAAGAGTGACACTTGGGACACCCCTCCTCGCTTAACCGAATTGGCCCTCACAAGGACTAAATTCAAAGGGGGTCTTGACCATAAATTACAATTACATCACTCTAACTTAGATGGTGATGATGATGATAATGATGATGATGGTCATGGAGAGGATGATGCAGTGACATGGGCTCGGCGGGAGCTGAAGAAATCAGACACTTTTAGCGACAGGGTGTCGTTGAGAAGGGAAAAGTCCATGACTCAGGAAGAGTTGAACCAGCGAGCAGAGGCGTTCATCAAGAAGTTCAACAATGACATGAGGCTTCAGAGGCTAGAATCTGATCAACGCCGTTTCAGGGAGATTGTGAACGGTGGCCTCTAGCTTAGCTTCTCTTAATGATATATATGCTTATTAATTTCGGTGTGTTTGTACTTTGTGTATCTTCTTGTAAATGCAAATTTTGTGTGTTGTTATATGCTATAACCTATAGACTAAAGATTAAAGACTAAAGACTATAGTTTGCTTGCAAGTAGTAAACTAAATAGATGTAGAAGTAGAACAAACAAGGAATATGAGAGATTCTCAGAGTCAACTTTGAAGGTGCATCACATTCACATTCCTATCACTGGTTTCATGCAGTTATTTTCATATAAGTTTTATCAGTCAGAGCTCCCCGGTGTGCAGAGTTTGCATTTGCTTTACTCAGTCCGTAGTAGGTTAGTACAGAGTGAGTACCTTTTGAATTTATTATGGGACACAAAACCAACATAGAAGAAACAGAGGTCCCCTTAATTTCCTTGACCAAGGTAAGGTAGGAGTAGGAATCAGGATTGGAAGAAGAAGAATCACACAATGGAACTTTCTCCCATGCTTGTGCTTGAGCCTAATAAAGACTTTTTGGGCTCTTGATGGGGATGGAATATGGACATTGAAATTGACCCAACTATAAATATTGGGTCCATCGACCCACTAGCCCCACAAAAAAAGGGAAGGGAATGATCATCATGGTGAAGTAACTATTGGGTGCCAACTCAAATTCAGAGGTGGTCGGTTGAAAGCGCCACCAGCCACTAGCTGCTTCTATATGATATGAAGCCCCAACACAGAAAAAGAAAAAGAAAAAAAGCATTTCAGAATTTGGGATGATTACGTTAAGTCACGATAGACGGGAAAACTTTGAGACCGAGAACGATGGACGAACTAGCTTATTATCAAATGCTAGACACTTTGATAACCTTCAATAAATTGTCTTTTTTTTTTTTTTTCCATTCCTCATCAATATGCCTTTTGGTAGTAGCATTCGTTTTGCTTGGCAGAGAAAAAAAGTTCACCTGACTAGGCCTCATCATAAACCCAAAGGAAAGGAAAGGAAAGGAAAGGATAACAATGAAGTGAAGATAAGTAGAAATTATTTGTACCGAAAAAATAGAAAAAGTAGAAATATCAAGGCTATGTATAACATACAAGAATATGAGTGTGGTGTGTGTGTAAGATTGTAATTGAAATGAAAATGGTGAATTTGACAAAATAATATTGTGTGAGTTGAATTCATATAACTAGGCAATTGGTGATTGTTCATACTAGAAGTAGACAAGTAAGTAAGTAGTAAGAGGGATCAAATCTATCAAATGGGTTGGCAGTGCCAAACATATCATCAGCCTTGTAATAATATTTGCTCCATGCAGAGGGGAGGCTGGCAGGCAGGCAGGTAGGTGATGGATGATATTTGGTATTTGAAGATTAGAGTAGAGTAGAGTAGAGCTATTTGCTTGCTATCCCATCCTATGATGCAGAATGCTCTGCAACCGCATGCATAGTGAAGAAGACAACTACTAAAAAAGCAGCAGCAGCAGCAGTACCAGCAGTAGTACTAGTAGAAGAAGTCTTGGCTGCTACGGCATCATTATTATTGGAGTAATTAGAATCTGCAGGCGGAGGAGAAGGCTGCATCATCCCATGGCTGCTGTTGTTGTTGTCGTTTGGATGATCATGATGATGATCAGAAGTAGTAGGAGGAGGAGCAGTGGGCGAGGTTGCATTCTTAGTCATAAGCTGTGCAGGGAAAACTTGGACATAGAGCTTGAGGCCCATAGCACAATGTCCCAGCCGCCCGCATATGAAGTACCTGTTTCCTACTTCCCTCAGCTGGATCACTGTCTCCCCGTCGTCGTGCGTCTCCATTGGGTCTACTGTGTGACACCTATCGTAGTCTGTTTTCTTCACTTCCAGCACATCGTGCACCGGTGTGTACCTGAACACTGCCCACTCACCCATCCACCACCATCAATCATGCATACAAGGATTCATTTCTAAATGATTAAGCAATTAATAAGTTTCAACCTTTTTCTCTAATTCCAATATCCATTGTCACCCAAACTAAACACAAAGTCGGTTCCCTTCTTCTAACAAATTCAACCAACAGCCGATCCTATGCCCTTATCCACCTACCCCACTCTCTCTATCGAATGCCTATATCCCATATAACCTATACCCTATGCCCTGTTTTGTTTCTCTTCACCGCCTCAATTCCTCACTCACAGGAGCCTACCATCAAACAGTTTCATATCATTTTACTACACATTACAATTTAGGGAGCGTTTGTTTGGTAATCAAGATCAAAGAAATTAAAGTGAAAACAAAAACAAAAATTCACATCATCTTCAAATTACTAAATCAAGAAAATCATAATCTTTCTTTCCCTCGTCATTTTCTGACCAACCAAACATATATACTGAATTAAAGATGAAGCTAATAAAGAAAGACAGAGATGGATGGATGAAGGTAGAAAAACAGAGTAAAAGGATAATTAAATTAAATTAGATACGTACCAAGAGAGTCGCCGACATGGAAAGTAGCGTGAGTAGCCCATGCTTGGAGGTTGGAGGAGAGATCCCAACCCGAAGCTCCGCCAACAGAATGGTTGGTGTTGATCGTAGCAGCAGCAGCAGCAAAAGCAGAGACGCAACGGAACCACATGGATGTGAATATCACCACAACGATCGCCTTCACTGCCAATCCTGCTCTCACTCCTCCCTTCATCTTTTCAATCTGGATCGATATTATATAGTATTCTTTCACAATCCTGGTCACCGAAATCATCAGCAACCAAACCAAACATGCATGCAGATGCAGATGCAGTGCTATTAATATTATATATATATATATATATATATATATATATATCAATCAAACATTTAATGAATTAACGCCTTGTATTTATTTATACATAATATCACATTAATTAAAGAAAACAAGAACAATTTGCTGATCAAGAAAATAACCAACCAAATTACACACTGATTTGAAGAAAAACGCATTAGACTTTAGTTACATATATATAATAAATTAGATGAAGAAAATCTTAACAAGAAAGAAACTGAAATTGAAACGTCAATGGAAGTCAAAGAAAGGCAGCAGACTAAATTTCCTTTCTCAAATAATGCGTACGTACTTTTGCGGTTCTTGATTCGTAGAAATGATGAAAGAAAATCGTCCAACTTTTCTCACAGCGCCTGTCACTCAAACGAAGATGACGACGAGCGAGAGTGTATAGTGAATGAGTAGAAGAAAGTTCTAGAATATTAATAAATGCTGGAGAAGCGAAGCGACGAATTGCTCAATCGATTGGACAGCGTACTAGTAGCTAGCATTGTATTGGCTCCTTCCTTGCAAACGTTTAGTTAGAGAGAGAGAGAGAGAGAAAGAGAAAGGTGGCACACTGTCGTTGTGTTGTCTTCTGGTGAGAATTCTGTTATAGGAAATGCCACGTGTCCCTCGTTCTATTTCTATTATATTATTCATGGTGCCATTTGTGCGTGCGTGCGTAACGAGCCCACATCATTTACCAATCATTGCCTTCAAAGTTCACAACATATAAACCCACAATAAATTGTACTTCTTGTTAAATAATTAACATTTAAACTCCGTTCAAATCATGATATAATATGTTTATTTTTAAATGGTTAATCAATGTATTTTGACCCAACAATTGGTCCTAATACAGTATTTTATGCTATATTATTATTAATAGACTATCAAATACATTGTTTTAACCCGAATTCATAATTAATACAAATTTCATGTATTTTTGTACATTGAGTTGATATAATACATCACATGTGTTAAACCAGTGGATTTGAATCTAACACAATTTTAGAAAGTTATTCACTAATTAGGTTTAAATTGGAGTGTCTATGTTCTACTTGGTTGAAGTTGGGGTCTCAAATTTGAAATATCCACTAAATTCTTTATCCGAAATCTAACACTCTTATAAAATTGTCGCCAATTAAGCTTGAGTGTGCCATTTGAAGTTGAGTCTCAAATTCAAACTCGAATATAACTCAAATGATTAGTAGTATTTAACACCAAAAAATTTATATTCCATTGTCTCCTCCAATTATATTCCGAGTTGCACCCAAGCAATGACCAAATTACAAGATACTTATTATTTTGGTTGAAAATTACAAGCAACTCCAGATTTCAGAATAATGAAGATTATTTTATATTTTTAAGTCGGCACAAATTACACGCACCAATCTATGGTCGCCGGCCAAATAGTCCAACCTCACTCACTAGTCACTTGCCAGTAAAGCCACAGGCCCAAGCTACTGTTTTGTCCTGAGTTCCCCAAATTAAACACAATACCGCATCAGAGATTCAGAGAGAGAAAAGGGAGGAGGCTGGGATGGCAACGACGTCGTCTCATCCGAAAGAGGAAGTGAAGAAGAAGAAGAAGAAGGAGGGATTGGGATGGATAGAGTGGGCAAGGGGTTGGTTGTATCTGGTGTACGAGATGCTGTTCCAGAGAATCACGGCCAGCCACTTGCAAAACCCCATGCCTTTGCCTCCTGTCAACGATCTCACTTGCATTGTCACTGGATCCACCAGCGGTATCGGCCGCGAAATTGCCAGGTCAGCGTCTCCTTCCTTCAAATCTACAAAGATTGATGAGTTCATTTCATATATTTTTTTAGTTTCTTTGTTTGTTTTAGTAATAACTTCACTCACTATGCAAGATTGGGTTGGAGTGTCCTTCAGTTTGGTTGCTGAGAAAATGATACAAAAGAAATTTGGTCCCAATTTCAGTTTTTTATTTTGAATTAGACCGAGTGCCTGAACATGAAAACTGAAAAGGATGTGTGGTCTGGTGGTGGTTATTATGTACTGAACAGGCAGTTGGCGGAAGCTGGGGCCCATGTTGTGATGGCAGTGAGGAACACGAAAGCAGCTAATGAGTTGATCCAGAAGTGGCAGAATGAATGGACTGGAATGGGCCTTCCTCTCAATATTGAGGTCTGCCTCAACTCCATGTTGCAACACCACCAAATCAATAATTTTTTTTTTTGATGAACTGGGGGTGGTAAAACCCCAGAAAAACAAACCCACTAAATCAAATTTATAACATTTATTAACGTAGAATAAGATTGTGACTTTTTTAGGTAATGGAACTTGATTTGCTCTCCTTGGATTCTGTTGTGAGATTTGCTGAAGCGTGGAATGCACGCTTAGGACCTCTCCATGTTCTTATCAACAATGCTGGGATATTTTCAATTGGAGGTTGGTCTTTTTATTGACATAATTTACTTAATTTCAAAGCTACACCCCTTCAGAATCTGATTTGTCATTTACTGATATGCCTTTGGCTTTGGTGTGTTCAGAGCCACAAAAACTTTCAAAAGATGGGTACGAAGAACACTTGCAAGTCAATCATCTTGCTCCAGCACTGCTCTCAGTATTGCTACTGCCATCCCTTATCAGAGGCTCTCCAAGTCGAATTATTAATTTGAATTCTGTTGTAAGTTCCATCATCATCATGCATAGCATTTGACAGCACTTGCTTATGCTTTGTTAAGTATATATGATACATATACATTCACACACCCATATAGAAGCGCACATGGAAAGAAAAGCTAGTCGGTGTTCATGCTAACTGGAATTAGATCTATTCATATCACTTTTAAAGTTAGTTTCACATTTTGATACTCTTATTTTATTGTCATGTTATTTAAACCTGAGAAACCTCTGTCCTTCTTTATGTAGATGCATTATGTTGGCTTTGTTGACACAGAAGACATGAACGTTGTTTCTGGGAAAAGAAAATATACAAGCTTAGTGGGTTACTCAAGCAGCAAGCTGGCACAGGTGCTCTAGGAAATATTTATTGATTGATGGTTTCCATATTTTAGCTGGCACAAGCTCTTACAAGCTTGTGTTCCTATCTAGGCTTGTCGAACTGAATTCAGGTCCTTTGGATCTGCAAATTGTTTAGCTACTCAATATACATATATATGTGTATACATAGATGAGAGATTCTCCAGTGACTATTTTATGTTAAGGATTGGTTACATACTTCTAATATTGGCTGTTGGATTGCATTCATTAAATTTGTTGATACTCCCTTAGATGCAATCCAATGGCCGAGATTAGAAGTATGTAACCAATCCTTAACCTTAAATACTTATGGGAGAATGTCCCATACATAGATATAATATTTATACATTTGAAATACAGATGTGTCTGCCTTCAGTTAGATCTTTTTAATTAATTGGTGCTGTACATTGGCTTTTTTTTTGGCTGTTTCAGCTCTGATCTCTTTTCTCTATTAGTTTGTGAAAGCGGATGATCTACCACCCAAGGCTGCACACTTGCACATAATGAAACGTGAATTAACTATTGTGGTTATCTATATAATTTCTGAAGCTGTAACAAGAAAACTATAACGTAGTTGTATTTGGATTGCAGATTATGTTTAGTAGTGTTCTACATAAGCGGCTCCCTGCTGAATCTGGCATTACTGTAGCATGCGTTTCACCTGGAATTGTGCAGACTAATGTTGTAAGTATCGTGATGCATTCCTTCCCCCTCCCCCTAATTTTTATCTAGAAAAAGGATGTACCTTCTATTTTTTATATAATAGTTCTAATTGACAGTGTATCATGTTATAGGTTTTATTTTCCTTCTAGATTTTATATTCAAATCTTCTTTATATATAAACTATAGTGCATTGGTGCATCACATTGGGTTTCAATTAATTGCAGGCAAGGGATCTTCCCAAAATTGTTCAAGCTGCTTATCATCTAATACCCTATTTTATCTTTAGTGCTCAAGAAGGTGCGTCTTCTTGCTATTACATTTGATTTATCATTCCACCTTCTTATATATAAGTTAATGAAAACAACCAGAAGTGAGGTTGGTAACTGTAATCGTTGATGAATTAATATCATTACGTCAGTACAATTAGAGTTTGGCCATGATTAAAGTCATATAAGTCTGTAACTTGTTAACCTTAAGAAGAATTAACCTGTCAGGAGGTGATGTTGAACAAGCTAGCTCCAAGGCAGTCAAGATTCTATCCAACTTTTCTAACCACATAAGGCATAGGAGACTTGTATTGATAACATATGGAACATGTAACTTGAATAGAGGCCAAAAATTTGAAATCCTTAATGTAGTACCTCTCTACTTTTCGACTCTTGTACTTGAAAGATCTCCAAAAGTGATCTACTTAGCAGATCTGATCTCACTTACTGAAGTCGCCTAATTTAACTGCTAGCACATTAGAAATCTTTAAGGTAGTACCTCTCTACCTTTGGATACACGTTAGAAAACTGAGCCACTGATCACCATATAGGTCATTGCAAAATGTGACAGGAGATCATATCATGAGCTTTTTAGTTTTTTTTTTTCAAAGAACAAAAGCTGCTTTTCTTTGATGTTTTCCAATAGTGGCAATAATGAGCCCAAATCAAAAGAGAGAAGTACGAAAGAGGGGAGGTGGGGAAATGTGAAAACCAAGCCTTGTAATGGTTTATTCAATGCAGGTTCCAGGAGTGCTCTCTTTGCAGCCACTGATCCTCAGGTTCCTGAGTACTGTGAATTGTTGAAAGCGGATGACTGGCCGGTTTGTGCTTTCATTTCTCAAGATTGCCGCCCAACGAATCCTTCTGAAGAAGCCCATAATGTTGAAACTTCTCACGAAGTGTGGGAGAAGACATTTGAGATGATTGGCCTTCCTTCGGATGCCGTGGAGAGGCTTATAGAAGGGGAAGAAGTTGCGTGCAGATATGGTGGTCATAAGGGGTAGGCTTATTTGATGATACGAAAAGTGAGCCGAAACGGAAAAGCTGAGCTTATCTCAAGGTTGTTTTGGTTGTTGAATGGCAGAGCAATTGCGATTGAATTTTGAAAAGGAGGGAAGACTGACTGGAGTACCACTAACATCTGATAGGCATTTGAAGAGATGGTTCTGCTTTGTACACCATTTTTATTTTTAGATATGTTTTCATGGGTGTGGAGTGTGGACACATAAAAGAAACTATTATGAAGATTTGGTGTTCCTATTTGCTTCACGCGCGCCCTTGTCAGTTGTGACTGGGGGAACTGTTTCTGTAAACTAATGTTTCAATTTAGAGAATTCTACGAAGACAATAATACCACGAGTCTTAAGTTAAAAGAATGAGTAACTAATTAATGTCTGGTAGAGCTGTGAATGTCTATGACTAACTAATTACAAATATTTGCCAGTTTATTCAAATCTTGTGAGTATCAGAAGCAAATACCAGCTTTTGCTGCTCGATTTGCATATAGAAAATTTGAGAAACGCAAATGCAAAGCAGGAAACCCAAAGTGAATTTGAATTGAAATGAGGGAGGAGGATGGGGGGGGTGAGAGAAAACACGTGTCGGTCTCTGAGTGGAGAAAGTGAAGAAAGGAAGGAAATAATTGTACTAGTACATTTATAAGTAAGAGTGCATATAGTAGACTCAGACCACAAGTGTTGTCGTCTAAACACAACAGCCATTCCCTCCTCTCCTCCTCTCCTCCTCCTCCGTCTCATTATTTATTTATAACATCATCAAACGTTACTCTTTCTGTTTATTGAGTAAGAGGCTGGCCGCCTGGGCTGCTGCTGCTGCCGGGTTTTCCAAATTGGTACAAAGGTAACTCTTCTCTTGTCTTGTCTGTTCTGTTTGCTGCTTGGATCATTCTTCTTCTACCATGAAAATATAAACATATATATATTATTATTATTCGTGTATACGATATGTAGGTGCTTCCTCTTCCTCCTCAGGATCAGGAACTTGTTATTAATTAAAGCCATTTTCATGTTATTTTGCTTGGCTAGCTAGCTGCTTCATATTATTATTAATTATGTATTAGGCTATTGATTGTATCGTACAATTTCAAACTCATCATCATCATAGCTTTTAATTTAGCTTCTTTCAGTCGAAACTAAGAAACAATTAAGAACTAAATAGCAACCAAAATCATGGAGCTTAAAAGAAAAGAAAAAATAATAATGTGCATGGGGAATTGAGTAGTTGAGTCCTCATAACTGCTGTTGCAACGCGGTGATGTTCATTGATATCTATGAATAGTTTTGATTTGATGTTTCTCTTTTATTATTATCATTACTTGTATTTCTTGCTTTTCTCGAGATCTGCGCTTTTTGAAATGTCTTCTCTTCTCTTCTTCGCTTCTTCTGTTGTAACTTGCACAATACAACTACTTGTACTTGTAGGCGACAGGCGACAGGCCACCGGCTAGAAGAAGAAGGGCAAACACAAGACAAGTCAGAAGAATTAGATAGAAAGAAGACAATTGTAGGGTCTCGTATTTAATGCGTTTCACAAACCATAATAACAATAATAAATGCATTCGTTCTGTTCATTTGAGTTGTTGCGTGCTTTTCATTTCAAGTTTATTGACCGACTCTCTCTGTCTCTGCTGGTAAGGTAACGTGTTTGGTCAAGGACGGACTGAGAGATATGAGGACACTGGAGAAACCAATTATAATGTCGGCTTCCATTCACTCAGCTCCAACTCCAACTCCAAGACGGAGGAGCTTAAGCAGTAGCAGCAGCAGTAATAACAGTTGCACCACCACCTCCACCACCCCCTCCACCATGAAACCCAAATGGCTTTTGTCCATCCTTGCTGGTACCAACTCTCTCTCTCTCTCTCTCTCTTCCTGTTCTTGCATCTGAATCTGAATCTGATGATGTGATATGACGCTGTGCTGTGTAATTTGAATTTGAAACTTTGATTTGACGAAAGCTAAGCTACTATAGGCTTTTGCCTTGTCGCACTATATAATTGATTTTGTTCATATTCGAGGCAGCGACCTTTCTTTCCTAACGTCGCTTTCAATGCGCATTCCTCCATGCCCTTTTTTCAATTTATTATTACAATACGCATCTCATTTGCTTTGCTGCCATTGCCAATGATCTGTTTCTTTTCAAATTCGATTTAAACTTGAAGCCTTAAATAATTACAAGAGGGAATCTTCATGGAATGGAAGGATGGAGAGTGACATGTCCTTCCTTTTTTCGTTTGGTTTGGTATTTTCTGGTACAAATAAATAGGCACACTACTACTAGGATAGGAACATGACTCTCTCTCTGACCATACATTAAATACGCGTCAGCCCTTCTGCTGTCTTCTATCATTGTGAAATTCAATATCTATTTTTCCAATTTGGTGCTTATCTCAATTTCTCTCTTCAAACTTCAATTGGTCATGAATAATGGTGCTTATCTCAATAATGGATGTGCACATTGGAATTGGAACGCAATTTGAAAATATGGGACATGAATAATGGATGTCATTTAAATTTAAATTTAATATTTAAACAAGAAAACAATATTTGTAAATGTAATTTTATGTCAGATGTGGAAGAGAAGATGAAGACGTTGGGATGTAGCAGAGCCACAGCTCAACAAGAGATTGGGGACACCTTCGCAGAACGTGCTGAAGCTTACTACAAAAGGCGTCCTCAGCTGCTCTCCCTGCTTCGAGACTTGTACAATTCCTACCTCACCTTATCTGACCGTTACATTCAGACTGTCGCCAAGACTCAGCATCACCGCCCACCCTCTTCCCAAATCTCAGTAATAGATAATGACTACTATGACTATGACGACCAAGAAGAAGAAGATGATGATGCTGACACAAGCCACATTGATTCGGACGTAGAGAGTTCCCTCTCCTATCAGCAATTTCCTCCAACATTACTACTCGCTGCTTCTGTTGCTACCCAACATGATGAGACCATGTTGTTTGATTTAGATTCCATCGTTACGGAGATTGTGGTGAAGAATGTTGAATATGATATCTTACTTGATGAGGCCAACATGATAGAGAGGCGATACAAGGATGCATCCAGGAAGATAGAGCTGCAGAAGAGCTTGCTAGAGGTGTTGGAGTCTGAGAGGCTCATCTTACTCAATGAGAATGCCAAGTTGGGGTATAAAGTGGGTGCCTTGGTGGAAGAGAACAAAGCCCTTGCGTCCGAGTCTCTCTTCATCAGGAGGAAGGCTGGCGAGCTAGCTCGGTGTTTGCTCAAGACCAGGGAAGACCAGAGGGTGTGCATGCTTAGCCGTAAAATCGAGGACCTTCAGGGACAGATTTATGGCTTGGAGAAGAGGAACAAGGACTACTATGAGCAACTTGTGAAGAGAGACCAACGATCCTTTCAACTTGTACAAGAAGAAGAAGAGAGTTGCAACATCAACAAGAGCAAGATAAATGGTAATCAGGTGAATTTGGAGGTTTGCTTTCAGATACGGAAGATTAATTGGAGGCTGATCAAGAGAGGAGGTAATAGTAATGGTAGTGGGAAGGAGATTGGCGTCGTAAAGGAGAAGAAGGGTTCTTCGTTTAGTTTGTGGGAAAGGGTCAAGAACATGGACTTGTTTCTATGTGGACGTAATCAAAACTCTACGTAACTTAATGGTTGTACCCTGTTGACTTCACTCCTTGGTCATTCTAGTAGTACTAGCAGCCTAGCATATTAACTTTTCTCAATAGAGAAACTCAGATACTACATTCTTATGGCGACACTTGGTACCTAATATATATGTCTATATGTTAAGTTCATCATCCAAATCCAAAAGAATCTTATGAGATGATCTCTTGCAATGTCTACATTAAGTTTATAGGGGTAGCAAAGTGAACACCAAAGGCCCCAAATCATGAATGTATTAAATATTTAATCCCTGACAAAACTTCTAAGCCTTGAAATGAATTTGCGGCGTTTGAGTTGTGTTTTGGCAACTGTACAGTAGGCAGTAGGACTTGGCGGAACCCCTTCTTCAAACATATTCGATTCCACCACACTCAAGAGTCAAGATGAAAAAATGACACTTCTGAAACTTGTAATGTGCCGTGTCGATTAGAAGATCAGTAGAAATAAACAATGGATACTGATCCTTAGTATAACAAAAGTCTAAGGTAGATTACACGACAACCAATCAGGTCACATCAGCATAATGTGAGCTCCCCCCACCCATCCTATGACTTAGTGCTAGGCTCATGAACCAAAAAAAACACTTACAAATTTTGCAACTTTGAATATATACACACTATCTTAGCAGTTGCAATTGATTCAAAAGGAAAAAGATGCTCCTCCTATAGCAGACCCATTCATAAGTACAATCATCTTCCTCCTCCTTACCACCTTCCTTTAATATAGTTGTACAAACACCATCGAGGCCAAAAATGGCTGGACACTTCTCTCAAATTCCAGGAACTGAGATTGGGAAATAGAATTCATGCCTGTGATGTCCTGGTAAGTATAGTGCAGTGAAAGGAACAGAGTTTTTTTTTTTTTTGCTTGTTTCGATTTATTATTGTTTTGAAAAATTATCATTCGTATAACATTCTTAAAATGATTTATTATTAGTATTGCTATTAGTATTTATATGTTTACAGTGAAAAAAAGTCTGAAACCTGCAAACAGTTATAGCAAGAAAAACTGATGATGTATGGGTAAAGTTTGAAAGACAGAAACCAACCTGGATAGAAGATGAATAAACACTGTGCCTTTTATCATCAAAGCTCTGTAATTGATTTATAAACAGCTCAAAGCACATTGCAGATCTTAAGGCATATTTCCAGTGGTGAGTTTCTCAAGGTTTGCAATCCGAGCCTGCATAAATGGTAAGAAAATATGATAGCAATAAAATGTGAAACAATGCAATGCTGATGACATCACGGATTATTTGACTGTACTGCTGAGCTATGCACAGATCGTAAAATAAGGAAAGAAGAAACTATTACATGCAACTTCCAAAACACTCCACCAAGAGCTATTTAGAGGAGTGACCAACTTTCCCAAGATTAAAACCAAAAGATCAAAATAGAGATATACAGAATCTGAGGTCGGTCATCGAAATTGACTAATAGCTAATAGATTTATACCTTGAAAGATTTGGAACGTCGAAGAGAAGGATCTGTCTCTAAAGATGCCATATATGAGTTATGAGCAGAATCAAATTGGTTCAGAGCCAAGAATGCATCACCTTGGCAAATATAAGCCTGCAAGATGCACATTATGATGAACTTTTGTAGGACTTTGAAAGTGAGTAATAAACTTGGTGGAATGAGAAATTAATGAATGAATTAATTAAAAATGAGGGCACCTCAGGATAGAGAGGATTTAAAGCCAAAGCTTGTGCAGCATCTTCAAGAGCCCCGGAATAATTGCCCAATGCCAGTCTTGCAAGGGACCTGTCTTTATACATAATGTGGATACCACCAATTGGTTTTAATTCTATAGCCTGCAAGGAAGCAAGGAAGCAAGCCATCCACCAATTAATTCAAGGCTCAGTAAATCAAATTTCAAGCACGCAAGCAAGGAAGGAAGGAGCAACCAACATGCATGCACAATTAATTAATATTAGCGTTAAGAGTAACCTGAGAGAGGAAGAGGTCAGCCTGGGAGAAATTGTTGTTGTGAAGAAGCTCATTCCGAGCCTTGTTTCTCAACGCAAGCGCTTCCAAACTCTTGTTTGCAATTTTTTCAATGTTCTTATGAGCATTAGCACCGTCCGAATTCGAAACACCTCCTCCTCGTCGGCGGCGGCTGAGTAGTACTAGTGCCACGAGGACCTCCACGGCTCGAGCGGTGGTCCCGCAGTGAGCGACAAAAGTGGCGGCAGGCAGCGCGACGAGGTTGGGGCCGGCGCCGCAGCGGCCCAAGCAGCCGGAGGACTTGACGGCGACGTTGGGGGGAGCGAGAGCGGTGAGGGTGTCAAGGGTTTGAAAGGAACCTTGTCTACGGCAAGTCCGGTTGGTGCACACCCTGATTTCCTCAATCTGGATGTCCTCCTCTGCCTCTGCCGATGAAGAAGAGTGAGAACCGTTGATGGTGGAATTGGTGACGGCGACAATACGATGTCGTCTAAAATATGATGTGGCGGCAGCGGTGGAGGAGGAGAGGCTGCAGGGGAACTTGTTATTGGCTCCGGGAACAGGTAGAGGTAACACCACCACCTCCATTTCTCGCTTCGCTTGAACCTTGCCATGTCTCATTCACAGCTTATATTATAGGGCCACTTTTACCAACTTACGACTTTTACTAACTTACTGTGTGCACTGTGCCGAACCAGTTCAAACAATTATTCCATGACTTTGCTAGCGCTTGTAATCGTCAATTAAAGTCGTTAATTTGGTTGTAATATGAATAAGAAGAACAATTACTCAAACTCGAGTCGTTATGCATGAAAGAAAAACCAATATTTTAATTTTAATTTTGGATCGACGGAGGTATGAATGAACACACATACGATACGATATGAATCAGTTTCAAAACACCAAGATTTAGATTTGGTAATAATAGAAAGGGAGGATAACCGAATACGGTATCATCTTCATTCTAACTCTCGTTTGATTGATGTCGGTCAGTAATTCGAGTGAAGTAATATTATGAAGAGTAAATCGGGTTCAACAATTAGTTGCTCTTGCTAATGGAAAATCAAAGTAAAAGATAGGCTCAGGAAAACAAGTCCAAGTAAGTCACTCAGCAGCATTTGCTTTACCACGCTAAACTGAAAAGAGCTACTACCAAAGTTTAATAACCTGGAAGAAATTAGTGGCCCATAGCCCATAGCCCATAGCATAGCACCCTACGAGACTACTAGTCTACTAGTACTAGCAAGCAATTGAGCTTTTGAGCTTTTGAGCTTTTGAGCTTTCAACTTTGCCTTTTGGTTTCGTCAATATACATAATGTGCTAAATAAAACAATATGCATTTGTATTTCATTATAGACGGAAAAGACAAAAATAGTCTCCCTTTTACAGTGAAAAAAAGAAGAGAAAAAGATCAAACACTAGACAGTAGATACCATCAACAACATTCAGCCTAGTAAACCTGAAACCATCAACAAGCTCCCACCACCAATATTCTGACTCTATTATTACCTGCAAACAACAAAGACCCCAAACCATTTAATAAAGCCTTACATGTTTCCAGTTCAACTCTCTATGTTACCATAAGGCACCAAGAGCCAAAAGGGTATGTTTATAAATGGGTTTTGAGTGTGTAATGATGGGTTTTGGGTATGTTTATAAAGTGTTTTGGTTGTTGTGTATTTTTATAATTTCAGCCCCCGTTTTGGGTATTTTAGTGAAACTCCCAAAATATATACTATGAATGAGACAGAGAGGCACATGACATGACCAAAAAGGAAAGTAAAAAATTACAAACCAGGAAGTTGACCATGACATGCTCAATGTGGTAGCATAGCATCCTCTGAACATCTTCTAAACGACAAGTTCATCTTCAAGATAGTTATATTCAAAAGTAAACTCGGTTTTGATCCTTTGACACCTGTACCATATCAAAACATCACATATAACCATCGTTAAATCATTATGTAATTGGAAAAGAGATATTATATCATCAAAGGAAACAAAAATGTCAAGCATAAGCCTGCCTCCCAAATTAAGTGATTGTTTCACTATTCAACTGTGTCTTATTTGGGAGGATGCGTTGTGCATGCAGATGTCCGCATACATGCCAGGAGGATGAGCACCACTCCTTCATGCAAACCAAGCCCCAAAGCCACCAAAATGTAAACAGATTAATGATAATGACTGTCAATCATCAAAGCATCAAAGAGCCAAAAAGGGAGAAAACTGAAGCAAATTTTACATCAAAGAGACTCTCCCTGCGCTAGATGCAGACAAAATAACAGCAACCACATGCCTCATAAATGATCTCTCCAATAATAAAATCTTGCTCCTCTTACTCAAATATCTTGAGGCAAAGGGAGGTATGAATATCCCCACAAGTTGAAATATCCATAAGAGCATCCAAATGAAAACTTGCACCTTAGACTTCACATAAGAACACCAAGTACGAAGAAACACAAAAACTTGAACTTGAAACTTAAGGATCAATAAAATCATACCATCCATGTTGTAGATCATCATTTGCGATATGGAAGTCAAAGTATACATATGTCCCCTGTTCATATTCATCAGTGGCAACTTTTGGCTCCTCTGTGTCGTTGAAACCAAGTGTTATATTTCCTGTGGTATCTCCAAGATTGCTTCTTCAACTCTTTGGCCGCCAAATATTGCTGATAAGTGTTCTGCATACAGTAATGCACTTGAGAACAAGTTCATACTTCATAGTGATTGTATTAAAGGACAGCATCGAATGTAAATGAACTTATAAGAAGTACCTGCTGATAGTAAAATGCAAAGAACAGGGTATCAGTGCCATACGGTTCAAGACCCAAACGTTCCCAGAAGGCAGGATTGTTAACAATAGGTGCTTGTGCTTGGGGGTAGCTAGGAGGAGTTATTGCAGGGTGCCTCTGTAGATGGCAAAAGGAAGGAAGATAAGTATTGAAGAAAAAAAATTAAGATTCATGCGCAATAAAAAAGAGATTAAATGGTAAAGATAATTGGGTCCATACTGGAGTGTAGCTCCTTGCACGTTCCGAGTCTTTGGGTTGTGGAAGTTTGTAATAAGCAGCCTCAAGCATCTGCAAATTATACAACTGATCGTGCGTTCCCCCAGAATTAGGAGTTGATCCAGAAAGGTTATCACCAATTGCACCAAGGTCAGAAACACTTCTTCGGCCAATAACACCAAGACTACCGGAAGGTTGATTGGGCTGTAAAGGTTGCCCGGGAGAGAGATCGATATCTCGTGGTACTTGAGCAGGCTCTGTAGAAGAGCCAGAAACTCCAGCCTACAAACACAAAGATTTTACAAGTAAGTCACATTCACCATCCATTCTTCTCCAAATAAATCAGCATGTCCATGATGCACACTGCAATAATCTTACAGAAAAAATATGATTTACGCAAATCAGAACCAAAACAATGGCCCAATAAAAGAATAGATATTTATAAAAATACCCAATCCTAGACATGTATTTATAAAAATACCCAAACACTATTTAAACATAGAAACATACCCAAAATCAACCCCATAATCAACAATTGTATATTTTTTGGGTATGTTTATAAATAGGTTTTGAGTGTGTGTAATGATGGATTTTGGGTATGTTTATAAAGTGTTTTGGGTGTTGGGTATTTTTATAATTTCAGCCCACATTTTGGGTATTTTAGTGAAACTCCCATAAAAGAAAAGAGACACCACCAGAGACTCTGATATAATATATGTTCCCAAATGTATTAAATAAATAATATGGCCCCTAAGATTAGACATATCAAGTAAACAATTATATTTAAACACTTATGAGGATTATATTTGAATGCAAGTATTGATATTGATTGACCACAATGAAAAGCATGGAATAGTACTTAGAGAAATGCAAAGAGTTATGGAGAACATAAACATCTGTAACTCAACTAAATTAGCCTAAAGACTTGTATAAATATATCGAATTATCATCATTATTTATTGGTAATTTATTATATTTAAGGCATTTTGAAATAAATTAAGTTCGACACAACTTTTTATGCCTATCGTTATATAGAATCCACTTAGGCAGCCAGTACATATACAGTAGCCACCATGTTCATCTTACCCTGTCTATCCATTGTCTAACAGAATCATATAGTGAATTTTGATAACAATTAACTACCTGATCTATGCAAGAATAATGTATAACTAGTAAAAAATTATATAGTCGGCAAGGACTCATAATATAGTAATCAAGAAAAATATTCAGCATACCAGAGAATCAATTGCATATGAGGCTTTCAAATCATCCTCATTAATTAGATTCTTTACGAGCCCAGAAACCGGAGTAGAGTCCGCAGTTGAATCATCAGGTATATTTTGTTGTTGCTGCTGGTCCTCAACTTTTGGATGACCAACATCTGCATCGCATAAAACAGGAGATTATTCAGTTTCGATCATATTGCACCCACATACACAGGGCTGCTCAATACAGTCCACTACTTTTTAAATCAGACCCCACGTGTTTGAGTAGTGGGAGTTTGGACAATACACTTTCACTCTTTGTTGGTTATGGACTTTTTATTATTTCAGAAGACATACTTTGCACTTTCTGCATTCAGTTCAGAGTTTCAATTCTTGGTGGAAGAAATCAAAGTGTCCTCATGACAAAAAAGCGCCAGTAAATAAAATGAAAACATTTTAACAATAGCGTGAACTGAATAAAGATGGAGATTACCAGCTTCTTTTGGTCCACTCGACATCAATGCCTGTTGGTTAGACTGTTGATGGATAGAATTTAGCTGCTGCTGTAAGGTGGTAGGTGCAACAGTACCAAGACCTGGGGCCTGTACTCCTAGTCCGAGGCCAGCTTGAGAAGATACAGATGAGTTCTGAGAATTAAACTGCACATATGATCAAATCTCATGTAAAATAATTATTTTGCAACTTTTGTTTTTGTTTTTTGCTTTTGATACCCAGAAATCCACCAATCCGCTTAGCAGACATAGCTTTTAAACTGGGGCCGCCCCTACAATCTTTGGGAGGCAGGAAACACTAACAAATAGCTAGACAGGCACCTTTTGGGGTTTCGAACCTCAGTCCACATGGGAGCAAACCATGGGCCTGAAACTAACCCCAGGTTGGTCTTTTGAACCAAATAAACATATCTTATTCAGTAATAGAAAATAATTGTTGCTAATTGGATCAACAAACAAAGTGCGACCAAAGGGATGTTTCTGGAAAAAAAAAAAAAACATAAACCTGTTTCCATGAAAGTATGATACAAATTAGAATCAATAAAGTACAGTAATTGCTCTTTTTCAAATATTGAATTTGTCTACAAGAAATTCGCGGAATCAGAAGAAAACAGAAGCTAAAAGTTAAATCTACCTAAAAGAAAAAATACCTGTTGTAAGAGTGGATTTTGCTGCTGTCCAGAAAATTGCTTATGATTTCCACCAGCAAGAGGAGGCATGCTGAGAATGGTACTATGACCTTGCTGCACTTGTTGGAGCCGCTGCAAAAATTTCTCCCTCTGATCAGGTGCTATTTCAGTTCTTCCACGAAACAACCCCTGATAATTGGTAAGTTCAATTAAAATAGCACCACATTGATCTGGTCAACAAAATTTCTATCCTATGATTCAGTCAAATAAAGAAGATATATAATGGCAAAGCAGCAATACACAAAAATATATTGAATTCTACAAATGGTAGACATGCAACGAGCTAATTAATCTAGCATTAGACATTGCATCCATATGAGCATAAAAGGGGCAGAGAGAGAAAGACAGAGACAGAGAGAGGGTAAAAGCTTATTAGTGGAAAGTCACATACCGCTTCGTTCTGGTTTTGGAAGGAACTTCCAGGCCTCCATTGCATGCTAGAGACCATAGAAGGAGAAAATGCTCTGCCAGGAATAGCAGCAGCCTCACCAGCATTACCAGAATCAACTGGAATACTTCCATCACTAGCCTTGGCAGCTTGAGGCAAGATCAATCTGTTACTTAGAGGGGAAACAAGAGGCTGCACTACGCTACTACTCCCAATTCTCTCATCAGCTCCCAATATATTTCTCTTTGTCACATCAGAAACCGAAGGAGCTGCACTAAGGGTAATATTACTAGGAGCTACATTGCTAGAACTAAGAGGGATACTAGATGGAATCTGTGCAGAGAGGCCACCTCTACCAATGCCCCTCACAAGCCCAGCATCAGAAAGAGATGGCGATGGTCTACGGCCCGGGAAGCTTGCTAATTCTTCTTCCTTCACAGAAGTGGACAGACTTACAGGAGATGAAGCATTAGAAGCTCCTGCATTCTCTGTGACACCACGAACAGAAATTGGACCTGGAACGGCTGAAACACTAGGTGCACCAGGCAAATTGTGAGATGAAACACTCACAGAGAGAGGACTTGCATGACCCCCAACTGGTGTTGATGCAGGAGAAGAAGCAAGTGCACTACTTTTAGGAGGTGGAGTCCTAGGAATATTATCAACATTACTGTCCTGGGAAACTGTATCTTCAACTGGCTCTTGTACAGAAGTACTCTGCTGAGTAGTGGAAGTAGCTGCAGCCTGGAAAAAAATAATAATTAACCCTTAGTACAGCAGCACCAATTGAGATAAAGCATCTTACAGAAAGAAAGCAGAGGTCATCAACATATCTCCAAGTTCAAAAAGATTCTACTGAGGAAACCAGAAGGCAAAGAGACTAGGGTTTAGGGTTCAATTTAAACATCCTACAAACCAAAGATAACTTAAATTGATTACCAAATTTGATATAAAATCTACTAAAAACGAAAGAAAATAAATAAATTAACAATTAGATAATTCTTTCATGTTTAGTGTTCTGTATCAGCAAGCAAAATGACACTTTATATTAGAAGTGAACCTAATTCCATTAACGATCACCTTAAGTACATGCTAGTCAATCAACTGCACAGCAATTTTTATAGGCAAACACAAGTGCATCTTTGATCAACAACAGATGACCGTGCTCCACCAACTATTGACCCCATCCTCTGAGACAAGGATGACACCATGTGATAAAGGTAGCAAAATGTCTACTACAAACACATCTCAACAGCATTCTGCACCATTACACAATTTAAGGATGCAATTTTTTTTAAAATACAAAATTAAATATGTGAATTTCAGCTTCTTCAACAGAACCCATACAACTTCAACTCCTCAACACCCTACTCATTACAATGACATTGACTCAAGATTTTGAGGACATACAGGCATTGGAGATGCAGATACTGCCAAAGAAGTCTTCAAGCCAAGCACCGGTGCACCCTGCCCCCCAAAAAAAAGAAAAATTAAACTGGGTTTTTACGTGCTCATTAATCCTTCGATCTTAGTATATTAAGAAATCAATGACACCTGATGCCAGGAAAAAGATCATGCAATCCAGATCACAAAAGCAACAAAATTCATAAGCAAACAATTAATTTGTAAAGGTAAAGAAACAACTGGGAATAGGCTTAAATTAGTCAACCACAAGTCGCAACTAAGAACTCAGTTAACAGAGGATGAGTCAACTTGGCATCTGAACATAAATACTAATGAGAACCTCTATTAGCGTGGAATATAGAAGCCATCTAGTTTCCAGTTTTCTTACATGTCAGGAAAACTTGTATAAAATGAATGACAACACTGAAGTGTAGAAACTATGGTTATTTGAATGGAGCGCAAGATCCAAAATTAACTTTCCACAAACCACCAAACAGAAATCTCTGCTGGCAGTGCAGAGTTTTGCGATCAAATTAGAGTAATTAGACTTTGCTCTGTACTTAATAAAACATGAGCAAACTCTTATACATGATGCCCATAAAAAAAGGCAGTTGGTTAACAATTTCCTTTTTCCACATATCCATTTCAACTGACAAGAGACCTTTCTGAAAAAATTTATAATTAAAAAAACTACAAACTCCAACTGAACATAAGAACCTTAAATATAAACTGCAAAAAGAAAAATTACCTTGACAAGACCAGGAGGGACGATAGTAACCAGATCTTCAAGGGACTCCACTTTGTCCAATGGTAAGGTGTTGTAAAGCTCATCAACTTCACTAAATTCATCAAAATCCTCCTAAAAATAGCATTTTAAAAAAAGTCTGATATAGGTAATGCGAAGTACATACATAAGCATGGTGGAGAATGCCATATATGGAATTTTAAGAGATGCTGAGGAAACAAAGGTAAAATGTAAAGCACCAGAAACCTGATTGCGTTCAACATAGTCTTCCAAGAAGTCTTTGACATCATTGACCTGATCAGGACTCAGTTCATCATTATCCAATAGCCTCAGGATCAGTTCTAACTTCATTATGTGAGCCTTATGCCGTGTAATAGATGTCTCTAGATGGGTCTGCCAGAACAAAGAAACAATGTCAAAGTATTCAGAAAACCCCAACATTTTCTATTGGTGTGTTTTTTTTTCTCCTACCAGTCTGGGTGGTCTGCCCTTCCCTTTCCTGAAAGATAGGCCTTCAATCTCAGCTTCAAAGCTGTCAATCTGAGATTCCAACTCTCCAACCTTCTCAACACAATTGAACACAAAAGTATTAACTGAATGATAATTTACAATTTCAACTTATAAAGTTTACTGCATAAAATGTGATTGAAAGACCATTATTTACAAGTTATAATGAAACAACATACAATTGGGAGTTGAACCAAAATAGAACAACATTACAATAAGCTCAATTAGTGGACCAGGCACCAATTTCAACCATCAGCCTATTAAAGAACCCCACTTTTAAAACACTACAACACATGGAAGAAACACAACCATTCAACAGTATTACGGCATAATTAAACATATATCAGACACAAGCCAAACATGAAGCAGGGATGATTAAACTACAAATGCAGCAGACACATCTTAAAACATATTGCTTTCTCTACTCATGCGCTTTCTAAGGTACATAAATTGGTAAAAATAGACCTTAAGCAAAAGCATGTCACATACCACATTGTTTATCCAATCCCTTGTCTCAGACTTGGCCTTCTCCCTCGGATCCTATTATTAAGAAGAATGACGATTAGATAACAACTAATAAATAAATTTTCATAAGGATAAAAGAGCTACAAGGTATAAGCTATAACAAGTACAATAATGATGATGATGATGATTATTATTATTATTACTACTATTATTACTATTCCTATCATCATTATAGCTATTATGATGATTATTAGTATTACACTAAAATTACAAGAAATCAGAGTATGCACCGCTCATTATAAAGAAGATGTATGAAGAATAACTAATTACATTCCAGAAAACAAGATCAACAAATGCAATGAGGAAATAAGCATTTCCACAATGACATGATCAACCGAAAAAAGAAGGAATCGATTAAAAATGAGGTGGGAAGATAAGGAAATGCAAAGGAGTGGCAATTACGGTTTTAGGTTGTTGGCCCAAGCCTTCTTTAGAAAATGCTTTTGTTTTGGTCTCCTTTTCACAAATCTTAAACCTTTCCATTTCACGCTCGATAAGCTTGCGAGCTTCCACCAGAGCCTGCTCATAAGAGGCACTGACCTACGTCAACATGTATCAAAATGAATTAATTGTCATGTCCAAAATGATCAAGTACAAGGTAGAAAAGAATTCATAACTGCATATTGAACATAGTTCACACAACTAGTAAGAGAAAGACCTTCTTATCCTTGATTTCGCTGGATTGAATCCAAGTCTTGATTTGGTCCCTGTACCTCTGGAGCTTCTTAATCTCCTTCTTTAGGTCCGCCTCAAACTTTTCCTTCTGGTTCGCATTGTCCGTATCATAAACCTAATCACATTGCACAGAACCTATTAGTCATTTATCAGTTCTGGTTTGCGTTGTCTAAGCAAAAAACGAGGCACAAACCTTGTTCCATATGCTATCGAAGACATCCACGCCTTCTTGGACCTTCTTGAGAACGCGGTCGATCTCGCCCTGAAGTTTCCGACTCGCCCCCATCCTTTAAATCCCCAATCGAATCGAATCGAATCGAATCGAAAAAATCTAATTGCAATACCGTAGGGTTAGGGTTTTTGATTGCTTGCGTGCTCGGTGCGCTCAAACAAGAACAGCAGAATCAATCTATCTAGTTCTTTTCTCTCTTTTCTTTTTCTTCGGTCACAAAGCATATCGAGTCATTTTTACTTTTTTTGTTGTTGTTGGATTGAGTCATTTTTACTTGCAGGGTAAAGTTAAACCGTATTTTCCAACCAAAAGAACCGTATTTAAAAAATAAAAACTGTACTTATTTATTTATGCCATTTTTGTTTGGGTCTGGGCCTGACTTGTTCAGCCACGGCTCTTGGCCTCATCTGAATCGGGCCTCCAATTTGGGCTGGGCAACCAAGGAAAACCGGGAAAAAAACGACACCGTATAGGTAATGGAATGCTCCCTCTCGTCACAGTCAGTAATTTCAGACTGATGGATAGCTGAAACTTGAAAGTAGCTCCTCCAACAGATAAGAGGCTATTAGAGAGAGAGAGAGAGAAGATGAGAGGGTGCTTTCCGGCGCCGGCGGTTATCTCCGGTGCAGCGAGCTCTACAATGACTCAAATTGTTTTAGGGGGCAGAAGAGAGAAAGATCCTTTTGAATTATCTGTCTGCTCCTCAACCTCAACTTGCTTTGCCTTGTTAATCCATAAGGAGCATAACCAGCAAAGCCAAATTCAAAGACAAAGACGAAGAGAATGCGTTTGGTTTTCAGAAAGAAGCAAATGGAAAGGTGGACGTGGTGTGGGAGTCGCTTTACAAGTACAACAGCAACAATGCACCTACGAAAGCAGAGAGGAGAAGGAGTGGGTAGTCGTCAATTTTTACCATTTTGTGTTCATCAAGGACGCAGAGGAAGAGGTGGCCAAACATCTCTCATTCTTAGAGGGTTGTGATATACGTGGGCTGATTTATGTGAATCAACAAGGGATAAATGCACAGGTATGTATTTTGGTCTTGGTATAAATAAACTATAATGATATTGCTTTGGTTTCCTTTTGTAATCAATCGTTTGTATGAATTTTTATGTGCAGTACAGTGGACCGTCAAGAGATGCGATTGCATATGTTGAATGGTTAAGAGGGGATGAGAGATTTTCCGACATTCTTGTGCAGATTTCTGCAGCACAGAATGGGCATGCCTTTCCAAAACTCAAGTTGCGCTATAAGCCTTCACTGGTCCAGGCAAGCTCCAATCGCTTTCTTCTTCTTCTTTTTCTGTAAAAATGGTGAATGAAGAGAATAGTTTGGTAGAGAAGATCTCTGTATGTTATTGATATGTGAATATACAATATAGCTACAGCTTTATACAAACTGAGAGAGTCTTATTCTAGGAAGGAAATAAAACAATTGAATAACATATATACAAGGAATCAATCAACGACCCTATAATCTGGGCATATCAAATATGACTTGATTCTTTCCTTTAACACTCCCCCTCAAGTTGGAGTGTGGATATCCAAAACACCCAACTTGCTGAGATGTGAATGAAAAACAGCTTGCCCCAATGGCTTTGTGAAAATGTCAGCAATCTGTTTTCCAGTTTGCACGTATGTTGTCTTGATTTCTCCTTTTTGAATTCTTTCTCGTACAGTGTGGCAATCAAGTTCAATATGTTTGGTACGTTCATGGTAAACTGGATTGGCTGCAATATGTATTGCCGCTTGGTTGTCGCAGTGCAACGTTGCCGGTTCAGAATGATCAATGCACAAGTCGCGTAGTAGATATCTCAGCCAAGTGAGCTCACATGTTATTGCTGCCATTGAGCGATACTCAGCTTCAGCTGATGATCTGGAAACAGTAGTTTGTTTCTTGGTCTTCCAAGCTATAAGAGCATTACCAAGAAAAACACAATAACCCGAGATGGACCTTCTCGTGGTGGGACATCCTGCCCAATCGGCATCACAATAACCCCGTAATATTAGGCTGCCTTGTGAGGGAAAGAGCAACCCCTGACCCGGAGCTATCTTTAAGTATCGAAGAAGGCGATGCACTGCATCTAGGTGAGGCTTTCTTGGCTGTTGCATGAATTGGCTAAGAATGTGGACAGAATATGCAATTTCCGGTCTTGTGATTGTCAAATAGATTAATCTTCCAACCAATCTGCGATAGTGTGTAGGGTCCTTGAGAGTGACACCATCTCTAGGCGTTAATTTCAAGTGTTGCTCCATAGGAAACATTGCGGGTTTTGCACCAAGTAATCCAGCCTCTTCAAGTATGTCCAGGGCATACTTGCGTTGACAAATAGAAATCCCATCTTTGGATCGTGCAACTTCAACACCAAGGAAATATTTAAGTGGTCCAAGATCCTTGATGCGAAATTTTGTGTGGAGAAACCGTTTGAGACAAACAATGGCATCTTCATTATTCCCTGTGATGATCATATCGTCAACATAAAGGAGTATAGCAGGTAAAAGAATTATCACACACCTTGGTGAATAAAGAATAATCAGCCCTGGATTGGTGAAAGCCAATTTCTTGAATGGCATGAGAAAACTTGTGGAACCAACTGCGAGATGCTTGTTTAAGCCCATACAAAGACTTGTTGAGTCGGCATACAACTCTCTCCCCTGTCGACGAAACCCAGGAGGAGGCTGCATGTAGACTTCTTCTTGGAGATCACCATGAAGAAAGGCATTTTGCACATCAAGTTGATGCAAAGACCAATTGCGAATGGCAGCAACAGACAAGAGGCATCGTACAGTAATGAGTTTGGCAAGAGGAGCAAAAGTCTCCTTGTAATCAATTCCTTCACGTTGAGTAAATCCTTTGGCCACAAGA
Source organism: Prunus fruticosa (assembly GCA_018703695.1). Lineage (NCBI taxonomy): Eukaryota > Viridiplantae > Streptophyta > Magnoliopsida > Rosales > Rosaceae > Prunus > Prunus fruticosa. The sequence goes on along the minus strand of CM031921.1, from coordinate 30,833,850 downwards.
CGCGCCTTGTAGCGTTCAACTGTACCATCGGAGTTATACTTGATTTTGAAGACCCACCGACATCCAATGGCTCGGTGACCAGAAGGTAATGGCATTATGGTCCAAGTATTATTGGCAGGCAAGAGCATCAAGTTCAGTCTGCATAGCCTCAACCCATTTTGGATCTGCACTAGCCCTGTTCATAAGAAACTGGTTCTGCCAAGTGGGATATGTTGGTCACAAAAGAACGATAAGCATTAGACAAGTGGGAGTAAGAAACATCCTGAGTCAACGGATAGCGTGTGCTCGACGTGGCAGAGGTGGCACTGGGGTCAAGCAAATTGGCGTGATAAACATGATAATCACGAAGCTTGATGTTAGGCAGGAGGAACACGGTTCAAACGGACGAAGCTGAGGCTTAGAAAGAGGGGTTGGGATAGCAGGGGTTTGGTTGGAGAGGTCTTGCTGGTGTTCAGGGACATGGAGAATAGGAGGTGGAGTCGTTGAGGGGTTAGGTGACAAGTGGGGACCATCGTGAATGTTTCTGTCTGGGCCGACAATGGGAAATGGGTTGGAAAGATTTGAGTTACCAACTGGAGAAGAGGATGAGGAGTCAGCTGGGCCAATAAGGTCATCTGGGCTATGAGAGAGGTCTTGAGGTAGTGGTAATTCTGGACTTCTTGTATCATCATCATAATTGACAGGTTGGGTCGAGAATGGAAAAACATGTTCATAAAATTTGACATCCCTAGAGGTGGAAAATTTCTTGGTTTCGAGATAAAAGACGCGATAACCTTTTTGGCCAAGGGGATAACCAACAAAAATGCAACGCCTAGCTCGTTTATCAAATTTGTGAATAGGGTGAGTATTTGTTGCATAGCAAAGGCAACCAAAAACACGCATGTGCGTATAAGTAGGAGGAGTGTGATGAAGCATGTCATATGGGGATTTGTGAGAAAGGAGAGGTGTAGGTAATCTGTTTATGAGATAACATGCTGTTTGGATACTTTCTCCCCAAAAAGACAATGGTAAATGAGCCTGGAATCTAAGAGCCCTCCCCACATTTAAAAGATGACGATGCTTGCGCTCAACAACCCCATTTTGTTGAGGCGTTGAGGGACAAGAATGTTGGAAAAATACGCCATTGTCATCAAAAAAAATTCGCATGGATATGAATTCTGCCCCATTGTCAGCACGCAAAGACTTAATGCGACAGTTAAATTGGGTTTGCACCCAAGAAAAGAAGGATTTCAACAATGACTGTGTTTTTGATTTAAAGCTCATAAGATGAATCCATGTAAAACGAGAATAATCGTCTACAATAGTTAAAAAATAACGCCCCCAGAGTGTGAAGTAATTTCTGTGAGGCCCCCAAATGTCACAATGGATCAAATCAAAAGGAGCTACGGATTTAATCAAACTAGAAGAAAAAGGTAAACGAGTCTGTTTGGCTAAGGGACAGACATCACAATTATTGGAAAAATCAAAAACAACTTCAGGGATGCTTTTGGATAAAGCTTGGAGAGGGGCAGCAGATGGTTGTCCAAGACGTTGGTGCCAGAGGCTGGAATGGCGGTTGACATGATGTACTAGGTATGGGTTTTGTTGGCGTGTGATGTAGTAGAGCCCTTTATATTGCTTGCCCAGGCCAATCATCCTCTTCGTAGCCACGTCCTGCACAACACAAAAAGTGGGGAAGAATGTCACTATACATCCCAAAGCTTGAGTGAGTTTGCTAACAGACAAAAGATTGACTCGAAATTTTGGTACATGTAGAACACCATCAAGAACTAAATCCTTGGTCAATTTAACAGAACCAACCAATGTGATTTCAGCGTGTCCACCATCAGGTAATTCAACAAAGTCATTTTGTGAAGGAGTCATGTGATTCGAGGGCACGGAATGGGATATGTGATCCGTTGCCCACTGTCTACTATCCAATCCAGAGTGGAGTGAGATGCATGTACTGTGTTATAACATGTAGGGGTAACAATACCTGTGGCGTTAGCAAAAGGTGGTGTATTACCATTCTCTTTGCGAAGCAGCGCCATGAGTTGAGTGTACTCCTCGGTGGTGAATGTGGGCTTCTCATTAGGAGTGGTAGTCGGTGTCTGAGTTGACTCCACAGAGCTTGCTTGAGTATTATGTGCAGCTGATTTCCTTCGGTTGGGTGGCTTCACATTTTTGCCATGTAGCTTATGGCCCACGGGAAAACCATGGAGAAAATAACAGCGATCGACGCTGTGTCGTTCTTGGTCACAATAGCTGCACTTTAAGGGAGTCAGATTCCCTTGGGCTGCAGGTGAACGGCTGGGTTGAGCAACCTCCATCGCATGATGACCGGTATTACTATCACGTCGTGCAGCTACTTCAACCTGTCGTTCTTGCTGGAGTATCAAGGCATGGACCTTGCGTGTGTCAGGAAGGGGTTGCATCATCAAAATCTGTCCCCGGACGGCGGCGTAAGTCTCATTGAGTCCCATAAGGAACTGCATGACTCTTTCTTTCTCTTCTCGTGCAGCAACTTTCTTCAATCCTCCACACGTGCATGATAAAGTGTCATGGTAGGAAGACAACTCGTCCCAAAGTGCCTTCATCTTGGTGTAATAAGCTGAAACAGATTGCTGTCCCTGTCGATGTTCAACAATTTCTTGTTGGATTTGGTAAATTCTGGAATCATTGCCCTGTGAAAACCTCTCTTTGAGGTCATTCCAAACTTCAGCCGCTGTTTCGGCATAGATCACGCTGCCGGCAATGTCCGGATGTACTGAATTCAAGATCCACGACAATACCATGTCGTTGCATCGTTGCCAAATGGAGTGTTTCGCATCTGTAGATGCTGGGGCTTTGACAGACCCATCGACAAAGCCAATCTTATTCTTTGCGCTAAGATTGAGACGCATAGATCGACTCCATTGCCCATAGTTGTATCCTTCAAGAAGCCTGGAGACCAAAACAATTCCCGGATGATCCGAGTGATGCAAGGTGAGCGGGTCCGAAACATCAATTGGTTTCTCTGTGGATTTTGCTTCACCCATCTTGTTGTGTTGTGTTGTAGCGGAAGGTGTTTGGGTTTCTAGAGTCACCAGAATCGGTGCTCTGATACCATGTAAAAATGGTGAATGAAGAGAATAGTTTGGTAGAGAAGATCTCTGTATGTTATTGATATGTGAATATACAATATAGCTACAGCTTTATACAAACTGAGAGAGTTTATTCTAGGAAGGAAATAAAACAATTGAATAACATATATACAAGGAATCAATCAACGACCCTATAATCTGGGCATATCAAATATGACTTGATTCTTTCCTTTAACATTTTCTTCCACACCTTGTGCTTTTAAATCCTTTCCATTCGCTTTTAAACTTTTTCTTTTTTTCCTTCTTGACTTTTGAATAATTACAATTTATGTGAGTGAGCTAATGTCTACATCTATTTTCTTTTCACCCCCACGCCCAGTTAGAAGGAGGCATTTCGCATCTTCCTTTGCTGGACCCTTCAATGCGAGCAACACCTCTTACGCCATCCGAATGGCGGAAAAGATTGGAAGCTGTCAATACAACTAGTGAAGCATCAAATAAGGATCTTAAAACGAACCAAATTTTATTGGATGTGAGAAACGGTATTTACTTCCCAGCCTTTTCATTTAAATGATTTTTCCTCATATGCTTTAGTCTGGAAATTATTTTCAATTTTGTGTTCATGATGGATTGAACAATGCTGTGAATCATGTACATTTCTGCTTAACTGTACATTTGAATGGTTCTTGATAGCTAACTTTGTTTAAAATTGTTAGTTTATATAGCACTTCTTATGTTGTTTGACATGTTGCCCTTGATCACGTTTCTATGTATGTTTAACGGTGCGTGCAATTCCTGTTATTTCTGTAGCCTCTATATAATTCACAGCAATCATGTTCATAATTTCAGCCATAGGAAGTTTGAAGATTTTGTCACTGTTTGTTATCAGGTTATGAGTGGGATATTGGTCATTTTAATGGGGCTCGACGACCCGATGTGGACTGCTTTAGGAGCACTTCTTTTGGGTTATCCCAACCAGAGGTTTGGCCTTATACACTATATTACCAATTGGTGTATTTGGAACTGTAACTTTTGCTATGTGACTTTTAGTTCAATAACATGCTACATGCGGAGACATTCTGTTTGTAGCCAAATTGTGATGGTTGGAGTAGTGTTGTTTTAGCCCAAAAAACTGTGTAGAAGCATGATTAATAGAGAAAGATCAAGGACTTATTGCTGGCTGAATTGACAGCCAAAAGGTGTAAATGGTTTGACATAAAGTTCTGATGAGCCTTTATCTTGGTCTTAGTATGTCTTTCTCCCATCATTTGATGAAGATCTTTTCCCTGTTATGGGGATTTTAAGATCAGGCAAAATTACAGGTATAAAATTTATAGCCAAGCAACACATTTGTTGTAGCCATCTTGTCATTTTCTTACTTCCTCTGCTGTACATAAGTATGTCAACATGAATCTTGCAGCCTCTACTTCTTTATATTTATTTATCAGTCCACAGGAATACGAACATTTAGGCATTATTATGTTATGAAAGACACACGAAACTTCAATGTCTCTGTTCATGCTCATTCAGGTCATTGCTGCAGATCCATTAGAAAATGTTGATAAAGAAAAAATGGATATATTGATGTATTGCACTGGAGGTATTCGTTGTGATGTATATTCTACAATTTTAAGGTAACACAACATTTTTTCTACGTCCTGTTTTCCTTTACGCAGACCAACCAGGTTAAATTGTACTTGTTTCCGATGCACAATTGAAAAAGTGTGTGTGTGTGTGTGTGTGTTTTCATTTCTTACTGTGAGTGAATATCACCTGCACTACAACAGCTAGTGAATATCATTCAATCTTTGTATTAGTGTGATCAATTCGAAGGCCTGCGTATTGGTCTAGTCATGGTCACTACTTTTCCCATCTGGTACTTTTCCAATACAAGCACTCACCACAGATTTGCTTTGTTGAAGAGTCACCCATTCAACTGCACTGCATGATTAATGAAAAAAGTTGTGAGGGAAGGATAATGTTGCAATGTTGGAAGTAGCTCTTTTTAATTTTTCTTATTTTGGCCATTTATAGGTCTAATTTAATTTCATGTGGCAGACAACAGGGCTTTCAAAACTTATACACCTTAAAGGGAGGTGTTTCTCATTATCTGGAGAATGAAGGTCCTGTCCAATGGGTTGGGAATTTGTTTGTATTTGACTCTCGTCTCTCTCTCCCACCGCCTGCCTACAAGCCTGAAGCCATAACTAAACCAAACAGGCATGAAGTTTCCGAGAACAATACATTTGCTCAATGCTATATATGCGGTTTACAAGTCTATGAGTTAAGGCATAGAAACTGTGCAAATCTTGACTGCAACTTGCTCTATCTGTACGTTCCTTTTGCCAGCTAATCTTTCTCCCAAATTTTGGAAAGCCAATTTCTGTCCAGAGAAGCCGTTTGGGCTTGGGTGTTGGAGTCTGTCTGTCTACTACTACTAGTTGAAGACTGAATGCTTACTTACATAAGCACGTTTCTGTTTCAGATGCTGCATGAACTGTGTGAAGAATTTAAGAGGATGCTGCTGTTTGGAGTGCACAGGTGCTCCTCGACTTAGACCTGTTCTTCCTGGTTTCCAGAGATATAAGAAGTGGCACACATATAGAGATACAATCTCGCAAAGCAAGTTGACAACTTGATCACTCTCAAATCCCTTGAGGCGGAAACTACATATTCATCATCATCACTTATCCAAACCAGTGCATCTCGTTTGTGCTTCCGTTGACTTGTTGCAAATTGCAATGCAAGGTGGGTTGAATTTCCCTTTTATTTTATTTTCTAGGCTAGCAAATTGCAATATTCAGCTTGCAGCCTTCTCTCTTAATCTCCGCAATCTACGTCAGCCTATTATAGGAAAAGACAAGCAGATGCCAAACGAAACGAGACTAGGACCTGAATTATCTAGGCAGAAGAATAATTAAAAGCTCATGGTGCTTGCTTGTATTGTATATCATTTTTGTTCTGTTTTGTGGAATTATGTTTCCTAAATCTTGAAGGGAATTGGCATATTCAAATACTGTAATGTCAACAGTAAAGTGTGACATTATCTCATGACTGAGACAAAAAAAATTATGTCCAAGTACCAACGACGTGCCGGCTCGGTGTTAATGTCCAAATTGTTTTCATGCCAGTACTTGCATCATTTGCGTCCAGCATTCTGAGATATTTTTATTTGGCTCCTTTGTCAATTGTATTTTTAAAAGTTGAATATAGTTATATTAAGAGGGTACATACAATGCCTACTCTCTAGTCTCTAGAGCGATTTTCATTTTAAAAACAATGAGAAAAATCTAAAACAAATCTCTATGGAGAACGATCGATTCTGAATTCATATGCTTTCGATTCAACCAACTAAACTAATGGCTGCAGACTTTGCATTCATGCGTAGACTAGATCAAGGGCCAAAATTTAACAGCTTGTGACTAAGTGGCAGTGCGAGTACAATTATAAATGGATCCATTCATGCCGAACTAAAATGACAAGGTAACGTAAAAACAAACAAGAAGATTCAGAGCAACAACAAAATAGGCAACCACATGATGCAGCGACGCCCGCTAATAGAACATATTCAAGGGTACAGACAGTAAGCATGGAACAATCTTTGAATTAAAAGTACAGAACTGAGTAGGTTTGGTCAATTATGCAATGGCAGTCTCTAAATAAGAATTCCTGCAAACTCAGCAACTCCACCATGCCATTCCTGCCATCAATTAAATCAAAATCATGTTAGGAGACAAATGAGCAGCTTACTGTACTCATGCATGCGCGCATACTTGTGGAAGGCAACAAAGAGGGCATGAGACAATTTAATAACTTGCAACAAAAACAATAAGGAACAAGATGCAACATGATATTGATTTAATTGACATCTTTTCAACTACCCTACCAAAACAAGTTTTAACTTTTAACTAGGTTCAGCTGATACTAGATGCTGCAAATTTCTACAAATCTTGTACAAATTAGAAAAAAGTTGTAGTGGGAATGGGTGCAAAGCAGGATGAGATGCATGATTGATAGTGATAATAGCCCTCATAACAAATTAAGGGTCAGTTGTTGAGACCTCTAAGCAGAAGATAGGCGGCAGAGCACATGAGCAAATATTATACGCCACGCATATTATGATTATTCTATTGGTACAAAAAAGATAAGAAACATGTAACAATTCAGGAACATTAAAGAGAAAAATGGTTATTTGAAGTGACCAACTTACATAGGTGAGAAGGAGGGCTATAGAATCTTCATAAGAAACCAGTAGCAGCTTAAAATAAATGACAACAAAAAGAAACAAATTTCAAACAAGTATAACACACAATGAAGCATAATTTCAATAAAACATTAAGAAATACTGAAAGCACATCCCTACCCTAATAATAAATAATTATAAATACAAAGAATTGATCGAGTAAAAGAAGAAGGGGACGGACCTGGGAATTGGGGAAGAAGAAGAAGAATAGGAAACCGATATGTGTGAAATTGATATCTATTTACAGTAGCGGTCGGCTTTCTTCTTGACACGGTCGTCAAGAGCGTCCTCGATGGACTTGTGTGCGACAGATTTGGGATCGTAACCGAACTTCTTGGCCTCGACGGGGAAGAGTTGATCGTACTTCATGCGCTTCGCCGCGTCAATGGTGTAAGCCTCCGGTCCTCCGACTGCTGCTTCTGCTCCTGCGTCCTCAGGCACTACATCAAGGTCGGTGGGCCCAGTAGGGTTAGGGCCATCGTCGTTAGGATTAAGCTGCAGCTGCTTCTTCTTCTTCTTCTTGTTCTTCTTCTTGTCGATGGCTTTGCTGCGAGTGGCCACACTTCCATCTTTGAAGGTCAGCCTGCCTGCTTTCACTCTCTCGAACGGATCTGACATCCCTTCCTTTGTAATCTTTGATTTGCCCTCTTCTTCTTCTGAGTTATTTATGAGTCACTATCCTCCCTCACTCCCTGTTTTCAATCTTCCTTTTCCTCTCTCTCTCAAGTTTCTTGGCTGGTTTGATGCCCAAATCCCTAAATCCCAAATCCCTTCAAGTCAAGGGTTCTACCACGTGCATGTCACATGCTGATTATTTAAGGCCCAAATAAATTCAACTAAGTGGAATAGGCCACCACAACATGAACATCACTTGGGTTATGAGGATCATGGATTTTTTTGTTTTTTTTTTTTAAGCACTCTCGTCGTTGGTTAGTCAATGAGTCCAATCAACCACTGGGTGGACTAACTCTTTTCGTTTAATTTAGGGAAAAATGCGCGGATGGATGGACGGACCTGGACCTAATTTCTTTATAATTCATTTAGATATATATGTACATTAATATGATATTGCTTAATGGTTGCCCAAATATTTATTCTCCTGAGTCATGTGGCTTTCAAAACTATATTCCGCCGTATATATATCAAGGGTAAAGTTAGGTTTATTATATTTATATACTGCATTATTATTATGTATTATTTTTTTAATAGAGATAATAAATGTAATAAAAGTAAAATCCACCGATACAATATAATCAACCTATATATTTATAGCTAAAAAGGAGCGAGTCATTTCGCGCGTAGGATTATATTTCCTTTGTTCATGTCGTGTGGTGTCGATATCCGTCTTCATGCAGCTCATATTGTGATTTAAAATACTAATATTGTCTTCCTTAAAAAAAAAAAAAAAAAAACTAATATTGTCTAAAACAACTGGAATAAATCCTTATATATTAGTTTGTTTTCATTGTTTTCCGCGCCAAACAAAATAAAACAAACATACAACCAAAAAAGTTGTAAAATGACTGATTTTGTAATCACATAATTGATTGATGAGCAAGGTGGCATTTCCATGGATGGGAGTGGGACTTGACAAAACAATCCTTTTCTTCTACCTGAAATATGACAATATCAATTACAGAATATCAAATTATTGTTTTATATAAATAATGCAAACATCACATGATTCTTGTATACAAGTTAGATGTATTCAAGGCAATTCAATTATATATATAAAAATACATATATTTATACACAAGACTTACCTGTAAATTATATGTTACAAAGCTCTACACATCGTAAGGTCAATATTCCCTTCTCTTGTCACCAGTGCTCTCCAAGGCGTTGGAAGGAATTTCTTGGAATCGAATAAAAAGTCAAACAGAAAAATATCAAACCGTCTAGTTCTACATTCTAGAACAAACTGCCAAAAAGTAAATAAAAAGAAAGAAAAGACAAACCGTGTGGTTCTAGAAGAAAATGCTTAAAAAATGAATTATTTTGCTTTCAATTTCATCACATCGCATGGGGGCCCATGAGATTGTCCCACCACGACCGATTCAAATGTAATAGTCTAAAAAAGATATGAAAAAATGGAAAATGTAAACAAAATAATTAATACCTGCACTTTTGTGGAACGGTCCATGAAGTCTGTGCCGTGGTGGTGGCGTTTGGAGGCAATGCCATGAACTTTCTCCAAACTTGAAGCAAAATTCTAAGATCATTGACTTTGTTATCGAGACCAACACAGCAATTCGCATGCATCGTACAAACTTTGTTAAAATCCTTACTGGCCTGACAGAAGCCACCGAAGTATTGGGTATCCAAGAACCTCATTTTCAATCCAATACGGGAAATCTCGGGATCCGATTTGATCTTGTTTAGTACGTCCTGGTCATGCATCTTTGGATACGCCTTTCTGGAGGAGTACCAAAACTCATAGAACCAAATTGTGCGCTCATTGGACTTGACATAGGTAAATCCACCGTTGGGAGAATTCTTTATGCTGTAAGAATCACCCCCGAACATATCACATGCGATTTGAAAATCCGCATCCGGATAGAATTGTGGGAAGGGATTCCGGAGCCACATTATATCAGTGTCCTGTGCATTGGATGATTGCAAAAGTAAGGAAAAAATTTCAATTTGTGTCACGTATTTCACTCAACTTGAATCTGAAAGACACAAAAAAAAGGGGGGTTTTATTGTTCTCACCGTAAAGACAAAGTTGTAGCCTTTGTCGAGAATTTTGGACATAAATTGGATCCGTCTCCACATCATTTGCAAGTACTCGGAAGACATAAAAGATGCCTCGCTTGTGAAGTTGGCACCTTCAGTGTAGAGCTCGTAACAGTGAGGGTGTAAGGCTAAGCAACGATCATATGCTTTCTGGTCCAAGCAGATCACTACCAGATGGTTGAGCAGCCATGTTGTGTTGCTTCCGATGTGAAAGCTCTCCAGAAACAGATCAAATATGGAATTGGGTTCAGCCCAAGCATCGTTTAATGTAGTTACCAGAATGGTTCTGTCCTTCATGGATGCCTTTTTCAGAACCGCATCCAATAGACGGTCCTTGCCCTGCAATTGCAATTTGCATCGTCAAGTCAAGATCAAACCCGCATCCAATAAAGGATTGGATTTAATCATTTAAGTAACCAACCAACCACCCTTCTAGTGTTGCTAGTGGAAGGAATTGCATAAGATAAGATGGGCCCAGGCTGGGCAGGCCCCAGGGGAGTAAAGGCCGCTACAGTGGACAGCCGGGCATACATGTGTAAAAGCATTATGCCTTTTGGAGTCAAATTCATTGGTTGAAGTTGAATTGAAAGAAGTAGCATCCACAAACAATAAAAAGACAGAGGAAACAAACAACGATATAATCATACATACTAAGAAGAGAAAACAGAAAAGTAAAGAATAATCCAAATGAAGCAAGCATTGATTGAATAATAAAGGTTGGATGACATGGAATCCATGGATGGATCCAATGAAGATACTAGAATTTACAAAGGCTGGTTTAGTTTGGAATGAAATTACAGCAGCTTTGACCGGAAAAAGAATCCACCAGTGTGCAACTAGTATTTGATTGTCAATTTGTCATGCTCATGTGCGTATAATAATATGAATCTTCATCACACAGCACAAGAAGTAAAAGTAGAGCAGAGCATGCCGGTGTTGGGATTGGGATTATGACTCCCCCAAAAGAAAAATAAAATTAAAAATTAAAAAGAATTGGGATCAATTCAAGACATGATCCAGAGGAGTTTGAATATTGGAATTTGATTGATGGCAGAAAAGAAGTTGACTTGCCTGAGAAGTGTTTCCGGTGTAGTCATATAAGGATATGGGGAGAAATCTGGAAGGAAAGACAGAATTGTAGAAAATAAAGCAAGCCACAGTCATCCCCACAAACAGCAGTGTCATCCTCGCAATATTCATCTTCTTCTTCGTCACCAATCCACTCCCACTCCCAATCCCGCCGCTGGATATCATTGGATTCATATTCTGATCAATATTACTAGTTGTATTATTGATAATAATATTGGCCTTGTCGTTGCCGCCAACTTCAGGGTCATGGAAGACTTCTCCTCCTCCGCCGCTTACCGGTGACTTACTCATTCTTACTTACTTTTGGTCGATGTCTCGCCTAGGATTATGATTTATGAACTGGAATCTGGAATATGGATTGGCTAGCCTTCCTCCCTCCTTGTTTTTGCTAATTGTGCATCCTTATATATGTTCGAGTCAACTACTGGGTTGCCTGGCTAGAATCGCTAGCCTTCTCTGCCTGCCTGCCTGCCTGCCTTGCGCTATAATATTACTTAATTTTTTTAAACCTAAAAACGTCTCTCATAAAATAAAATAAAAAACAATCTACATATAAAATACCCCCGACCCCACTATTTTTTTTATATATAAAATGGAAAAACGAAGCGAGCAACCGAAGAGGGAGGGTACTAGGTAAGGTAACTACTAACTAGGGCAGTCCATACAAACAGACCTGTATTTAGTGAAATTAAGACCATTATAATTAATAATCTAATGACACATCATCAAGTATTTATTTTCCTTTCCTAAACAGATGTTAAGTTTTATTTGTGAGTTTATGCATGATGAAAAAAAAGAAAATATCTATTTTTCACTTGATTGGGTTTGAAGATTAAGACAACCACGGTTTTCCATTTGAATCCATATAGGGAGAGGCCATCAATCAGGGAGAAAGGAGAAGATGACAGAACACACGGAAAAGAAAAGGCAAAACGCTCTAAGTTGACCAGACAACAATGCAAAAGCCAAAAAAAATCAAAACTAACAGAAATAGTTAACGTCTGTTTAGAGAAGAAGAAAAATCCTATAAACATAACCACTTAATCATTGCACATAGCGGACAGACAAAACAAGGCAGCAGGCAGGCAGGCCTCCCGCCCTTTTCTAAGTAGTGTTTAGGAATTAATACATGTCATGTCCACTAAATGTAAAATCTTTCACACACCAATCAAAAAGCTTTATTCAACATTTAAAAATAATAATAATGAATTTGGAGTTGTAAAAGTTTCTAGAGGAATGAATTTTCCTGAATTGAGTTAGAGAGGGTTTTGGCAAAGTCAACAGACGGCTGCCTAATAGTCTAAAAGATAAACCAAAGACCACCCATTCGTGTTTAACATTTTTAGATTAGTATGGGCCCTTTTATTTAACCCTTACCTGGGCTACCTCTATTATATTATTACTCTTGATTGTTTTTCCCAAAGACTTGTTATTAGACACGACGATTCGGAAGAGGTTGTTGACAATTTACAAAGAGATATTTCGATGGAGGGAGAGGACTTTTCAAACTGTTTTCTTTTGTGTCAATGAAATTCAGCTACAAGAACTACGACTCACTCACTCACTCACCGACTAACTCTATCTATGAATCTATGAATCTATGCAAAGTCTCTGAATTTGCGTATTTGATTTTGATTTTGATTTGGGGTTCGGCTCTGAATATGCAAAGTCTAGGTTCAATCAAGTTTCCAGTCGGGACTCGAGTGAATTGTTATTATAATTCAAAGATTCCCAAATATATTCCATCCATCCATCTTCCATCCACAAGCTTATTGTCTTATCTCGTGGACTGGTGGGTGGCTCTCATTTATTTCCTACACGCAAAAACCCAACTCACCCACATACATCAATTAAACTTTTATAAGAGTCGCCAGACCAAAATTAATAATAATGCGTTCTCATAAATTCAAATCAAATTCCTTTTTCTTTTTCTTTTTTTTCCTCTAACAAATCATCCCATAACTAGAAAGATAATTTGTCAAAATTTATTAAGAAATATCCTTATTTGCCGAAATTAGTGTAGGTCAAATCCCGTTAATATTGGATCACAACTTCAAAACCTTAATAGTAGGATTGATAGAAGGCTGTATATCTGTATTGTACCATTTGACGTTTGTAATAAAACAAAGGTTTCAACCATTTACTTTCTTGAGAAAATTAGGGCTAGTTGATTGATTGATAAAAAAAAATGTTATGTTTCTTTATTCTAAGTATATTGTGCAAATGGAATGACGTGTATTTAGAGAGCAAGTGGGCAAATGCATGTGTAGCATTGCCAATGGCATGGTCGTCGTTTACTTCATTTTCACGTCCAAAAAGTAATTCAAAACCACAGTGGTCCCCCGAGGGTTTGCATCAGCCAGCAAGCAAAGCAACCACCACCCACTCATTTTCTTCATCTTTCTTCATCTTCACATATTTATCAAACAAAATTAATAAATTAAAACACAAACAAACAAACAAACGAGGTGGGGCAGAGGATTCAGTTTAGTTTCTAGTTTAGGATTCTGTTTTGTTTTTTTTTTCCCTCAAGATGTTGGATTTATATGATTCTTATATTACGGCTTTAAAGTCTTTTTGGTGCGGGATGGATCCACTAGGGCTCTCGTTTGTTACACCTCTTTGGTTTGGACTGGTTTGAATAATAATTTATCCCAGATTTGTTGTCAATGTGGGTCTAAACTTCTTAAGTGGGATTGGTGATCCCAGGCCCACCAAAAACACCTCCTTTGTCCCGTGCTATCGCTAGCGTTTGCAACTCGTAAGACATTGCCCAGCCCAACCCCCACGGCACTGCCCCAGCCCAACCCCCACGGCACTGCCCAGTGCGCAACCTCTCTATCTCTCTTTTGCTCCCTTTTATTTGATTGATTGATTGATTGATAGATACCGTGTGAGTGAGAGTATAACAATTAATGATATGTTTATTGAATTTATTGGAAATTGGAGAATTTACATGACCATTCATTCATTGTTTTGTTTGTGAGTTGATCATCTTACATCAACACACACAACAAAACAAGCTCCATTAGTTGTAGTTGTACATATTCCTGATCTTGTAGTAAACAAGGATGAGAAAACCAATGATCACGCAACAGCAATTCAAGATGCCGCGTGCCGTGACGCTTCGAGGTTCGCCCAGCTGCTGCTGTTTCTGCTTCTCCTCCAAACCTTCATCCCTCTCCCTGCCATTAAAATATCTATTCTCACTTCAAGATTTGAAGTAAAGCAAAACTAACCAAAATACTCAATGTCATATTATTAAACAGGAAATCAAAGTAGCATAACACAATATTATGCATGCATGTGCATGTGCATGCAGTGTAATTAAGCAGATAATGATGAAACCTTGGTGTTGGAGTGATCAGCTGAGGGATTGGTGAAGTTGGTAGTGCAACTGGGGTTGGTTGGCCAGCTGCAGTTATTGCCTTGGCCGTTGGTTGTTCGAAACCATCACTTGGGACACCTGCATTCCTTGCCTGCAGTACGAAACACACAACTTTTTACTGCCTCATACTATTACTCTTAGTAAGTATATGTATAATGTATTATGTATGTATGCATAAATATAGTATACTGCAAAGTCCAAATCCAAGCAGAGTTAGAGTAGTGGACTTGCCAAATTCCTAAAGAGGAGACTGTAAAACATATGAATGTATGTTTGTTTGGCAAGCTTTTGCTCCTTTCTCAACTGCCTCCAGAATCCATAAGTGGATCCCATGTCCAACACTTTGTTTGCATATATCTTCCATGTATAGCTGCAACCAAAAACAAAAATATATAACGTTCATTCATAAAACTGCATCCATTATTCTAAGTATAGTATAACTAAGTAACCAATTACCATTCGTATATACGCTGCAAACCGGCTGCTGATATCTTGTTCCAATATTCCCCATCCGTCTTGCATTTCTCAAAAAAGTCAGCAATTTTGTTGCTGGATTCATCACCATTGTTTGGATCGATGTGGAAGCCTGATACTCCATCAACAATAATTTCTGCAGGGCCTCCTTGGTTGGTTGCAAATGTGGGTAAGCCACAGTTCATGGCCTCAATCACTGTTAGACCAAAAGCTTCGTACAGTGCTGGCTGCACAAATGCTCCCCTTGTATCTGCAATGCAGCGGTACAGCTCTCCATTGCGATATCGATCAGTCTGAGCTGCTATCCATCTGAACTGACCAGTCAGTTTGTATTCTTGTACCAAGGCATGTATCTTCTTAATTTCTGAAATTTCTTCTCTGTCTTTGGATTTGGATGGGTCAAAGAATCCTCCTACTATAACAAGATTGACCAAACTCCTCAGCCTCTTGTTCTTCCCGAACCATTCAACTAGTCCTGAGAGGTTCTTCACTGTATCCAGTCTTGCCATTGAGAAGATGATGGGTTTCTTCTTGTCTGCCAAATATCCTCTGTTCCAAGCATTTTTTTTAATTTATAATTTTGTAAGAGTTTGTTGTTAGGCAATTGAAAAGAGTAATGTGGTGGTGTAGTACAACAACTCTGTGTGTGTGTGTAGAGAGAGAGAGAGAGAGAGAGAGAGAGGGAGGGAGAGAGTTTAGTTACATGTGCTCAGTGGTTTCCGCCTTATTGTAGAGCAGTTCTTCAATGGCAGGATGAAATTTGGTAAAGCGTCTCTGTTTCTCGGAGCAGGGAAAGTAGACAGATTGGTCAGCCCCAGGGGCCGCAATGTTGAACTTTGGATCAAATACATCAATGCCTGAAACTACTCGATAAAGTCCTGGCATTGTAAATGCTGTATGGCTTTCATACTGTCCAGGCCGGTCCTTGCTGCATAATGAAGAAATAAACACACTGATTATGATTATGAATGGCATCATGGAAGTAGAACTTTTGGCAAGAAAGACTAGTGCTACTAACCCTCCGGCTATTTCTTGAAAGGTGCTCGTTATGACAAAATCAGCTGAATTCATAGAGATTATGTCAGCTGTGAACTGACAAGAGAAGTGGTACTTTGGATCAAACTCCTTCCATTTGGCATCTGAATCTTCGTACTTGGTCTTTTCTAGAGCATGAGCGATTGTTCCCTGCAGGAAAGATGTTCAGAACATGTTAATTTCAGATTCAAAGTAAAATTAATATGTTTTTGAAACAATTATTGAAGGAGGGAGAGGTGGTTAAACTTAGACACCTGAGTTATTCCAAGTTTGCCAGCCATCAAAGAGGCCACCAAGTTTCCATCACTGTAGTTCCCAATTATGAGGTCTGGTTTGCATTCCATGCGTTCTAAGATCTTTGCAGTTGCATCCTAATTAACAATGAGAACAAAAGGAAAAAAAGAATCAATAAAGTTGTACATGTTGGTCCAAAAATAAATGATACATGTATGTATGTTTAATGCATGTATTTATAGGAAGAAATGACACCTGTGCAAATGTCTCAAGATAAGGGTAGATATCAAAACGAGAAAGCCATTGGCGGAGAATCCCTCTGTGTGTCCTGAATGGGACCCTAAGGATGTGGGAGTGCTTAGTGTTGATGACAGCTTCCAACTCCTGGTTGCATTTTGTTCCTCGAGCATCTGGTATGAGTCGTGTCACCTGTGTACAGCGTACGTAAGTATATGATCATGTAGGAACAAGTAAAAATGAATTAGAATTGCAAGTTGCAAGACAACAAGGATCATCAGTTGTTTGTTTATAACAGTAGTCTAGCTCACCACAAGAATCTGTGGCTTGACAGCAAGGCCTTGCTGCTTTATTCTGAGGAGCAACTCGTCCTCTAAGGCTCTGACTTGATCAAGAATATAAACCACCTGGCCGCCAGTGTCTGGCAATCCAAGAACGTCAGACTGGCCAAAGTAGCCGTGAGGAGAGAAGATGACGATGTTGAATGTGTTAGGAAGTCTGCTAAAGAAACACTCCAACTTGGCTGAGTCTGGTGCTTGGAGTACTTCTGACAGCATCTTCATTGTCTCTACAACTCTTTCTGCTGTATCCCCCCATCCTTTCTCAAAACCCAACTCCTTTAACCTGATCATCATCAAAACTATTAATATATGTACAAGTAAGTCCTAAATCCTAAAATTTATTAAACAATTAAGGTAAGAGCGAGAGAGACCTTTGCTCAAAATTCGGAAATGGTGTGGCTTTTGGGAGTGTAGACACAACTACTTCTGCTCGGATCAAGGCTGTTTGAAGTTTTGCAACCGTATCCAGAGTTTCGTTGATCATAAGATTCTGGCATGTATACATAGATAATTATAATATGAGAAGAAAATACAGGCCACAAATTGAAGATGGAGTAATTAATATTAATAATAATTAACATGAAACAATGAAATGAGATCAAGTACCTCTCCATGATAATGAAGTTGTAATAAGTAGTCAAGCAAGGGTTTGGCATAATCGGATGAGTTGGCAGTAGCCAGCCTTGAGGAGATTAACTTTAAGATAAAGTTGAGACCATTCCCGATTGAAGAAGGAAGTTTCATGCGAGGAGTGGCGAAGTCAATGCCTCCAAAATCTATTTCCAGAGCATTTTCATCATTGGCCCTGTGGAGTGCAGTGCAAAGCAATGCATGCAAGTAAGCTCAACTCAATATGGCTGCAGCTTGTAAAATATATTGCACATACAAATACAAATACAAATACCATACGTACCAGTTCTCGTCGAATATCATTTCTTTGAACTTCAAGTATTCGGTAGCAGTGATGCCATCCACTGCTAGATCATCAGCATTCACCTTAACAAATTCCCAGAAACCAGGATTCGGTCTTACAGCAAAAGCAACATACGGTGGAACAACAGCCGCCTCCTGCGCCAGTTCATGTTTATTGTAATTAATTCAAATTCAAAATTGCATGCCCTGATTGCTATATATATAGTATCATTGTATGATATATATTATATATACCTGAGTGGAGCTGATGATGTAACCAAGTAATCCCTCCAAGACCTTGCTTCTTTCATGCTTGTCTTCTATTGATTTTTCCAACTCCTCCATTACATGCTGCATCTTCATTAACCTTTTCCCCATTGCAACAAACCTTTTTGTTCCCATATACATAAATAGAACAAGAAGATCAGCATCAAATTTCGCTAACACACACGCATATGTATAATATATATATTATACATTCTCGATCAAATTAAAATAAAGAACCTGGCAAAACATTTCTTCATGTGGTAGCGGCTCTGTCTCAGTGCATCTGGCATGGTTTCTGCAATTGTATCTGATCGCTTCAAGGCCGGGGTAGAAGCCATTTATGAAATCAACAAGGCTTAAGGCAAGGCAGTACCAGTATTATGAAAAAAGAAAAGAGGGACGAATATTCAGTAAACTAAAACAAAGATAGATATACAACCAATATTCAAGTTGGTTTGATGTTATGAAGTTATAGGGAACTTAATGTATATATATTATATGCATGGCTGGCTAAAAGTTGCCATGGGAGGAGAAAGAAAGAACACCCAGACTTTATTCTTTAATGCCATTTGTAGGAAAGAAAGGAATTTTTAAGATTGGTTAGAAGCTAGCAAATCGGATTTTGGCCTTTTTGTGTCTCTGCCTGTATCTAATCTTTAGAGTGGAGGGAAAGAATCTCAAGTAATTCGTTGTTGGGCTTTTCCGTAACGTGTGTATTATGATTCTTTACTTGTTTGTTGTTTCAATCTCCAAGGTTACATACACGTTGTCTCAAATTGTCTGCCTATGAACATTCCTTCATTCTACTTGTGAACGAGCGAGCCTCAAATCATTTGATAATCCTAGTATTTATAAAAGTACTTATAATCTTAGTTCTTTCCTCTATGTTCACCGATGTTCTTATATTTCAGGTAGAAGTGCAGGATGATGGTTTTAGAGTTATTTATTTTTTCCTTTACAATTTTTCTTTGGAATGTCATCTTTGCAATGCTAATCTCTAATTTTAAATGCTCAAATCATGACACCAAGAACAAGAATCCACTTCAATCAAATGTTTAATCATCTGAAAAATCAAGAGCAGAGCAGTGAATTCATTTCCAAAGGTTCCTTGTTTACTACACCAGATTCAAGTTCAAGTCTTACCAATTGTTTTTCCTCCCTTTCAATACAACTGAAAGCCACTAGTTGTCCAATTTGATCTCATGGAACAAATAACTAAACTAAGCATCCCAAAAACCAGTTGCAATGGGAAATTTCAGATTCTTGACCACGACACCTAAAGAGAGCACCACGGCTATAACACCCTCCGCAAATTCCAAAACGACATTACAATGTGTGCATCTACTACATTCTTATGGGGCATTGTCAACTTAACTTCTACCAGGGAAGGCCCCTCTTAACAGTAGAACATAACCCTTTTGACATTTTCCTTGAGGGCTGGCAAAGGCCTCACAGCAGCATTTGCACCTGGTGCTCGTGTGCTACGTGCACCCATGCCCCCCCGTCCAGGAGCACCACTTGTCATCGATCCACTGTCTGATGTTTCTGGTTCCATGTAGAACCGAGCTCGAAACGCAGCAAGATGGGCATAGTACGCGGGAGGAACTGCCAATTAAAGATTAATCAGCACAGTATTCACATAAACATGAGCAACAAAATAAATAAAAGCAATGGATGCATATTGGCTTAAACGTATATACAATTGTGTGAATCAGCAGTGAGAGCTTACCAATGGAAACCGAACGAGTGCATCTTGCATATCTGCAGGAGTTCAACTATTCAGTACTAGATTTAAGGCATAAAAAATATAAACCTACTTGCCAATAATTAAAATGGTTGTTTAGGGCATATGTCATGGGGAAAAATCAGCCAGCTTACGTATAGCAAAGATTATTTGTGAGTGACTGCAGTGCATCAGCTGTAAACTTGTTTTCATCCCACAACACATGGTAATGAGCTGGACGGCTTGTACCCTGTCATAACACAGTGGCTACACATTTATAAACATTCTGCTTGAAAAAATACACACATACACACTCAAGAGAAACACAAGGAAGACTCGTTGCCTGAATTCCTGCATGACTGCACAGGTAGAAGTCAAACTCCGTTGGATGACAGATTTTGGAGTCCACGACCGTACCTGAAGAAACAATAAAGTGAGTCCACGACCGTACATGGTTAGAACATTTCATATTTAAAACGATTAATTACCAGGTAAGATATTCCCACTCCTGTCAACTGTATTGCGGTCATGATGGTTGTTGGCAAACAATCTTGTATGATGACGTTTCTGAACCACAACAAAAGTCACAGGAGGCTGATAGTTTGGCTCCAATGAAGCACAAGCCTGAAGAAAAAAATTTGACAAGAGGAAAGACAGATTAATACATGACAATAGATAACCGAAGATTAATCTCAACAATATTAGCTTTACCTTACGAATTGCATCAAGTTCATATAGTAGAACTTGGTAGAACTGCCCCTCACTGACACCATCCCTGAAAAAACAAAGGTGTATACATACCATCATTAGACATAGGAGAAGCACATAAGACGCAAACAATGGCAAAAGGACTTTTAAAAATGCCTGTAAAATATGATGCGCTGTGGCTTCTGCCCTGTTGCTCTACGAAACGAAATTAGCAGTTCCCTGCATTAATTTAAAAAAATTAATTCAGTTCTTCAATTCCTAAGAATCCATAGTAAAAAAAAATAACAAAAGTTCACAGAGAGAGAGAAAGAGAGAGATTGACTTTATCATTCCACCAGATACTGTCCCCCTCGCAGGATCCTGCCAGGTTTTAAAAAGATCTTGGATGAGCTCCTGGCGATGGGCTTGAGCACAAACCAAACCAGCATACTTAGTGATCTCAGGCCAGTCTTGAGAAGCCACAACCTGTGTTATAAAGAAATACATTTGAACAATTAAGGCCTAACTCTAAATGAATTCAAAACAAATATATCTCCAAGCTCGTAGATATGTTCGATAACATACAGCTGCAATTGATGGGCTTGAATCCTCCCCTGGATGAGGATGCGTAACATCAGCACCAAAAATTATAGTAGGCCGGTCGCTGACTAAGGGAATACGTCTTGACAGTGCATCAACAAGCACTGTGTTCCTTCCCCCAACCTTTACATTTATCTTCAATGCCACATTTGCCAAATATTGTTTACTCATTCTAAATACATGTTTCGTCAAACAGCACTGGGATACCAGGCCAAGATCCGTCTCACAGATTCGTTTCAAGTCACCTGGATCAGATATCATAACATACATGAGTCAAAAACTTTAGGCCAATAAAAGTCTACGCATTATTCTGAGGAAAAATAATGAGAGAATGGAGTCAATTGATTTCAAACACATACCATAAAGAGAACCATTATTATCTGGCAAAATAACAAGAAGCAAGTCAAGCTCCTTGCCCTGGACCCGAAGCTTAGTCATTGCATCATGGTACCGAGTTTTCAAGACCTTCTCCACCTGATCAGGACGAGCACTGAACGGTGGAAGAACTGGTTCTGGATTAAAAGCCTGAATACAAGCAACATTTCAGCAATCAGGAATTTACAAATATAGAAACTGTAAAGTATAATTAAAGCCAGCAGAAAAGCATCGTACCATGCCAGAAATGTAACACATTTGAGCAAGTTCAGAACAGAATCCACGGGCCACACTGTCTTGTACATTCCTCGAGAAATTAATGCAAATCCAATTGTTTACTTTCCCCCCATTAACCATTTTCTGCAACAATAAGAAATGGTCTGTAATAATTCAACAAGACAAGGTAATTAAAGGAATTAAAAAATTCAATGTATAGATAAGTAAACAGGCCTCTTTGTTCTTTGGTCGAAAAATAGGGCACAACCACAAGGCATTGACCACAAAATTAAGCCAATGTAATCAATGGTCTAGAGGGGTGCCATCAGCACTGTACAGGTGAAACGTATACTGCATACAATAATATAACATTGACGCAGAATATTACCTTATTCATCATGTTCCATTGTCCAACTTGGGGCAAGCAATCCTTTTCCCTTCCAGTATCATGATATTTAAGCTGCAAGACAAAAGTCAATACAGATGTACCATCCACAATACATTTTTGGACAAAAAACAATAACAGATCTTACCCAGGGCGGAGGAAGAATGCGAGCTTCAACCTGAGCCAGATTCTCACTAATTTTGATTCCAAATTCCTTTGCATAAGGATCTTCATGGTAAGCATTATGACGGACAGTCTGTGATATTTGCATAGACATAAACGTGAGAACTTAAAATATCACCATCAACAGAATTTCGAGATAGAGCATAACATGCCAATAAAATATCAAGTAACACCAGCACTTAAATTATCACACAAGATACAAAGTTAAGGATCACAAGGTGAGAGCATCAGAATCAACATTTTGTAGGTGAACTTCCAGGAAATTATTATACCAAAGCAATAAGTATAGGGCTCATAAATCACCACTTCTTGAAAGAGTAAGCCTAAAGTATTACTAGTGACATATGCAACGCCAGAATAAGCCAAGCACAAAAGAAACTCTATAGCAATGAAATTAATTCTTGTATGTCGAGATATAGAGGGAAAGAAGGAGACAGGGAAAGGGGGGAGGAGGAAAGAAAATAGAAGAAGCAAAAGATAACGCACCCGCATGATATCTTGTTCTCTGTCGTGAGGGCGCTGACAGGTCACCTTAAGCAAAGCAGTAATCTGCCTCTCATTCAATCTCTTAGAGTACCTCTGCCCTTCAACAATTTTACAAACCTGAAAGCAATGACTATCTATTAGCATGCATATCCCCACATTATTACAGCTAGTAATTATAGCAACGACTCACCTCCATGGGTAAATAGTTCGGCCGCTGCTGATTTCCAACTTGAAGGCAAGGCCATTGTGTATGTTGAATGACAAAACCGTAGGTTTCATAGAAGTACTCGACAACAGATTTCATAGTTCCTCTTTCATCAACAGGAAAACTGACAAGATAAAAACACAATGTCAGGGAAACAAGTTTCATGCAGCTCAATGTGCTCTTAAAAACAATGACATTGAGAACAATACAAGCGTATGATAGCCTAAGATACACTCTCGTCATTAAGAAATATAACACGCATTTTCTGCACATAGGATGCGTACATCTATGTGGTATAGCCTAAGATACATGCATCTCAATGTGACCTCAAAAACAATATGACATTAAGGATTATACAAGCATATGATAGCCTAAGATACTAATACTCACGTCAATTCTCTAGTTGCCTGCGACGTTAAACCAGATATACGGTATTTTCTGCGCATATTTCCTCGGTGTGTTACTTCAACCTTGACTCCACGAAGAGCCTTTTTTATCTGTTTACACAAGTAAAATGTAATGGTAATGACATATAATATATAAAATTAATGGGAAATTAAATTGTACATTCATCATGATACATTCACCCTCAATAGAATAAGATTTTAAAAACAATATAGTTTTAAGAACATAAACCTCTTACAAAACTACATGATAAACCCCAGCCAAAAAGTTTGACCCACATAAAAGTTAATTTAACAAACAAAAAGACAACGAAAAATGGAGCCAATTAGAAATACCAACACAATCATTATTATACTTTGGAGCAAACACTCAGAAGAGAAACAATCAAATTACCAAGACGAAGGCAATGAGCAAAACCTAACCTTTACACGATCAGAATCGGAAAGTGGCCTATGTGTAACATCCCGATTCAGTAGCTGAGTTACAAATTCAATAACTGGTAATGGCTCAATAAAGGCAGTAGATGACATATCTGGAGAACAGATAATTTGTGAGCAAAATAGTATACACGTCAGAGCAAGGAGTGTGGAATAATTATGCAGAGAAACACATCACTATTTCAACAATCAAATTCATGAAAGTAGTGCATAAATAATAATACATGTAAAGAGAGCATAAAACTAGGTACCAATATTCAGAGACAGCCCCATCTGAGTTGGACGAATACTCTGATAGAAACCGCGCCAACTTTCCAAACCCTCTCCAAGTGACTGTCTTCTGCCCAAATCAGGGGCATAAAATGAACGGCCCACAGGACAGTACCTAAAACCGAACAGGACAAATTAGCTCTCAAACAAATCAAACAAGAATGTGTCATCGTGTCATGAACACAAATAGAAGAAACATCTCTTACCTAGAAGTAGGTAATTCACGTAGAACAATGTCCAGAACCTGAAGCGCCTCCTGAGGTGCATCAGCTTGCCTCCCTTGCAAAAAGAGACCTAAATGGTGCAGGTCAGCGCGTGCAGCAAACTTGATGACCACTCTGAACTCCCTTTCTCTCCTGCATCAAGAAGAAAACCAAGATAAAATAAATGGCAAAGAAGAGTGCATGCATGATAAATATGCAACTAAAATTATGAGCAGCACGTACCTCTGTCCACCTGGTCCATCGTCGTCATCAATGAGAATGATTTTGAACTCCTTTGAAAGAAAAGGAAGTGGTCCAGCAGTATACAGGCTCTTTCGTCCATCATAAGCTGGAAGACGCTTTCCAAGATGGGATTCCCTATACAGTTTCACTAGCTGCTCCATCACAGCACGGTTTACACCCCTTGATGTGACCTCTGGAGTAATAGTAACCTAATATGTGTAAGAAAAAGAATATATTATCAACTGTCAAACAAGTACAATATAAGAAGACAGACACATAGGATGAAAGAGCTCACATCATATTGGTGGAGATCTTTGTCTGGTAGTTCAGCAAAGAAATGGTTTGCCTTGACTGTACACCTTATGCCGGTGCTACCCTTACCAGGGCGAAGAGGGAACCTGACTGACTTACTTGAGGGCGCTGGCGCCGCAGGTTGAATAGCCTGTGAAGGTGCAGTCTCTTGCTCGATGGAAAGGTCCTTAAACTGCACCACCACTTCTGAAGGCTCGGGTGGCTGGGACGATGACGACGACTCGCCTCATACGCAGGCTGAGGGGTGACCCCAGCTTGATAAGGAACTGGGGTTGCTTGGTGCAGCTCGGGGAATTGTGGTCTGGCTGGGCCACCCGGAGAAGGTGGTCCTCCACGACCACCACTGCCACGACCACCTCCATATCCTCCACGACCTCCTTGCTGAGTCGGCCCTCCCCTTCCCCTGCCTTGATATTCTTGGGGCCCACCATACTGCTGCTGTTGTGGCACTCCACGGCCTCCACGACCCCCACCATAGCTGCCTCCACGTCCTCCCTCATAGCCTCCCCGTCCTCCCTGGGGGCCCAATCCCCTTCCAACTTGGTAGCTTCCTCCACCCTGTTGTTGTGGTGAAGTCCTTTCAGCAGCCCGCTGAGAACCACGACCACTACCCCCAGAAGGTTCATTCGACTCAGAGCTTTCACCTCCACTAGGAAGTTCAGTTCTCCTCTTCCTCACCATGATGATTTCTACACAAAGAGAAAGCAAGAATAAATCAAAAGCAACACTAGCAAAGAATAAGCTACAAACCCAAAACAATATAATGACAGAGAGCAAAAGAATGGATACTCTAAAAGAAATTAATGCATAAAGTAGAGCCACAAAGCAGGTTAGGGTTTTCCATAAAAATCATTTACAGACATATATACAAGGGCCTTCAAAAGGCTGGAAGTTACATATCAAAACCAGATTATACTTATTAGCCAGAAATAATAGCAAACAAACAAAAACTATATCCATATATGCTCTTTTATTTGAGTTTTTCTAAAAATCTTCGATCAGACTGAAAAGTAAGGAATACATTTTTCCTGACGGACCGTTTTTGAAAGGGTCTTGGAATTCCGAAATGACCACAGTGTGGATATCCACTTGGTTCTCTTCTACACCACTACAAACAAATGGGTGGGTGTTTGCTATTTACTTCACAACAAGTGGAGTGATCATTTCGAAAATCCATAATGTAGTAGGAATTTCATGTAAAATTATGTCTCTGAAATTAATACAACAAAATATGAAAATAAAAACAGAACAGAAAATGGCTACTTTGATACAAACCCACGAACTCTAACACCAAAACTCAAAGTTCAATAGCAAACCCAGAAAGAAAAAAAAAAAGAATAGAAAGAAGAAATCGAAATACTAACAATAAACCCTAAAAAATTAACTTCTTATGAGGCCAAACAGACACCTATGCTTCCCAGCATTGCCAAAATGCACGAGATCTAACGATCTAACACAACAAAACCCAAATAAAAACAGAGCGATGACAAGGCCTTACGGAAAAACAAAAAACAAAACAAAAACGAAAAATGAAAACAGATCTTTGCGCCAGGAGACTGGAGCCAACACCAATTTATGGCGAAAGAAGTGCAGATCCATACCACAAATTTGCAAAGAAAGAGAAAAGTGAGAACGAAAAAGAAAATATCAACGAAAAAAAGGGCAGTAGGAAACCCTAAAACGACTGGGTTGGGGTGTTTACCGTAAAAGCGGAATACCGATGAACGTCGTACAAGACCACAGCAGTGGTTGCTTTTGGTGCTTCAGAAGCGAGAGAGAAGGATGAAAATGGAAAAAGAAGAGGGGCTCCCTGCCTACTCGATGCTCACTCTCTTTCTCTCTCTCTCTCTCTCACTTGAATATTCTATATACTTATGCTGTGCCTGTGTGTTAAAAAACCCAACCCAACCCAACCCAAACCAACACCGCGTTGCACAATGTGCTTTTATATAACCCCACCGAGGGGTAGGTCTTTCGAAATGACCACTGCGTCCTTTCTATTAACCAAATACTCTTCTTTTCTATCTTTTTCTTTTTTTATACTCTGTTCCATCTATTTAATTATTCAATTGCGATGCTTTTATAATTAAAAAAATATTTAAAAATTTGTGTTATAATCAATCTTGGATTCTTTTATTTTTCTTTTTCAATAGGGTCATTTCTTAAAGGATATAATTCCAAACTAAACAAACCAGTCGTATATATGAACCCATTTGTGTTTTTAACGGATTTACACAAAATGGCCCATTAAGTTAACGGGTGAGAAAGTCTAGACACAAACACTACTTTCAAAATTAATGTGTTATCCCAAACGAGTCGTTTCATCCATTAAGACAACAAAACAAATATTAGTTTGACTCGACCCATCAAACAAATGTTAACACCCATTTCACTTGTAATAAAAAAAAATGAAATTCACTAAACTACTAAATAAAACCTTTAATATAATTTATAATTAAAAAGTAAAAAATATTAGGTATTATGCATAACGTGTTCGCATGAAACAATCTGTTATTTTAGTGGGTAACTAACGGGTCCATCCTTTTATCAATATTATCTAATAAGTTGCATATGAACCCACAACTTTTCATACATAAATCGTGTTAATTAGTTGGGTACAATTTTGTTAAGTGTATATGAGACTTCCCTAATAAATGGATTTAAAAAGGGCATGAAACTCCGCATTTAGTAGAAGTTTAATGGTACATTTACCTCTACGTAACTTTTAGCAATGAGATGAAATCATGAATGGTTATAAAAAAATAAATAAAAAATTAAAAAAACACACAGTAAAACGTATTCCAATTGACCGGCCTTAATTATATATGATTTTTTTTTTTTAGTACAAGCGATTGGGTGCAAGTTTTCCAGGGGGGGGGGGGCGAGTTACTTGGGGATTTTGAACCTCTACTCACGTTAGTGGAGCTAAAAGAAGTCAACCAATTGAACTAAGTCTATATAATTAGTACAATAATGAAATCATATCCATAACTTGCCAATCCAAAATGAATTTCGGGCTGGATTGGTAACTGATCCATAAGGGAAAATTAGAGGGAGAGTTGGGAGGTGAGGGGGTTAGTGGCATGTGTAGCATTGATAGTGACATGGAAAGATGAAAATGTCCAGATTAGTGACCAACTTTGTCACAAGAATCATCACAACACAAATTAGAATATTATTTGGCCTTGGTAACCGCACAATCAAAAGTAAAAAAGGATCAAAATTGTTATGGAAGTTAAGAAGACCTAAATGATGTATATTAATATTATGCATAGGGTTAATGACCTAAATGGTCTCCCAATTATTGCCCAATTATCATTTTGGTCTATAAACTAAAATTTTCAATTCAAACGTCCTTAAACTTTTCATTTGGTATCAAAATGGTTATTCTGTAACATTTTTCGTTAAATCGGATCACGTGGACGGCACATGCTCCAAATTTAGGGGTAAATTGGACTTTTTACCAAAAAATAAAAACCTCCAATTCCCTCGTCAACCCCATCATCTGTCCCACCCTCATTAACAGCCCTCACAAAAAACCCCAGCCACCACACAGGCCGATTTGCCTAACCTACAGCCGCACCTCTTTCTCTTTTTCTCTCTCTCTCTCTTTCTCCATGTCCCGTACAACACCCCCTGCCCATCAGCATCGGTTAGCACCAAGCTATCAAGTGTTTTGTGCTCGGAAATGATGGGCTGAAGCAGGCAGTGCCTGGCCGAGGCAGCAATCAACGAGCTTATCATCCAGACCACCCTCAGCTTCAGGCCTCTGTTGGTGTAAAATGAGTCGGGTATGCTTCCGTTGTCGTCCGAAACGGCCCCGTTGGTGTTGGCGCAAAACCCATCTGACTCATTGTCCTAAATGTATAGGATAGCAGCCAATGGTTGCAGAGACTCAGAATCAAAAGCCACTAGAGCACTAGGAAATAGAAACGCAACAAACACGACAACATACTCCATTTGCACTCACTCACTGCTTTCAATCAAGCCTACGTTTTGCTTCACAATAATCATGCTATGAGAATTTGGGAGTGGGTTCTGCTGAATTGAAAAGGGGTTGGTTGAAATCCCAAAACTTGAAATCGCAGTTGTAGCAAGAGATGGTGGTAGAGTTATAAGGAGGCGAACATGGGTTTGATTTGAGTGGGAGTGAATGGGTAGAAGATTGTGATGGGTTTGAGTTAGATTTTTTTGTGGAAGGCATGGAAGCCATTGTGTGTGCTTGCTATGGAAGGGAAAGTCAGATTTTTATTTTTATTTTTTTGGGTTTTAGAGGATAGGGCATTTTAGTTTTTAATTTTTAAAATAGGATTTTACTTTTTTGCCCCTCAATTTAACAGAATATTTGATAGACTTTGACCGTAGGACAATCTTGTTACAAAATAAAAAATTTAAGGACGTTTGAATTGAAAATTTTAGTTTGTAACCAAAATGATAATTGGGCAATAATTTGGGACTATTTAGATCATTAACTCTTATGCACGAAAAGAGAAAAATGTTAAGACTGAAACTTCAATCTCTAGCTTGCTTGCTTCGACCCCCCACCGCATGCTGCAAATATGAACATGGTACGTGGGTGGCGGCGCATGCATAAGTTAAGTTCATTGGTTGGGTGGATTTTATTTAGGCTTAATTATTTATTGGATGATATAGTTATTATTCATGGATCCTCCTACGCTACATTAATATCATCCATCAATGTCTCTCTATTTTTATGATTATAATTTCTATCCAAGCGCAGGGTGAGAGTGGGATTAATTAAGATGGCTGGTCGTCGGAGGATATAAATTAAATTTTAAAACGGTGAAGGGAAAGAAGAGGTCCTGCTTACATGGATAGTGACGTGGCATAAGCAAGCAGCGAGAGAGAGAGAGAGAGACATAAATGAGATTATTAATTAATTTATGAGAAGGGGATGGTCAACGGGGAGTCGTTTAGTCCACTCAACAACTCCAATTCCAAATCACAAGATTGGCCACGACCCGCGACCCGTCTCTATAATACACCACAGAGACAGACACAGACAGACAAGGTACTGCATTGCACAACCCACCAATGTCCAAAGAAAAGAGCCACACCACACCGCAGACGGCTTTGTTTTCATATCTACTCGATTTGCGGCACACACCGCCAATTCGCCCACTTCGCTCGCACCTCTCCCTCTTCTTTTCCCTGACATTTGTACGGTACTAACGAACTGATGCTTTATCAAAATTACGAATATACCCATTTGTCCATTGGGCCCCTCCAATTGAGTCAAAATCAAACACAACTATTAATTATAGGGTCATGTTTGGGAGACCAACTTGGAATACCAATTTGTGTACCAACTCTCTAATAGAGGTGAAGTCCACCAATACAATGAGTACTACGCTCTATTAGAGAGTTGGTATCCAGCTGGCCTTCCAAGTTGGTCTCCCTAGCATTTTCCTTAATTATATATAAGCTTAATTGCTACGTGCCCCCCTTGAAATATTGGTCAATTCTCACTTTACCCCCTGGAAGTTAAAGTGACCCACTTCGCCCCTTGACCAAGGTTTGATGTTCCACAATACCATCTACCGTCAATTCCATCCAAAAATCTGTTAAGTTTGATGATGTGGCAGATGTGTTTTAATAATTTTGTGCACCTAATTTTTTTATTCACAAATTTGAGTGGGTAATGTGGCAAAGTGGAGCCCACCTCCGTCATGTATAAAAAAATTAATAAAAAAGTAATTACTTTAAAAAATTAAAATACAAACATAAAGTCAACAGCATTAAGAAATACAAATGCATGTACTAAGAACAACTGTAGAAAACACATATGCATGTACTAAGAACAACTGTAGAAAACACATTTCAATATATACATGAATGTACCAAACAGGGGCTCCTTGCTATTTTTCTGGGAATAACAAAAATGTTGTTTCCAAAATAACTCTATTCTTCTAGATGGAGATAATTGGCAGCCCAACTCTCTCTCTATCTCTCTCTCTCTCTTCGTTGTTTTGGGATGGGAGGCATGAAACTTGCAAGCTGATTAATGGGTATGGGGGTTGGGGTTCTGTGGGAGTGGGGTAGAAAGAAAAGAAGGAGGGTTGTTGTTTTGATTTTTGGGATGGATGGATTGTTTTGATAGTTTTGATTTTTGTGCTCCAAGTTTAATAATATCGATTTCTTCACCCACTTGATGATTTGAACATGTTTAGTTTGTCATTTCAAATGTGTTTGGAGTGGTTTTGTTGTTATATGCCAGATAAATTGCAAAATTGCACTTTGAGTTCATATTTTGGTCATAATCAACTTAGCTACTTAAATTAATTTTGGATGTTTGTGAAGTTAATTTGATTATGCCAACATGTTTAGAATGTATAATATGATGTGTTGTAATAGGTTTGGGACAGAAATTCGACCTACATTTTGAATTGGGACGTTTAGAAGCTCAAAAAGTGAAAATAAATTTGTAAATTTGCTGCATAATTTCTGCAGATTTTCTGTCATAAAAGAGATTCAGTGACGATCTTCAAAGATTTTCTCTGTCACAAAAGGCTTTTTCATACTTTTAGCGACGGTTTCTGGGAATTTTTTCTGTCACTAAAAGTCAGTTTTGCTTATTTTTCCAGATTTTTATCCTATGTCGAAGGCAATAATTTTGATCCAATTCCGTATATGATGTATTGTTCCATTCTTTGCTTCAGCCCATCAGTCCCCACTCGGTAATTCTTTTTGTTTCTCTACTTTAAGCTTCCAATTCCCTGCTTTATTCACGAATAATCTTTTCTACAAAAACTCACACAAGGGAGGGATAGGTTCTGGGTTCTACGCAGGGAGGGATGGGTTGCAGGTGGGGGGTGATGGCTTTCCAAGTTATGCACAGGGAGAAGGGTGGGTTGCGGGGAGCTTTGGGTTTCTGGTGCGTGGGGGGATTACAAGGACAGAGAAGGAAGGGGAGGATTTGGTGCGATTGGGGGAGAAGGGATGGATTGGTTTTTTGTGTTTTTTTTTCTTCCTTTCCAAAATCTATTTTATTTTCTATTTTATGCTTATATTTTAATTTTTTTAAGTAATTAAAAAACCTAGGTGCACAAAATTACTAAAATACCTCTGTCACATCATCAAACTTAACGGACTTTTGGATGGAGTTAACGGTAAGGGTGATGTGGAACATCAAACCTTGGTCAAGGGATCAAAGTGGGTGGTAAAGTGAGAATTGACCAATGTTTCAAGGGGTATTGTAGCACTTAAGCCTTATATATATTGCTAAACAAACAGTGTCCAAACCAAACAAAACTACTCATCAGTATTTGTACACTTAAAACCCAATAATAATAATAATAATAATAATAATAATCTAATTTAATCAGTGCAGGCAGGCAGGCAGGCACAGTCCAAATACCATCTCAGACAGCTTCAAGCTTTTCCAGTTCCATCAGATGAGTCACCAGCACCCGGTTCAACAAAACACATTATCAGTTCACAATTCACAAGGCCCAGCCCAGGATAAGTCACTCAAAACATACATACAGAGTCATAGACAGGCAAAGGAAAGGTCCCCCTGTCCCTGTGGACGGACAGATTATTCAGCATCTCAACTCATGTATCACACACTTAACACATCACCAGCCAGGATGATGCGCAGCAACTAGCAAGCAAACACATACATCATCATTACTTACTACAACTATATTATCTTAACTTAATTACATCCATCAAGTGAAGTGAGTGCCCATTATTATTATGATTACCGCACCACGGTTTAGGGCCCAGGCCAGACAGACTATCTCTCCCTAACAGTAGAACATAACCCTTTTCACATTCTCCTTCAGAGCAGGTAAAGGCCTCACAGCAGCATTTGCATTCGGTGCTCGCGTGCCCCTTCCACCCGTGTACCCACGTCCAGCATTCGCACCACTTGTCACTGAACCCCCTTCTGACGTCTGTGGTTCCAGATAGAAACGCGCTCGGAATGCAGCAAGATGTGCATAGTATGCAGGGGGCACTGCCAAATTACATAACTCATCAATTTTACTATTGACTAATAATTGTCACAAAATAACAAGCATCAAATACAAATGCGTAAGACAGAGGATGTGTGTTTTGTCACTTTTGTGTGTTTATTTGGAGAGAGAAAGAGAGAGAGAGAGAGAGAGAGAGAGCTCACCCACGGAAACAGAACGTGTGCACCTTGCATATCTGTATGAGTTGAACACAATCATTAACCCCCCAAAAGAGAACATAACCAATACATTGAACATGAAATTAAGAGATATATCAAAAACTTACGTATAGCAAAGGTTATTTGTAAGGGTCTGCAATCCATCAGCTGAAAACTTGTTTTCATCCCATAGCACATGGTAATGAGCTGGACGGCTAGTGCCCTGTTTGACATGATGACTACCAATTTAACTACACTCCAAAACTTTTTAGAGTATATATAAACATAGAATTAACCAATCACTACCTGGATTCCAGCATGGCTGCACAAGTAGAAGTCAAATTCAGTTGGATGACAGATTTTGGAGTCGAACAACGGTACCTGTAAATTAATGTCAAACTGTTTTATATCACATATGCATGTTCTGAAAATCATGGCAAAAAAATTTCAAATCAAGCAGAATGAATACCAGGTAATATATTCCCACTTCTGTCAACAGCTTTGGGGTCAGAATGGTTGTTGGCAAACAACCTGGTATGATGTCGCTTCTGAACCACAACAAAAGTCACGGGAGGCTGATAGTCAGGCTCCAAAGAGGCACATGCCTGAGTTTACAGAGAACAGAAATATATACATTAAGATGAGGAAGTGATTGACTGACGTTTATCAATTTCCAGACAGCTGCAAAACTGAAAAGAAATTTACAATATATAAATGAAAACTGGAGAAATTGATAACTCAGCAAAGTAGATTTACTTTACGAATGGCGTCAAGTTCATACAACAAAACTTGATAAAACTGTCCTTCACTGACACCATCCCTGTAAAGCAATAAATAGACCATTAGATAAGAAAAAGAATGGATGAAATGCAGTGGCAGCATAATATAAGACGTGCCTGTAAAATATGATGCGTTGAGGTTTCTGCCCAGTTGATCTACGGAAAGATATGAGCAGTTCCCTGTATTCAAAAGAATAAATATAGCTCAATCCTACTACCCAAAACACATGTTTATTAAAAAAAATTAAATTAAATAATCATAATTAAGACAGCTACATACTACAAGAACCTAAACGAATGAGAGAGTCATACTTGATCATGCCACCAGACATTGTCCCTCTTGCTGGATCCTGCCATGTTTTGAACAAATCTTGGATGAGTTCCTGTCGATGGGCTTGAGCAGAAACCAAACCAGCATACTTTGTAACTTCAGGCCAATCTTGAGAAGCCACAACCTGATTTTAAATTAAAATCTTGAAACAGTCAAAAGCTACTCAAGGTGGAACAGAGAATAAATTCATATGCAAGCTAAAGCGCATATGTATGGTCAGTAACTCACAGCCGCAATTGATGGACTTGAATCCTCTCCAGGATGAGGATGGGTGACATCAGCACCGAAAATTATGGTAGGTCGGTCGCTGACTAAAGGAATACGCCTTGACAGAGCATCCACTAGCACTGTATTCCTTCCCCCAACCTTCACATTAATCTTCAATGTTACATTTGCCAAATACTGTTGCTTATTTGTCTTAAATACGTGCTTCGTTAAACAGCACTGGGAAACAAGGCCAAGATCTGTCTCACAAATTCGTTTCAAATCACCTGGATAACAAATCATGACATATTTAAGTCCAATTTTTAATGCTAAAATTAAATAATGACAACTTTTGAAAAGGCATAATGTGGTGAATTTAGTTCAAGTTCCAAACCATAAAGAGAGCCATTATTATCAGGCAAAATAGCAATAAGCAGCTCAAGCTCCTGGCCCTGTGGCTGGAGTTTGGTCATCGCTTCGTGGTAGCGAGTTTTAGGGCCCTCTCTACCTGATCTGGACGAGCACTAATAGGTGGAAGAACTGGTTCTGGATTAAATGCCTAGAAGGAAATCAAACACTAACATGAGGCATCTCAGATTTAGAAGAGAAGGGAAAAATATAAGAGCATCACAGGCCTCATACCATGCCAGAAATGTTACACATTTGAGCAAGTTCATGACAGAACCGACGGGCAGCAGCATCTTGCACGTTCCACGAGAAATTTATGCACATCCAATTGTTGACTGTGCCCCCATTAACCATTTTCTGTAACAATATATAGTAAATAAAAAAATTCTAAAGAGAATAACATAATCTCTCTATTTTGAAACTCTTATGGAAGTTTACTAATGACTTCAACAAAAGGCACAATCATCTTCCTCCCTCCTGGAGAATGAAAAAAAACACACGCACACACTAACACACAAGAAATGTATTAGGTTATAGAAAAGCAAAATCATGCACGAGCAGTATCAATTAAACCTACTCAACATTAAAGTGACCAATTAGTGGCTAAAATAGCTACATTGCTCAACAGGCAAATGTCACCCATCGGAAAAGCTATATTTAGTGCATGGCTGAATCAACAACCCCCGACAAATTACAACCATGGGTTGTAACACTTGTTATTTGAAAACCCACTGGAACTCAACACAAAAAATATATGCGTTTTAATTGCCAGCAGATGATAGGGCAGGATAGCATGCGCAAGGCCAACCAAATCAGCAACTGATGTAGTTAACAACTTAGTCCAGAAGAACTAAAATTGCAGACCACATGCCACTCCAGATATGCAATCCACTTCATATTGCAGAGGTGATAACTCTTAAACAGAATCTTGACTAATGATAGTCGAAACCCAGCATCCTACCAGTGCCCAAGACCATTATTGTTCCACAAGCAATTTCAAAACAAGCCATAACTTTGCTAAATTTCTAATGATCACCTGACTCGTAATATCTGTGGCTGTCTTGAACTTTCCCTTTCCCTCCACCCAACCGCCAAAAGAAGAAAAGGAACTGGGAAAAAATTGAAATACTTGCTTTCCTTCACAATGCAAACACAATGTTTCTTGAACCCACCACCACCTACTTATTTTAGTTTTACCAATTAATTTCTAAGCCAGTGCTACAGCATTAAGAGGAACCCCTAACATCTCCATCACAGGGAAACAAACATGCTAATGTAGCACAAAGTTGATAACAGATTTCATTGGATGCAGCCAAATTAATTGGGTACGCATGCAAACAGATACATATAGATATCCAGCTTCATCTGTTCTTAAATTAAAGAGGTATTCTAAATAAGGAAACCATAAATCTATGCAAAAGATACCTTATTCATCATGTTCCACTGTCCAACGCGAGGCAGGCAATCTTTTTCTCTACCCGTATCATGATATTTAAGCTGTGACACAAGATTCAATACTTAATTACCATCCAAATAGTGAAGGAACAAAGGGTGGCACCAGTTAGAAAAAACTATTAGACAGCAGAAAATTTAATATCTCTTACCCTTGGTGCAGGAAGGATGCGAGCTTCAACTAAAGTGAGATTCTCACTTATTTTAATTCCAAACTCTTGAGCATAAGGATCTTCGTGGTAAGCATTTTGACGAACTGTCTGAGGAGTGAAAATTTCAACCAACACATACCAAGTGAGTATATTTTACATATCAGTCCTATGGAGTGTCAAACATCAGGTGACAACCACATTTAATTTCACTAAAAGAAAGAAAATTTCCACAATATCAAACCTGCATGATATCAAGTTCCCTTTCGTGAGGACGCTGACAGGTCACCTTCAGCAAAGCAGTAATCTGCCTCTCATTCAACCTCCTTGAATACCTTTGACCCTCAACAATTTTACAGACCTGAACACAATAACGGCCTATTAGCATGCTTTGCCAGTTTATAATGACCAAAAATAGTTACAGTTATTTACCTCCATGGGCAAATAATTTGATCTTTGTTGATTTCCCACTTGTAGACAAGGCAGTTGGGTGTGCTTAATAATGAAACCATAGGTTTCATGGAAGTACTCAACAACTGATTTCATAGTACCTCTTTCATCAAGTGGAAAACTAAACAATCAAAGAACAATATCAGAATAAATTTTAAAAAAAGTTTTGGATGCATCTGATATGAATTGGTTTAATTTTAAGAATCAGCTACAGATTTCATAGTACATCCCTCAGGTGAAAAACTAAGGGCCTGTTTGATAAAGATTCTAATTTTCCGTTTTCCTTTTCTTATTTGAGAGACAAATGAGAGATATGATAGAAAAGAGAGAGGGAGATAAAAGATCATAAAGGTGAAGAGAGGCATGAGAAATGTAAAACTAAAAACTACTTAAATTGATTTTAGTTTTTAACTTATAC
This sequence comes from Prunus fruticosa, assembly GCA_018703695.1. Classification (NCBI taxonomy): domain Eukaryota; kingdom Viridiplantae; phylum Streptophyta; class Magnoliopsida; order Rosales; family Rosaceae; genus Prunus; species Prunus fruticosa. Next base: position 30,796,774 of record CM031921.1, on the reverse strand, counting down.
ACCATTATATGTATTTTTTCTCCTCTCACGCGCAACTCTATCATCTCTCTTCTCACTCACTTTCAAGGGTATTATTTTTGTTCTTTCACTTTCCTCTTATTTTTTCTTCTCTATCCTTCCACTTTTGACAGGCAAGGCCGAGCCTATAAAAAGCACATCCATAGTTTAGGATGAACATTGATGAAATTAGACATTTAGGGTGGGGGCACTAGAATCGGCCCCAAAGTATGGGGGTTTATGATATTTTCTTAAAATATATCATCTTAAGCAAACATTAATCCTCATGTTTCTACATGGACACACATAACCAATGAAGACATAAGATGTCAATACTCACGTCAGTTCTCTTGTTGCCTGCGATGTCAAACCAGATATGCGGTATTTTCTGCGCATATTTCCACGGTGAGTGACCTCAACCTTGATTCCTCGTAGAGCCTTCTTTATCTGTTCATGCACAAATAGAAAGCTGTGATTCTGATATCTGCTATAAATTAAGGCAAAATTCAAATTCTCCATAGACTGTAGACATCCCATCCAGAAAGTTGCATAAAACAAACAAGATCACTTTGCCACAATGAATATATTAGCCTTTTTTTTTATTTATTTTTTTAGAAGGATAACATGAGTTGATTTTGACACAACATTAGTAGAAAGGAAAAATAAGAGGGAGCTTCTGCTGCGGGATCCTACACCTGCGGGAAAATAAATGGACGTTCACCATTCAAAAGGTGCGGCATAAAACATGATCCAACACAAGCACAATGCTGCAGTGGAAGCTCTAGGAGAAATAAAAAAATATAAACCAAAATTATCGACACAATTCATCACAAGCACTGCAGACAGAAGTATCAAGACCAAGACAATGAGAAAAATCTAACCTTCACCCGATCAGCATCAGACAATGGTCTGGATGAAATATCTCGATTGAGCAGCTCATTGACAAATTCAATGACCGGCAGTGGCTCAATGAAAGCCGTAGAGGACATATCTGGACCATTGATAATTTTGTCAATGTAACATAAAACATGGCACTGGAAGAAAATGTACACAGTATGCATCACTTGTGGGACAGTCAAATTGATAATAGGTGGTGAACTGGAGAAGAAAAAAAATCATGATAATTGCGTAAAATTTCAATTAAAAAACTTCAAAGATCAGGTACCAATATTCAGAGACAGCCCCATCTGCGTTGGACGAATACTTTGATAGAATCCACGCCAACTTTCCAAACCCTCGCCGAGTGACTGCCTTCTCCCCAGATCAGGAGAATAAAATGAACGCCCCACAGGATAGTAACTACAATCAACCAATACAACACAGAGTTAGCTCTAGAACAATATCAAAGTAATGCGCAATTATTGGCATGTATTGGGCACAATTAGAAGATATTTATTGTATACCTAGCAGTAGGCAATTCACGCAGAACAATGTCAAGAACCTGAAGGGCTTCCTGAGGAGCCTCGGCTTGCCTCCCCTGCAGAAAGAGTTCTAGATGGTGCAGGTCAGCACGTGCAGCAAATTTGATCACCACTTTAAATTCTCTCTCCCTCCTGCATCAAGAAGATGAGTAAGAAGACTGCATACAAAACCTATGTACAAATACAAACTGAGCACTGAGTATCCCACCTTTGCCCGCCTGATCCATCATCGTTGTCCATAAGTGCAATCTTAAACTCTTTTGATGAGAAAGGAAGTGGCCCAGCAGTATACAGACTCTTGCGCCCGTCATAGGCGGGAAGCCGATTTCCAAGATGGGATTCCCTGTATAAATCCACCAGCCGCTTCATCACAGCCCGATTCAACCTCCGTGATGCAATGTCAGGTGTAATTGTGACCTGTCAATAAGTAATATGCATTTGAAAGCAACCATGATCAACATAGGTTTTAGAACAATATCAGAAGGATAGAGACAGAGATGGAATGTAAAAGAACTCACATCATACTGGTGCAAATCTTTGTCTGGCAATTCAGCGAAGAAGTGGTTTGCCTTGACTATACATTTTATGCCAGTGCTGCCTCTGCCAGGGCGAAGAGGGAACCTCACAGACTTACTTGAGGCTGGAATGGGTTGAATTGCATGGACAGGAGCAGGAGCAGGAGCTCCTTCTTGCTGGATAGAAATCTGGTGAAAAGGCTGTACCAATTCTGAAGACTGAGGCTCATAGGGCGTATAGGGTGCATAGGATGTAGGGCCTGTGGGCTGAGGGGTGACCCCGGCAACATATGCAGCAGGGGTCGCTTGGTGCAGTTCGGGAACTGATGGTCTGGCTGGACCACCAACATAAGAAGGTCCTCCTCCCCCACGGGCACGACCGCCGCCGCCGCCATGACCGCCACGACCTCCTCCTGCCTGATTTGGGCCTCCTCCTCCCTGACCACCCCTGCCCCTGCCTCGATATTCATGCGCCTGAGCCGAGGTCCCAGCATAACTATATTGCTGCTGTTGTGGCATCCCACGGCCACGGCCACCACCACCACCACCATAGCCTCTCTGGCCTCCTTGTGGTCCTTGTGGCCCTTGTGGTCCTTGTGGGGCCCAGGCTCTTCCACCTTGGTAACTTCCTCCTCTTGGTCCTTCATTGTGTTGTTGGGGTGAAGGTGAAGGTGAAGGGGAAGGGGAAGTCCTTTGGAAGGCTTGATCACTGCCCCCACTACCTTCCTGAGGCTCGGAGCTTTCACCTCCACTAGGATTTTGAGTTCGCTTCTTCCTCCCCATGATGGTTTCCAATTATTGATGGCTGACTGCAGAGCGAGTGCACAGCACACAGATCAAACCATTGTTGATTTGCAGCTTACCCACTCTAAGAAGAAGCTCAAAAACTATTTGAGACTAAATAAGCAAGAAAATCAACATTCAAAGACACTTGAGACTGAAATTCATGGCCAAATCGAGCAGACCCATACATATCGTTGAATAAGCAAAGCAAATACTTTATATAAGCCTTTAAAATAAGAATAAAATAAAATAATTAAGAAAAGCAAAAACATAAACCCGTATGCAGAGAGAGAGAGAGAGAGAGAGGCAGGGATTGGAAGAGGGAGAGGTTGTATAACTGACCTTAGAAAATTGAAATGAAACGGCAGTTCGTCAGAGGAGCAATTGCTTTGCTTCTTCTGGTTCTGGGTTCTCTCTCTCTCTTCTTTCTCTTCTCTGCTATTCTTTCTCTGTGAGAGAGTGAAGAGAGAGAAATGAAATTTTCCAATGAATGTGATGTGGTACGATACAAAATATATTATTGTAGTACAAATGAATTTTTTTATTTTTGTTTTTTGAGGGTAGAGAGGTAGACGTAGAATTAGTATTACTATAATAAAATAAATAAATAAATAAATATATTATGTAACGGTATCTTTAATTTTAAAACTTAGTGAAACCCGCAATTAACAACGACCGCTGGTAGATCTTTGAAAATGACAACTCCTCCTCCATCAGAGAAAGGCGGCAAGAAACCAACTCTGGAGTGTCGTCCTCTCCTTTGGTGCTTCTCTTCTGCACACCACCACCGCCACCGCCACCACCACAAAGCAAATAATAAACAAATAAAATAATTGGAAACCAACAAAGCGTTTATGTCTTGGTTTGGGTGGCATTAATTGGGGGTGAGTGAATAAACTAATTTTAAATTATATTCGTAGACAAATATAAATTAAAACAAAAAAACACTATTTATTTTTTATTTATTTATTTTTTTTTTTGGTAAAAAAAATGGTGGGCCAAAGTGGTCAACCACTTCGGGGAAGTAGAGCGACATGGGTTTGTTCCCCTCCCCAAGGGGTGTTTTTCACAAGCTGGGAATCGAACCAGGGACCTCCCTGCGTATGCCCCACTTGCAGCCTAGCACGCTTCCACTAGACCAACCCTCTTGGGTAAAAAAAAAAAACACTATTTATTTGTTAATATGAATACATGTGAAGTTGACTCCACTTGATTTCTTATTTTATAATGTGATTGAATTATGCTAACAGCTCATTTGGTGCGCGTCAAATTCACCTCAACTTAACTTAAAACTTGTTCATAAATAGAATTATTCTTTTTCTATATATATATATATATATATATATATAGAAAAGATAAAGGTAAAGAGGTAGGTGACCGCTATATTTGCATTTTGCATGGTTTTGATTAGTAATAGCAGGCAGCCCTCCAATTTGACTAGTAATCATCGACACGTGACTTTGTCATTTGGATTGAATTTACACCAAATTGATTAGCAATTATCGACATGTCGCCTTGTCAATATCTTGTAAGAGTCCCTTCTTCTGAGCTAATACTTACTTCCATGCTCATTATTTTCCAATGCAATTCAAATAAAATAAAGAAATAAAAAACGACAAATAAATGGAGGGATTCTTTTGTATCGATGAGAGGAGAGGTACATGGTTCGTGACTCGTGAGGTCATTTGAATAAACTAGTGGGTTTGGTGGGGTAGTGGGGAATAATTCCTTTATTATAATGCTAATCCTATCCTACGTGCACTGCATATAATGTAAGACAGACAAGGTTGTTTTCACAAAACAAGTCACTAAATCCCAATAAATGCGTGTAAAGAGAAAGAAAAACTAGAAAAAGTGTTTTAAGACTAAAACAAGTGATTAATGCCACTCTTACCCCCATGAAGTTCCACGTTTAGTTTTATTAGTTTTGTGAATAATATTGTAGGATGATGACATCGACACCAAACAAAGTAGTAGGAGTAGCACAGACATGAAGCAAGCAACCAATCATTCATAAGAATAATGTCAAGCTCTCTACATCAAGGTAAAAACCTAATATTTTATTCGCATGATGGATTTTTTCTACTAATGTCCCAGCAAATAGAAGCCTCTCTCATTTGAAGTGCAGATCAGCAATGCGCACCAAATGGAGAAGAAGATAAGAGACTTTTATAATCTTCCTACACCTACAGACAGAGAGCCCAACATCACTCACCTAATTGGAACCTCATTGGAGTTTCATTCTTTCTACAAATTCATGGTCACTAAACAAATTATTATGCCAACTCAACTCATTTGTTTTCCTGTCAAGTCTCTATACACTACACACATGATATTTTATGCTTATACTCTGTCCTTTCTTTTCTTCTTCTCTGATTTGGGTAAACAACTCATAAAGATAGAGTATATGACCTACACCAAAATCCACTATCAATCCAGTGGACTCAGAGGGTGTTTACACTGTTTTCAAAGGAGTTCATCAGAAGTAGAAAAAAAAGAAGAAGAAAATTCATCCATTCCATAGTATAAATCCAGACTCACATTCCAAAAGCTCTGAGCTATCATTCAGTTCCTCTTTTATTGAATCTTCCAAATTGTTTGGCCACCATTTTTAAAAGGGAATGAATTGAAGTGCCTGCCACATCCCAATGCACTGCTCTCAATGGCTACTAAATTTCTTATCCTATGTTCAAAGTAAAAAAGAAAACCAATTATTCAATAATATCTGCAGCAAGTAATGAAATTGCTCAATCAACCGCAAATGAAACTAACCTGCTAAGGCAATAATCATAAAGCCAAAGGGACAGGGGGAAGGTTGAATGCACCCATGAATCTTCTTCTTCACCAGAAGTCAGCACAATTGCAAATTCCATCTTTGAAATGATGAAACCGACTCAAATCTCTTACAATTATTTCTCTCTTTGTAATAAGAGTGATGACCTTTATGGCAGCGTGGCAATCACCACAAACCCGCACATTCTTGGTAACTAAGATGGGTTTGCCTGGCCTCACACTAAGAATTGCGTAAGCAATGGCTAGCTTCTCACTATGATAAAGGAGGATTCTTTCTTTCTCCTCTTCCTCAACATCTTGGAGAACAAAACTATTTTCTGCACAATATCCCAGCCTTTTCATATCTACTAGTAGTTCCTCTAGTTTTTCATGTATCTGAGCTGATTGAGGATGGGACTGATCTCCACCAACAAATCCATGAATAATCCCGTTTATCTCAACCCAACTGCATCCTGGACTCTTCTTAAGGCCTTGGCCCTTCTGCTTGATTCTGACATAGGCTGCATCATCCCATCTCCCAACAGCGCTGTATATGTTAGATAGAAGGACCAAATTTCCAGTACCTTCGAGTCCTTTCCCCTGAATTTTCTTGGATGCTTCTTCCCCAAGTTCAATATTATTGTGGACCCTACATGCAGCAAGCACTGCACTCCACACACGAACATCAGCCTCAAATGGCATTTTTTGGATGAAAACGTGTGCCTCCGCCAAAAGTCCAGCCCGGCCCAGAAGATCCGCCATGCATATGTAATGTTCCATCCTCGGGGTTATGTTGAAATCCTCACTCATAGAACTAAACCAGTGTTTGCCTTCGGTGACAAGCCCCGAATGGCTGCAAGCAGATAAGAGACCAATGAAAGTCACGTCGTCGGGCTTAATGCCAGCTGCCAGCATATGATGGAACTGTGAAATAGCTTCCATCCCAAGGCCATGAATCCCATAACCAACTATCATTGCATTCCATGAGATAATATCCCGCGTAACCATTCTGTCAAAAACTTGTCTACCTCTATTAATCTTCCCACACTTTGAGTACATGTCTATTAAGACATTACAAATTGAGGTGTCAGTACCGAAGCCATGAACAATTGAATAAGCGTGTCCACAGGCCCCGTGTTGTAGAGCAGCCAAATGTGAACAAGCTGGCAAAACACCCACCATGGTTGCCAAATCTGGATCAATCCCGGACAATTGCATATGATGAAATATAAGTAAAGCTTCCTTTGCATAACCATTCTGTACGCAGCCTGAGATGATAGCACTATAAGAAACTGTATCTTTTGAATTCATTTTATCAAAGAATCTGACTGCGTCATCTATGATCCCACACTTTGCATACATAGACAGGATTGTGTTTCCCACCATGGTATTTAAATCAAACCCAGATTTAATTGCATAACAATGTACCCGTCTTCCTCTACTCAGATCAGTTAGCTTTGTGCAAGCACGGAGTATACTCCCAAGAGTTACCGGTGTTGGATTTATTTCCTTTCTTAGCACCATTTCATCAAATAACGCCATCGCCTCTCTCATAGAGTCACATATCACATACGCACCTATCATTGCGCTCCAACAAACCTCGTTCTTGACATCAATTGCATCAAATATTCTCCTCGCATAAGCTATGCACTGACATTTAGAATACATATCCAAAAGCCCAGTTCCAAGCACCACTTCACCACTAAGGCTCCTTCTCAGGGAGAAACCGTGCATTGCCTTCCCTTGGCTCAATGCATTAGCTTGTGCAACTGTGGGAAGAACTGCAACAATGGTGGAAGCGTTTGGACTTGTTCCCGCTTTTTGCATTTGAACAAGCATTTGTATAGTGTCATCATGAAGACCATGAAGCGAAAACCCGGCAATCATAGCATTCCATGCCACGACATCTTTATACAGCATACCATGGAAGACGGTCTGTGCCTCTGCCAAGTCCCCGCACTTGGCATAGAGGTCAATCAAAGCAGTGCAAACATAGACATCAGAGGCAAGCCCAAGTGCTTTGGCATGCTCATGTATCTCTCTACCAGCTTCCAGTGCTTGTAAACCTGAGCAGGCCTTGAGAACAAACGGGTAAGTGTACTTAGTGGGCTTAACACCCGATTGGAGCAAGTGATAGTACAAGTGGATGGCTCGTTCAAAGGGTCCATTCCATGCGTATGCTCTTATGAGAAGGTTCCAAAGAATAACACTTGGTTGGGGAATTTCATCGAACACGCGGGATGCGAGGTCAACTTGATTGCAGGTTATATACAAATGGGCTACCTTTTCAAGTAAAAAGGAGGTGTCCTTGAGGCGGGTAGTGTTTTTCAAGAGATGTTGATGGATTTTCTTGGCTTGAGGGAGAGATTTAGATCGAATGCAGGCTTGAACAAGGTTTGCATAATAAGAGTCGAGAGAAGTGAGGGTATTTGTGGAAAAGCAGTGTGTTGTTGTTACTAGAATCACTAAGGCAAGTGGTTGAGTTGTAAATTGGTCAACAAATTGGCGTCGAGTGAGTCGTCTTGCGGTGGCCAACCATAACATTTCCTTGTTCGTTAATTTGGGTTTGGCTTTGGCTTTGGGACCAAATTAACGACTCCCTCACAAACAATGGCGGGTTGGTTGGGGGTGCGTTTTGTGAAGGTGACCAAATCGATCAAGTTATCATCTGAACTGAACCAGATTTGATTCTTTATTAACTCCCGGAAGAAAATTAAAGGTAAGCCAGAATTCTTCCCCTCATCTTATTTTCCATCTCATTTATTTAAACCGTAGGGCACTTTTCTATTAACTTATGAATTGTCTCGCACTTTTTTAATACAACAACCCAGTAATTAAATTGTCTCGTGACACTGACTAAAGCATGATTAAGACTTGGTAATAGCTGGTAGATAAAAGTGCAAGAAACAAGCAAAAAGAAGGCAACAAATTAAATTATTATACTAATCCACACACAAACACACATATATATATATATATATTGTTGTCCTCATCGTCTTTGTCATCGTAGTGATGTCACTATATATGTATAATGTATGTATATACTTCCCCAATTTACCAGGAGAGTAGTAGATATACTGCGTGCGTGTTAACCACAAATTAATTTTGCAACAACGAGAAACACATTTGCCACTGTGGTGACTCGTATATGCAGCTTTTTGTTGTCGTTGTTGGTCGGAATGTATATGCTCTAAATTAATAAAGATAAAAGTGTTGTGCGGAAGCGTCAACCAAATTGTGAGTGAAAAAATAAACAACAACTGGCAGGAGATAAATGGAACACAAAACAACACCAACAAGAACACCAAGATTTATACTGGTTCGGCAATGCCTACATCCAGTTTGGAGACGACGGAGTAATTCACTATAATCAAAGAGAGTATACAAAGTGTTTATCACTCAAGAAAACCCAAAGCCCCAAATACACCCAAGTCTCACTCTCACAACAATTGAAGAGAAAACAATGATACAAAGCAAAGAACAATTAGAGAGAAATGTTTCTCTCTTTGACAAGATGTCTTTCTTGCTATTTTTCTCTTCTACTCAACACTTGGTGGGATGCTTCAAATGGAACCATTTGCTTCCAATTTATAGCCAAAGATGCAAGAGTGTGAATGCAAACTTCAACTATTCATATGTGGGCTACCAAACTTACCAATGGATGGCTACCAAACAATCCACCCTTTTTGACCTCATAGTAAGCCAACATTTACTCACATGGGCAACTAACTTTGACTCACATGGGCAATTCCAAAATTCTTCTACATTTGAGCCAATTTCCAACAATCTCCACCTTGGCTCAACATGTAACAAACTCTCATAGTAACACTCCCAATGGTCGTCTCCCAATCCCCCAAGGGGCAATCAACAAATTTTACGAATTCCAATCAAGTCCAAGCAACGCTTAAACTTGAACAACGAAACTGGCTTCTCCAACCTATCAAATTGCTTGTACCATTGTCTTGGAGACTGCTTCAAGCCATACAATGATTTCTGCAATTTGCAGACCCAATTTTCCTTTCCAGCAACACTAAAACCTTCTGGCTTAGACATATAGATCTCCAAATCATCATGTAAGAAAAAAGTCTTGACATCAAGTTGAGCCAACTCCAGGTCAAACTGCGCAACCAAAGCCAACAAAATACGAATAGAAGAATGTTTTACTACCGGAGAAAATACCTCATTGTAGTCAATGCCTTCCTTCTGAGCATAGCCTTTAGCTACCAATCTGGCTTCGAATCTTACATTATCCTTTTCCAAGGATTCCATCTTCTTGGCATACACCCAATTTTGTTGCTGTGGAGGCTCTTGGGTAGGTGCCTCCTCTTCATCATCTTTGTCCTTTTCATCAGGACCTTACCTGGAACAACTGGAGTCTTTAGTAACTCCACCTGCTTTGAACTACTCATGGTATTGGTAGCTTCAATTTCATCTTCATGCTTGTTCTGATTAACCATAGCAGTCTCATCAAAAGTCACATATCTGCTTACAACAAATTTCTTCTCATCTGGACACAAAGTCGGTATCCCTTCATGCCAGTGCTAAAGCCCATAAACAGAGCTTTCTTTGCTCTTGGATCCAACTTGCTTTCCCTGACATGGTAGTAAGCAGAACAACCAAATATGTGTAAATACTTGTAATCAGGTACAAGGTTTACCAGACCATACCTCCATGGGCGTTTTGCCCTCGTTCGCAGCGCCGGCAACCGATTAATGAGATGACTTGCATAACTAATTGCCTCAGCCCAAAACGCCTTGCCTAATCCAAGCATTAGACAACATACACCGAACTTTCTCAAGCAAAGTACGGTTCATGCGCTCTGCCACCCCATTTTGTTGCAGTGTCTCCCTAACCGTGAAGTGCCTCACAATACCCTCATCTTGACAACCTTTCAAGAAAGGATCAGACCTATATTCACCACCATTGTCTAATCTAGAGTCTTAATCTTTCGATCGCTTTGCGTAATCATCTCTTTACACTTCAGGAATATCTTCAAGACTTCATCTTTACGCTTCATGGTGTACACCCATACTCTTCTAGAGAAGTCATCAACAACGGAGACCAAATAATGGTAACCTCCCCAAGGTGCATTCTTGGAAGGTCCCCAAACATCAGTGTGAACATAATCTAGAGTGCAATTAGTGTGGTGAATAACGGTATCAAATTTCACTCTAGTTTGCTTACCAAGCACATAGTGTTCACAAAATTCCAATTTGCATGCCTTTGCACCCTTCAATAAGCCTTGCTTCACCAATCCTTGCAACGTTTTTTCACCAGCATGCCCAAGACGCATATGCCATAACCTCGTGGTGTCTGTGCTATCTGCGTCAGGAGCTTCGGTGCAGCTGCCTCCACCAATAACTGTACTCCCCTGCAAGAAATACAAGTTATTTCGTCTTGTACCTTTCATCACCACCAATGCCCCGTACACAGCGTTAAGAACTCCACCATCCATGGTGATCTTGAGACTCTTGGATTCCAAAGCGCCCAATGAGATGAGATTCTTCTTCATATCCGGTACATACCGAACATCACTCAATTCTCTTTGAACTGTTCCATCATGCATCTTCAAACAGATTTTGCCTATCCCTTGTGTTTTGCAAGCATTATTATTGCCCATCAAAACAACTCCACCATCCAGCTCATCGAAGCTAGAAAACCATTCCCGTATGGGACACATATGATAGGTGCAACCTGAATCCAAAATCCACTCCTCGGAGTGACCATCAGCAGATGAACTAGCCAAAACAAACTCGAAATCATCATCTCCAGATTTTGCAACATTTGCTTCAGAATCCGCTTTCTCCTTCTCTTTGTTCTTCAATTTGGGGCAGTCTTTCTTCCAATGACCCTTTTGGCGACAAAAAGCACATTCGTCTATGGCAGGAAACTTTCCCCGCTTCCAAGTTTTTCTTTCCTCTGTTCGACCCCTTGCAACTAGTGCCTCGGTTTGTGAATTGTGAGTCATTTGGTCCTTCTTACGATACTCATGATTCACCAATGCCGCAGACACCTCCTCAAGTTTCACCTCGGATTTTCCATACAACAAAGTAGTTGTCAAATGATCATAATCATCAAGCAATGAATTTAACAAACATAGTGCCTTATCCTCGTCAGGAATTTTCACATCAAGGTTTGCTAAATCAGCAAGTATTTTATTATAATCATTGAGGTGTTCGTGCATAGAAATACCTGAACGATATTGAAATTGGAAGAGTCGCTTCTTCAAGAAGAGCCGATTTTCTGCGCTCTTGGTCATATACTTCTCCTCCAATTTCGTCCATAACTCCTTAGCAGAAGTTTCCTTCATATACGGGTATTTCAACTCCTTATCAAGGAATGATCGAATAGAGCCACAAGCATGAAGATTAAGTCTCTTCCACTGCTTATCATCAATTTCTTCGGGTTTATTCTCCAAAACAATATCCAACTCTTGTTGATACAACACATCCATAACTTCACATTGCCACATACCAAAATTATTAGAGCCGTTGAATTTATCAACCTCTAACCTTGTAGTAGCGATTGGATGTCTATTGGATGTCGACGAAGACGATGTCGACTCCTTCTCCTTCACAAGTTCGTCTTTATCTCCAGCCATCAAATCCGGCACTGTTCACGAGAACTGTAGCGCCGACACTATTCATCGGAAACTGTAGCTCCGACGAATTTTTCACTCCTACGAAAACCCAGTCGAAACTGGAGCTCTGATACCACTTGTTGTGCGGAAGCGTCAACCAAATTGTGAGTGAAAAAATAAACAACAACTGGCAGGAGATAAATGGAACACAAAACAACACCAACAAGAACACCAAGATTTATCCTGGTTCGGCAATGCCTACATCCAGTTTGGAGACGACGGAGTAATTCACTATAATCAAAGAGAGTATACAAAGTGTTTATCACTCAAGAAAACCCAAAGCCCCAAATACACCCAAGTCTCACTCTCACAACAATTGAAGAGAAAACAATGATACAAAGCAAAGAACAATTAGAGAGAAATGTTTCTCTCTTTGACAAGATGTCTTTCTTGCTATTTTTCTCTTCTACTCAACACTTGGTGGGATGCTTCAAATGGAACCATTTGCTTCCAATTTATAGCCAAAGATGCAAGAGTGTGAATGCAAACTTCAACTATTCATATGTGGGCTACCAAACTTACCAATGGATGGCTACCAAACAATCCACCCTTTTTGACCTCATAGTAAGCCAACATTTACTCACATGGGCAACTAACTTTGACTCACATGGGCAATTCCAAAATTCTTCTACATTTGAGCCAATTTCCAACAAAAAGTTTAAAGAATCTTTTTGTTGTTGTTGTGTTTAAAATTTCCCAGCAAATGAATCGATGTTGCTGCTGCTTGTATTGTATCTACACATAACACTTGCATTATATGTGTGTAGGTAAGGCAACACACCAAGTGCTGTACCTGTAACTTTGTAAGAATAAAAAATAAACTCAAAAGTTATATGCATATGTTAATTCATATATATAGGAAAATGGTTTTGATGATTAACTTAATTATGTGTGGTTTAGATACCCAATCTAGCAAGATAAGTATCTTTATTTGAAAACATGAATTGAATACACATATATACATATATATATATATATATATATATATATATTATATAACAAATGACCAACAAAAAAAAAAAAAAAGAGATAAAAAAAATGCAGGAAGAGTCAATAAGAAGAAGGTTTGTCTGAGAATCTGGAAAAGGAAAAGTGAGGTCCTGAAGATGAAAATAAGGGACTTTGAGTCTTTTCCTTTATATATAAACTGACCATGATGCATGAATGGTGCTATAAATCATCGATCAGAGGTAGCTAGAGCTAGCAGCAAGGAGAATCAAGGACGACGACCAAGGAAGGAACACAATTAATCAAACTGGAAAGCAAGCGTGCGTTGCGTGAGTGAGTGCCTACACAGGAAGCTCTGATCACCATATAATTAATGGCGCCAGTGGGATTACCTCCTGGTTTCAGGTTCCATCCAACAGACGAAGAGCTTGTGAATTATTATCTCAAGAGGAAAATTAATGGCCAAGAGATTGAGCTTGATATCATTCCTGAAGTTGATCTCTACAAATGCGAGCCTTGGGAATTAGCAGGTGATGATCGATCATCCATCTTCAATTTAATTACTACCTTCTTAATCTTAATTAATTACCCTCGATATGATTATTCCAGTTCGATCTATATATACAAATATATATATACTTGTTTTATATTTGCTTAGTTTTGTGTCGCATGTCAATGTTAGTTATAAGAACATACACACACACACAGAAATGATATTGATATATGTATTTTGTATGCAGAAAAATCATTTTTGCCAAGTAGAGACCCGGAGTGGTACTTCTTTGGACCCCGGGATCGAAAATACCCAAATGGATTTAGAACAAACAGAGCGACGAGAGCAGGATACTGGAAATCGACTGGGAAAGATAGGAGAGTGACATGCCAAAATCGAGCCATAGGAATGAAGAAGACACTAGTTTACTACAGAGGGCGAGCCCCTCAAGGAATTCGCACCGATTGGGTCATGCACGAATATCGCCTTGATGATAAGGACTCGTGCTCCGACGACACCTCTTCCTCTTCCTCTTCCTCATCCTCTTGTGCCGCCATTCAGGTAGGTACCATCATACATATCTATATACATTTAATCCACGCATATGATTAATTAATTACTTAATATAGTAGTATATGGTTGCATGCATGCATGGAATGGAACTGATCATGTTACTCATCATCTTACCCAAAAAAATAAAAATAAAAAATAAAAGAGTGCAGTGCGGCACATTAAATAATTTTCGTCACTTCAATTAATTTAATCGCCACAATATGTATATATCATTTTGCTAATTAGTATATAAAATATTATAGAAATTAATATACTTGTTTATATATTCTGAATGACTCTTTGACACATGTGACGATCGATCTATTTGACTCGAAAAGCATCAAGCATGCTTGAGTCAGTAAGAAAAGCATTTCTTTTATCTTGCTTTTATTATAATTTCCACCTCTTTTACAGCGTGGGATGCAAAAGCAAGCTAGCTTCATTAACAATCTAATAATAAACACTAGCTACTATAGTATACCAGCTGCAATCGATCAGAAAGCTTTGGAATGAAAAATCCAGGAACGTAAAACTTGCATGAGTTGCATGGAAATGGAATTGGAAGCTTATGAATAACACACAGATCTCATATGCTTGAGTGTTTTGTCTACTATTCCAATTACCCTACCCTTTGAAATAGATCGATCCTTCAAATCCCTGACACACAGACATATTCGTTGCTTGCACTGGATCACTTCGAGATCTCTTATTAGTGACAAAAAGCTGATGAGCTTCGCTTTGTCTTTTTGTAATGAGACAAAAGTACAATCCTCCGCATGATTCAGAAGATATCCCTTTAACTCAAGCTTAGGAATTGTATTTTAGGCTTAATCATGCATCTAATCATTCTATGATATCTGGACTTGACGATTCTAAACCTAATTAAGTTATTTGGCTTATTCCAAACCACAAAAAGCTGCCACCCTCCGCAGTCCGCATCACTTTCATTCTGTAACAAGGTGTCGGGGACTTTTTACTTTATTCCAAAGTCCCAAAACAAGATCAATTATATATTGTCCGCATCCCCTTTACGCTTTTACCATAAGAATCTAAAATTAAAATTATTAACTTCATCACAATCCTCATTCGTGTATTTTTTGCTGCACAATTTTAATTTAACTAGCTAGTTTTCAATTTTACATCCTCCTCACTTAAGTTGCATGATGAATTTAAGGGTAACTAATATTGAGCATGACCACGAAAGTAACCCTAACGCGCATGCAGGATTCTTTCGCATTATGTCGCGTGTTCAAGAAAAATGGTATTTGCTCGGAGATGGAAGAGCAGCAAGGCCAATATAGTGCATCCCTAATTCAGGAAAGATCATCACAAGGTACCACTGGTAGTACTACAAATTTTAATGATTGTGAAACCATGTCGCCGGATATTCCGATAACAGCATCGTCATGCCTGGAGGAAGATGACAAAGACGATTCATGGATGCAGTTCATCACAGATGATCCATGGATGCACCAGTGTTCTACTAACCCTGCTATGCCTGCTGAAGAGCACCTCTCTCATGTCCCCTTCACAAACTAATTAACTAAATATTTCCCTGAGTTTTTGGATCTGATGGCTGGATTGGTGGTAAATAACTTGAAAAAATGCATGCACACGGATGCAATTTTCTTACAATAAAATAAAACATACATACACGATTTCATAAAAGAAAACCATACCAAATTTGTAAGGCTTTTTCATTATATATCCTTCATCAATTTGTAGATTGATTAATTATCTTTGGCTGGCTTTAGCCATTCTAGGATGGTTTGGTTGGTGGCTTCTCTAGAGTCAGATTATCAGATGACTCCTAGTCTAGAGATTTTGACGTCGACTCGACCTCTTTCCGGAGGTGCTTTGGGTGGGGTGTTACTTGTGGAATAAAATTGTGTGCAAATTTTTTAGCAATTGGATTTCGAGGTTGGCCTCTTGAACTAATGGCATATTAATGTTTACAGTTTCTAGTTTGTAATGTTGTGTGTATGCCACTCAATGTTTAATTTCTTCGAGGTCTTTACAGTTTCCTCTGCTGGTTTCATCCCGCGTCTCTTTTGATGTAATAAAATTTGAAGAACAATAGTACTGCAAGATATTCTTGTTCCAAAATTATGCAGAGAGACAAACATTTCGACCACCATATTGTCCTGTACATTTTGGACAGCCAGCAGTAATTGCTTCATGTTACAAAGCAACGAAGCCAATCTTCCACTGCTCGAATTCTGCAGAGCCTAACATGAAAGAACTAGCGCTTTGATGCCCACCGCCTCCAAACTCCTGAGAAGAAAATGCAAATTCGATTTTAGCCTTTTCAAAGTACTATATATGCCATGCCATGTAACAGGCAGGAATCATCCGTGATGAGGGAACAACCTGTGAGATGGGCGTTGTGTCTTCGGTGTCCACACTCCTAAGGCTTATTTTAAGCATTTGGTCATTTTCAAGCTCTGGGACTCTGTATACAACAGCCCCGATACCCCTAAAGAAAATTTGAAAGGGAAAAAAAGGACATATGAAATCGGAAGGATGAAGAAACAGACATCTTAGTGACACCTTAAAATACATATCAAACAAGTTATTGAATGTGCATTCCAAATCCACAAGGGTAAAATCACAGGAGGTGATGAATACCAATGTCAAGTATATCAACATGCTATTGTAGAGAACAACCTCAATGAACAGAGATAAAAGCCAATTTCCCATCTTACTAACAAAATATAATGGATAAAGTTTTGAAAAATGCAGACGACAGGATGTGCCCATCCGTTCCACATTGATCTCAAACAGAAAGACATGATGAAATCATGAATTTTACTCGAACAGTGTGAAAAAGGATTCTAACATAGGTTATATGAACGAATATACAATCCACCAGACTTTTTACCCAGTAAAAAATCTTCATAAAAGATTTTATTTGTGAAGCCATTTCCAAACGGAGGAACTGGTTCCTCAAATAAATTCCTTGATTGACAATATCATAGTCGTGAATGCAGCTCTTGAAAAGATTACTGTGGTTGATAGTTGAGGAACTGCTTTCCCAAATGGAGGAGCTCATAAGACGTGTTCTATGACCCCTTCAAAGAGAATGGATAGAAAGGGACTAAGAATCTAAGAAAGCTCTGCTTCTGGAGGACGGGATTCCAGAATTGAGTAGTTTCCCCTTTACGAGGACCACAGCTGAACATCTACTATTAGTTGCCCTGTCAACTAAGGGTATTTTCTCCATTGAATAAATATGAGAAGAAAAAAAATGAAATTTGACCGCAATTGTATGAAAAACCATAATAATCGAGGAAACTAACCAGTTTCTCCTATATGAGATGTCACTCCAATGCTATAATCATTTATGGCTAAGGAGGAAAAATGCTAAATTCATCATGCAATTGTTTGAGTCCACTTATAGCTTTCTGCATTCAACACTGTTTGTGGATGAAACATTTAAAGACAAAAATTGGAATGTGATTAGTAAAATACACTGTGGCAATCAGCAGCACATCTAAAGAAAGCAAATCCAAGCCAAGAAACTTGGAAAAAAATTTCACAAACAAGGAACAGAATCCCACAGATACCATTCATTTCATAAAGTGACCAAGTTAATTTTCAACAACACAGAATGAATGAACAGAACACAAATCGGAGAAATGCATATATTTCAAGATAACATGAGTGAATAAGTAGAATGCCACAAACCTTAAGTTTAGACTACGGCTTTTAGTAGCTAATTGATGTCCGAGTTCACTCCTCAACACTGAGATAGAATCTGCGTTGACAGCCTACAAAAAGATCATGCATTTACAATCAATTTTCCATCTTTTACATGCAGAGAATCAGAAGAAGTATATACCAGGCAATGTCCAAAGGCTCCACCCCCAAGTGCAATTTCATAAGACTGATTGAGAGCTTCATCTATTAATTTCTGCTTTTTTGATAAGCTCGCCATTCCTTGACTAATTACGGACTCCAAATCCAAAGAAAGCAGCTGCTTAGGGGAACCAAAAAAAAAAGATCATAAATTTTTAAAAACGAATTCAACTGTATTATTAAGAAAGAAACAAGCAAATTACTTGTTGGAACAAAGACGGGTTGAGGCCGACGTCGTATTGAAAGTTTAAATCTTTGAGCCCACTACTGAAAGCTTTACTATGGGCGAGGCTCCACCTCCAGAGATCCCCATCCTCCACATATTCGAACAGCCTCCTCACTCTGTCAAACTGAGCAACCACCCCCTCGTTCTTGGCGCCACTGTCACCGTCAATTTTGCTTTTGAAGTAATCAAAAGCAATGGTGGCCCCGCTTCTGTTCATGTCTAGGACGCCGGTGACGTTTTCACAAATGCGGGTCGTTTCGAGGGCAGTCTTGTGGTGGTCCAGAACGACGACGTTGGGGACCCTGGAAGAGATCTCCTGGACAAAACCAGGGGGACCCACAAAGTCAAGGAGGTAGAGGCGGTCGATCTGGTGGAGAGGGAGGTGTTGGGGGGTGACAGGGCTGTAGACGGTATTGGGGAAGAAGAGGGGTTCTTCAACAAACATGGCTGAGAAGTAGAGGTGGGCGGCCAAAGCAGCAAACGCACCGTCTGGGCAAGGATAGTGATACAGCACCGCCGCTCTCATGGTTCTCGCGCTCCTGCACGCAGCTGCTGCACAACTGATGTCCGCCGCTCTGCTGCCTCTAATTTTAAGGGAGTTTCACTAAAATACCCAAAATGGTGCTGAAATTATAAAAATACCCAACATCCAAAACACTTTATAAACATACTCAAAATCCATCATTACACACACTCAAAACCCATTTATAAACATACCCAAAAAATATACAATTGTTGATTGTCGGGTTGATTTGGGTACGTTTCTATGTTTAAATAGTGCTTGGGTATTTTTATAAATACATGTCTAGAATTTGGTATTTTTATAAATATCTATAATTTTAACTGGTTTTTTATTTTTTATTTTTTCCTTTTTATTTTATTTTAGTTTGTAAAAGATTAAATAAATTAGGCAAGAGTAAAATTAGGGGGAAAATAGTAATTTAGCCGGTAAACTACAACGTGGTAGAAGAAGATAAGTCTCTCGCTCGCCAAGTACATGTCTGTAATTCCCCTTCAGAGTTCATACTGACTGATAGTTGATTTTTCCCAAAATGGCAACGAGCGTCGTCCTCAGGAGCGCTCCAAATCTATGGGCTTCGGCCGATACCAGTAGCAGGCACAAGCAACAGAAAACATCTGAGTCTCAGGTGGGCTGCTGTATCAGTATTACGGGCAATTCCAGTTCCTCATTAACTTGTTGTGGTTGGCGGAAGCAGTTACTCCCTTGCCTTTCCTCCTCTCCCAGGCACAAACGCCGCACCTTCTTACCTTCGGCGTCTCTTTCCTCTTCTTCTCCTTCCTATTCTCCCAACACCTCTACCAAGCTTTACGTCAGTGGTCAGTCAGTTATCTCTTTCCTAATCTAATTTCCTTTAACATATTTTGCAGTATAATGATGCACAAATGCTATTGGGTTTTTGTTGTTGATGATACATACAATAGTGGAATTATCTAATCTATATTCTGTTTACCTGAATTACAATTCTACTCCTGCTGCTCTGCAAAAGAAAAAAGGAGAAGAAGAAGAAAAAAACTTGATTTGGACTAGGATTAGCCTCTGAAAACTGTGTCCAATTTACATTGTAAAGCACCATACTTTAGGAGGTCTGTAGGCTTGATGGACAATTTATGCACTTGGGTCCTCTTGGCTAACCAACACTCGTGGAGTCGTGTCTAAGAAATGAAAACAAGGATCCCCACAGTTCAAACTCTATGTTAATAGAATGCATATTGCGTATCAATGAGGGGGCATTGTTCAATTTCTCATATGGTTCTCAATATTTTTTCAAAATTGAAGTTTATTGCTCTGTCTACGACTCTTCACAAAACATCACAATTAATATGCTTTGTCATGCAGGGCTTTCATTTCGTACCACTGAGGAGAGTTTGCGAAATGCTTTCCAAAATTTTGGACAACTTGTAGAAGGTGAGAGCAAAGATGTTAACATGTTCCTTTTCTTAGTTGAGCTGCCTATAGCATCTGTCATTGTTTTTATGGGTCAGCTATTGGTTATTTCTTTTCACTCTCTTAAGAATCTGCTTTTCATTTATAGTCAATCTGGTGATGGATAGAATAGCAAATAGGCCAAGAGGCTTTGCTTTTCTCCGCTATGCAACTGAAGAGGAATCTCAAAAGGCTATCGAGGGAATGCACGGAAAGGTATGTGCTGGCCAAGAGGCTTCTCTTTCCTTTCTTTCTTTTGAAAACAAGATGAAAAACTAGGAAACAAATGACACTGCACCACTTACTGATGATGTCAGATTCATACAATATACCATTACCATCAGTGCTTGATGGAGAGATGCGAGCGAGTCCTGGCCAGTGTATGAAAACAACTATTTGTGTATATAAGACTATTGACCATTAGTTGCATGTGAAGCCAAAGATCCTTCTAGTTGAGGATTTTCAGTGGAACTAACAATTCCTAATGCACACCTGGTCGAGAAATTTGCCTTCCTAGATTGATAGTCTCATACTGCTTGCTTTATGCGTGTGTCTTTGTATCCGTTAGTGTCTTAGATGACCGAACTTTGTCCTGGTATTGCTCGGGTTTATTAGTCTGATTCAGTCTGTTGATCTATTTGTTCTATTATTTCTACAAACATGCACAAAGGCAGCACTCTTCAACTGTTTTCAAGGCTGAGGTACTCTCTCGGACTATCGGGCTCCAAACAAATGAAGCAACAATATCAGTCTTTGGTAGCATAGCTTATAACCAGCTGATGCACAATGACATATCATCATTTATAGAACATCGCCAAGACATTAATTACTGTTCGTGTTATTGAGGATAGAACTAGTGTGTCTCTTATATCCATGTTTTCATGCTTTGCAACCAAGAGTCTCTAACCAAAAAAACAAAACCAACGTCGATACATTCCCTCACTCAAATTCCACTAGGAAGTAATCGCAATCAAAGAGCTCATGTGTTTCAAACTTTTTGGTGTTAATTTTGCATTCAGGTTATCTTGATTGTGTGCTTTGGTCATTGATTGAACGGACATGATTTATTTACAGAGTGAGTCCATCAGCAGAGTCTAGTATAAATAAAGAGCCTTCTGTTCTGTGGACTATTGGTAGTCTCTTTGAATTTTGCGTTGTTAAGTTGGGTTCCGATAAGTCCTCCACATGAGTTTCATACAGTGTAAGCACTTGGCAAAAGCAAAACTGGCTTCTGAATTTTAATCTGGAATGGAAGGCATGACAGCACAGCCTCATAAATAGACAAACAAGGCCCTCGGGTTCTTGGCATGTCAATCCTACTGAATTTGAATATGAATTGAGACACTGCAGCTCTGGCGGAAGAAACTTTTTTGAATTTTTCTTCTTTGTTTTGCTTTTTCAGTTTCTGGATGGCAGAGTAATATTTGTTGAAGTTGCGAAGCCCAGATCAGAGCTTCGTCAAACACCCAAACAAAACCCAAGACAGTATTGAAAAGTCATCTCAAACGTCCAGAATTCTCAATTCTCCTTCTTGTATACTGCTGTCTACTAATATGTGCTTTCAATTTAAGTTACTAAATTCATGGGGTTGTAAGAATGTGGTATTGCGCATCGCATTACATGTTAAAAAAGAAATCTTATGCATTATTCGTATCAAATATTTCCACTCGTCTAATCCCAGTTCCACTTAGGAGACGAATATGTATTGAATTGAAGCCTAATCATTTCATAGAAAGAATAGAGTAAAAAGAATAAATCCATAAAGGACGTTACAGTTATTTCAAATTGCCAAAAATGCATCAGACGCCAACAATTTAAACTGAAGCATGGATTTTTAATTATGCGGGTATTGCGATAAGCTAGAAAACAGAGCATCTGCCATGGGAGCTATGAGCAGACACGAGCCCGCTGTCTGTCCCTCATCTCTCCTGATGAGTTCATATTTCTATCTGCTAAGCATCTTTTGTATGGTGCAAACCCCTTTCTTGAACTGCAAGGGAGAGATCGAGTCTCTTCGCATAACGCATCAGCAGCCTCTAAATGCTTCTCTGCTAAATTTTCCACTGCACTAACTGAACCATCGTGTGACAAAGACGTTTCCGTCTCTTTCATTGTTTCATCCGCCAAAGAATTGGCGTGTATTTGAACTGAGTTTTGGTTACATGATCTGACTTGAAAAAACGGTGTTAAACCATGATGCATAAACCACCATGGCTGAGGAGCATCAGGGTTAACTTTCTGAGAATTAGGGCTCTGTTTTTGGTGTTCCACAATTCCACCGAGTGACAAACGCGTGTCTAACTCATCCAATCTTAATGTTTGAGCAAGCTTATCATTCTCCCTCTTACAATTCTCTTGTTTAGCCTTTGAATCCTCGGTAACACTACCAGATGGAGACTGTCTCTCCAGGTCTGATACCAAAACTGTCCTTCCAAATAGCTTAATACTTGGGGAAGCCCTTGGACTGCCAGCATCTCCTTCTGTACTCACAATGTGATTGGAACCTGATCCATGTTTCTGGACATCCACATCAACACGGGGGTAACCAGAGTCAGAACTCAGAACCCAAAACCGAATAGAGGAATCAATATTTAAATTAACAATAACAGTTACAGCTCACTTACCGCGCACGCAAATTTTTCAGGGGTTGAGTCAGCAGATAATTGAACTGATGGCACGGACTCTTTCACTTCTTCAGTGGATGAGTTGGATGTCATGTAATCATTCTCTTTTTCAACATGGGATAAGATGGTTGAGCGCATGTCAGTGGTACATGAAGTTGGGGTTGCAGATCTGCTATGCTGGTCCAAGGATGCAGACCCCAGTACATCTGAACCAAGTGCAGATAATACTGAAGTAGGCGATTCTTGGCCTTTCCCAGAAACTGAAAAATGCGGGGACGGTGACCTTTCTGGTGATCCAATGAGAGAATCGACCGATTTACGTGGATAAGGATGCACAGGCTTCCGCTTAGGCCGTGGAGGCGGTATCTCAATTGGTGTGATGGAGCCTTCGCTAGGTCCGCTCGACTCCTTAGATACCTGAAAGCAAGAAAAACCACATCAATGCAATGGAAAATAAATACTAGCTAGAAAATTCAACCGAGGGACGGTTTAATGGCATGGGACCTTAAACGTTTAACTCAAGAAATGTTTGGATCGTGTGCATACTATAATAGGAAATATGAACTCAAGTCAAGAGCATTCACTAAAGTTAATACCTTAGAGAAGAACTTTTGAGCATGACTTCGAATCTGAACTGCAGTTTTGGTGCCTACATGTTCTGAATGAAGATAAAGAATAACTTCATCATCAGATTGTGTAAAAGAAAATTTCCCTTAGACAGAGTTATGCAGCCCTGAACATACCTTCTATTTGACGCCAACCTCGGCCATACAATTTCAAGGCTTCAAGGAACTTGTGATGCTCTTCCTCTGTCCATTTTTCTCTTTGTTTTGTAATGGTGTAAGGTTTCCTGATCTGAAGAAAGAGGGAGAAAAGAAAGAGAGAATTAATTTAGTAAAACCTTGAGCAGGGTACATAGAGTTTTGGCCAAAAGAAATGCTCCGAAAACGAAAGCTAAGAGAAGAAGGGAACCTTAGGTGTATGGTCATTGCCAAAGGAAGATATCTCCTTGAGTTCAATCACTGGTTTAGATTGTGCATCGCCTTTTAGACTGCAATCGGCAGCTGCAACAGAGGCGTTTGACCCTGTGGCTTCACTGTGATCCTATGGCCAAACACAAAGTCGGGTTGATACTTTTTCATCCAACATAGTCAAAACAAGTGAACAAGCGTCGAACATTAGTACACAATTCAGTTGGGAGGAACACACAAATAATTCTGCACCAGTTTTACATGAGATTACCGAATCACGCATATTATCCCACCCTCAAATCAAGATTATGCACCATCTATACGAGGTTCACCCAAAGCGGTATATATCTATTGAACTATGCATGATCTGGTATTGAGTTGAGGGTCAAATTTCTCACATCGTGGACTGGAACAAGTTGTACTAAGAAATATTTAAATTTAAAATTGCTTAACAGAGAGAGTGCTCATTGGGAAACAAAAATCAAATCCCAATCAAAATCATTCATTGAAAAGACAGAAAATTGAAACAGAGTAAGCCAAATTGCATTTGCATACCTCAACAGCCATGGCTGCTCAAAAGAAACAGAACAAGTCCAGCACGTTACTTACTGCAAAAGGTTAACGCACTACACCTGGAAATTGATTGCCCACAAATAAAAGAAACACAAACAAGCTTTCATTAATTGGATAGTCCGCTGCATTTAAATAAAAATAAGGATAATAAATAAGAACCAAGCAGACTTTTCCTATAAATAAATAATAAAAACACAAAAGAAGAAAAGTGTTTTTTTTTTTGGGAAATTAGAATAAAAGAAAAGTTCTTTGCTTATGTAGACCAGATCAATCAGAAGCTTACCTCAATGGTATCTGAAAGACTGAAAACAAACTTGTCTTGAGAGTTTTCTTTTTCTAGCTGAGAAAACAGAAGGCTCCTCGGCTTTTCCCGATAAACAAAAAACAGATTCCGCCGTCGGATTCTCGGGAAATAAAAGAAAACGAAAAGGCGAAACCGAAAGAGAAAGAAGAAGCAAAATCCAAATCCAGAGAAGCAGGAGATGAAGATGAATACAGAGAAAGAGAGAGAGAGAGAGAGGGAGGAAGAGAGAGAGAGAGAGAAATGAGAGAGATTAGGAAGATAGTTGAGAAGAAGCGCACAAAGAAATTCAGAGTTATATGGAGGAAGAAAGTAAAAGCAGGGGATGCCACGTCAGAGTGAGTATTTTTAATTTTTGAAAATTTTGTTGACAAATTTGGCAATGAAAAATCGAGAAGGGCCTGGGAATCTTGTGGCTGAGAACGCAGGGGACACTCGGCACTTTCTGGTACTCTGTCTCCCACCTTTTCGGCTTTTCTCCCAAATTAAGAAAATTCGAAAAATCCTAATTTTTATTCATTCTCTGATATGATATTCTTGTGGAAGATATTAAGTCCAATCCAGATCGGATAATATGACCAAAAAAAAAATAATTCCAGATCGGATAATACAAACACTGAGTGAGGAGAGGAGGAGGCTTTTCTTTTTCACTAATTAGATATTTCTGTTTTCATTTTAAATTTAGATTTTCCAATCTCATGGACTATAATATATATTTTTTAGATAAAAAGCAATAGAATTTTATTAAATCAGTATGAATAAATAGTACGAAAGATACATACCGTAAATGGAGCTATTTTGATAACAATATAACAAATATGAGTAAAACTTCCTCAGTGATCTGAGCCAACCGAAAAGTTAAATACTTTTTATATAACCCCTTCAACTGCCATAATTTTCCTGAATTTAGTCCAATGACATCAAAAATCAAAACTAGCCGCTAATTGACATGACTCTCGTAGAGAGACTAAGAAAACTCAGCAAAACTCAACTAAGTTTCTAGAATCATAAGGAACAATAAACACAGAAAACTCAAAGGCGATAGAAAATTTTTATTACATGTATTAGTCTAAACTACGGTGGAGGGAGATTTCTCACACGCTCACACACAATTATGATATCATGGAGATTTGAACTTAGAACTCTAACTTGCAAGTCAAGGCCCTCTTCACTGTAGTATTATTTAATTTGTTTAATTTATAATTTAAGATGTGTTAAGAAAATGAAAAAAAATAGGTGGAAATGAAAAAAAGAAAAAGAAGAAAATATCTGAGCCACAAGAAACAAGGAGAGACAAAGAGGGGTGGCCAAGGGCCAAGTCCCTCTCTAAATCTCATCTCATATCTCAAGTGGAAAGTGCAAAGTGGAAAAAGTGGAAAAAATGCAAGTGGTGTCCCCTCAGCTTTCAATCTTGATCAATAATCTCTTTTATATTATTGAAAAAAGATTATATCCGGAAAAAATGTGGATGTGGATTTTACTGAAAATAGAGACGTAGGGAGGTGAGAGAGTGACGAACTAAGGTGGTTCCCACCTCTCTTTTATCTTGCGCTTTTTGACACCTCAGCTGCGCTTTATTTCGAGGCTTCCTTTTCTAAACGCCACGCTCTCGGGCCCCACCGCCTCCACCCCCACTCAATTTCAATCTTCAAACAACAGGAGTTATTATTCATCACAAAAATTAATTATATTGTTTTTTTTTCTTATAAGATAATAATTATATTGTTATAGTAATTTTTTTTTATTAAAAGAAGTTTTTAGTTCGAATTTCTTTCTATATTCATATGTTCATAAGAAAAAAAAGACCAAATAAAATATCAGTAACAATTATTGCAGAGTAGAAGATACTTTAATAATTGAATTAATTCCGGGATCTTGTAACATAGTATTATTTACATTAGCAATGGGATTAAAGAGAAAACCACATTAAAGTAAGATGAACGGTCCGGATGAACCTTGACTTTAGTAATGATAAGATTAGAATAGAATAGAAGCCTAAACGAGTAGGTGCAGGGTGAAAGCAAAAGTGGAGCCCACCTGGTAGTATTATTAGGCCAAAACTCAAAAGGATTTTTTTATAAAAAAAACCTTGAAATATTTGCAGCCACAAGTTTCTAGCATCTAACTTGGTCGGGGGGTCTTAAATTTCTATGCTTTGGTTAGTTGGGTTGGGTTGAAGCTGAGCACCAAAAGGTCATTGACACGTGCCCTGCAGACCCATTCAGTGATCCACACACACAGCCAAAAACAAAAGGAAATAACGATCACCCAATCGAGAGGTGGATCTTTCATAGAAAAAAAAAAACAAATAAATAAAAAATCCAGTGGTGGATATTTGTTTCTCTGAAACGCCCTTTTGGACCGTGATTATTTTGTAGAGAATGGATGAAATGCTGGCAATGCTACTTACATTTAAAATTAAGAAAATCATGAATAATAAATGCATTATTAAGAGATAAAAGGAAAAATAGCTAGAAAGACCAATTTCAAAGCCAACTCTCTAATAGAGCGTGACCCATTGCATTGGTGGGCTCCTTCTCTATTAGAGAGTTTGTACACAAATTGATATCAAAGTTTCTAGTGATTACATGGCAGAAAAATAAAAATGACAAACTTGCATATTCCCCCTTATCTTATTTTCTCAAAATAAGACGTTCTCAAAAACCCCATTTCTTATAAATAAAATACAAATGCTACCTTGGAATAAAATTTTGGAGACAGGCTCTGGTGTGGAGTGGGGATCACCACCAGCTTCTTTCTTAGCTAGGATAGGAGGAGGAGGAGGAGGAGGAGGAGGATAAAGATTCATTCGGATCGTATCATTATATATCATCATCATATGCATATTTGTTTGGCAGTGCCTACCCTGTGCATGCCCCACTGGCTGATTGGCTGGCATCCACTGGTGCTTCATACTTCACCCAATTTCCAACCCAAAGTGAGGCCAACCAATCAATCAAACTAGGCATGGAATGGAAGTGGAACACAAAACAAAGGTGTAAAGACTGCTCACATGGATTTTGATAATAATACCAACAAGTTTGAAGTTTGTGAGGCCCTTGTTTGTTTATCTGATATTTTTTTCCACAGATCCCAAGCCTCTTCATTTTAGGCCTGATGGATGAAGCCATGAAAGTTGATCCAGGGGCCAGGACAGGACAGGACCAATTGCAATTGCATCATTGCATGCTTCGGTTTTTGTTTTAGGTTTGGATTTCTTTCTTTCTTTCTTCTTTGCTGACACTCACATGGTATGTAGGAGCCTGCCTGCCTAACCCTCCCTTCCTACTTTATGGGTAAATAATTTGGCCCATGTGATTAGGCTCAGTTTGTTTTTGCCAATGCCAAACTTGAAAAACGCAAACGCAAACGCAAACTGATGATATTAATATCTTCTTTGATCTTTTAGGATTAATAAGAGAAGAGAAGACGCACATTATTCCTAAGGCTTTTTATCACAAAACGTCCCTATATTTGCGAAACTATCAGATTCCATCCTTAAAGTTTTTTTGTATCACTCATGGTCTAAACATTAATATAGGTGCCTCTTAAATAGTCCCTCTGTCAAAAAAACTGTTAAATCCAAGGATATAATCGTAAAATCAATTCAAAATTATAAAATATATATATAAATTTCTCTCTCCCCTCTTTCTTTTTCTATTTCCTTTCCTTCTCTCTCTCTCTCTCTCTTTTTTCTTCTTTCTTCCTCTCCCGAGTTCAGAACTGCAGCAGCGAAGAAGAGGATTAGGAGGGAAATCAAGCTTTTCTATCTTCGGGTTGGGTTGGGATATTGGTGGGGATTGGGACGGGGATCGCCTTTTCAATGTTCTCCTGGGCTTGGGACTGGAATTGGGAGATTTGAAGCTGCGGCTGTTGTCAAGGCAGAGCATGGACAAGTGTTTCAACCACCGCTGCGTATTCTTCTTCTTCTTCTTCTGGTTGTGGGTTCTTAATGTTCTGGTCACTGCATTCAGCCATTAATTCTTCTTGAACAAATTCTTATCTATGAAATTAATTGATTCTTCTTCTTCTGGTAGAGAGGGAGAGATTCTTGAGATTCTTGAATATTTTATTTTAATAATTGGATGCAGAGTTGCAAATGAAATGCCTCCTCTCTCTTATATAAATACAGCAATATATATATTTAACGGCCTGTGAGAGTCTTTTCAACTTTCAACTTTGACAGTTGATGAAAGAAAGAGGAGAGAGAAGACTGAACTCGGGGAGAGGAAGAAAAAAAAAAAAAAAGAGAGAGAGAGAGAGAAGGAAAGGAAATAGAAAAGAAAGAGGGGAGAGAAATTTATAAATATATTTTTATAATTTTAAATTGATTTGACGATTATACCCCTGAATTTAACAGATTTTTTGACAGAAGGACTATTTGAGAGGCACCTATATTAACGTTAGGGACCATGAGTAATACAAAAAAACGTTAAGGATGCAATCTGATAGTTTCACAAACGTGAGGGACGTTTTGTGATAAAAAGCCTATTCCTAATGGCATTATCTTTATATATTCAGATTGTTTTTTAGCCTGTAAACACATGCAATGGAACTTGGGCCATTCAGCTTTGGGCTAAAATGCCCATAAGCAGCTTTATTATTATCTATGGGTTGGGTTTAGTTTACTTAAAAAGGATCAAAGACTGAAATAAAGACCCATCAGAAATTAAAACCCCCAGCCCCAGCCCAGCCCTCCCCACTCAACAACACTTGACTGAAGTCTACTGCAGACCACATGGTACAGGATAAAGAAAAGGAGATGATAGGATCAAAAAACACAGGACATAATATGAAAATGAAGTCTGCTGCAGACCACATCCACGTTCGGTTTCTTTTCTTAAATTGTCACAAGTTGGCAATGGCAAAACTTTAATAATGTTGATGGAAGGGAAGGGAGGGAAGGATCATCAGAAATGATAGAGGTGCATTGATGACATGCCTTTATGGCTATACTAGTTTCCTAACAGACTAGACAACTAGTTACTATAAAGCTTGCTTGTGCTAACTTTGATGAAATGAATGAAACCCATCTTTATGAGAGTGTACTCACTTACTTCACAGGTGCCGATGTGCCATGTGCCATGCACCACCACCATAGCTCCTTAAGATCTTTATCACTCCTCTTAATCAAACCTTAATATAAACAAATCAAATCAAACATGAACACAATTCTAATCCTTTTGACTTTGCAAACTGGTTTTTAGTTTGTTCCGGATATCAAGGGGAGCACTAATCTTGGTTGCCAAATATATAAAGGCAACACTAACTTGCTTCCCAATGAATCAAGGCATCCAAAACTCCAACCATGTAGATTGACGGTGATAAATGGGATTCAACCTCAAAGAAATTAAAATTTTAAAAACAAACTAAAAGGAAAGGAGAGGGAGAGAGACTTTGCTTAGCGACTTAGGGTCATATCAATCAATCAAGGAAATGCTTTTTTTCCAGGAAAATGTCAAAGCGGGCGCGCACACACATATATATTATATATTTATGCTTTCAGTACGTCTCAGGGATGGAGGAGGCCCACATAGCTGAAGTCAAGCCTACAGCGGTCAACGTCTTGGCCCTACACTCTCATTACTCTCACTCCTGGTCATCAACCCTCACACAAAGACACATAAACAAACAACACAAATTAATTAAAGGCGCTTTAGATCTGTCATTACGCATTTCTTTTGTTTTGTTTTGTTTTTGTGGGGGAGAGAGAGATATATATATAAAAAGTTTGCTACAACAATAGAAATGGAATATGAGAGACAGACAGACAGACAGACAATTGAAATATGGTTTTTCATATATAATAAAACTAAAAGTCCATGATTAGGAAGTCAATGCCCGAACCATACAATTTTTCTTGCTGGAGTGGAGAAGGAGAGAGTGGAATGGCAGTACGGACGGGAGAGAAACTCAGCAGGAAAGACACGTATGGTGCGTTCTTGACTTCCTCTTTTAAATACTGCTTTTCCAAAGCTAACATTGCTAAAATAACAAAAACAAGGAAAATAAAACCTGCCCCACCAAAAAAGAAGAAAAAAACAAAAAAGAAAAAAGTTTGTAGTTGGTGTAAATTGTACTGAAGTAATGAACCTTGGAAGCGAAAACAGCTCTACTAGCAGCAGAAGAAGCAGCAGGAGCAGTTAATGAAGAGCTTCAGCTCTTGATGAGAGAGCATTCAAAGTCCCAACTAACCCAGATACTTGTCCCACATTGAATACCACCAGCACCAGCACCAGCAGGCTGCCCAAACACTACTGTCTGAATGAACACTTTTCTGATCACCCTATTTAAGGATGGTAGATAATAGAGAGGAGAGAGGAGAGAAAACAGTTGTGCCATGATCATCAGGAACTATTACAATTCAAGGCTGCCTTAATTTGCTGGACAGTGGTGCCAATAAGAGTATTCACAGTATTCACCGACTCCAAGTTCAGCTTAGCGGATGGCAAGCTGCTCACTAGGATTTGAAATGCCACTGTAACTAGTGATCCACCACTTCCATGTACGTTACAAGAACTCGTTGAGGCACCATCTCCTTGCTCCGGCCTTCCATCCGGTGAAATGGTGAATCCTGATGGCAGCAGAGGGATATAAGAAGGATCCTCACCGCTCATTGCAATGTTGATGGATGGTAGATCAACCGGGCTATACACAACAAGTGACCCTGATGAGTCTATGCAGCTCTCCTGCAGCATTAGCATGTTGTTCTGGCTAGTGTTGAAAGCCTACACAAGCAATTATTTCATAGTACAAGTGCAAGTTATTATTACACATTAACTAGTCCTTGAAAAAAAACAAAACAAAAGAAAACAAAAAAAGGAGTAGCATTGTAACAATGGAAATAGCAAATAAATAACTTATTATTTCTTACTCTTAGAACAGATATGCAGTTGCCTGGATGTGAACCATTTGCTATATGGGCAACCTCTTGCACTGCATTGTTATTGGAAAGGACATCCCACTGGAGGAAAACAAATTAATCCGATTGATGTACCAGTTACCAATTGGAATAGGCAGTATGTATGAGTTTGTCTAACAAGCACAAAAGTACGTACCTGAGGTCGAGTTCTTTCATCCTTGAAAAAATTGAACACATTTTGTGGAGATACTGGTAGCCAAATGGTCGTGGCTGCACTAAGGACCACACCGTTGGGCTGACCAGGATCCGTGCTCTTATGGATGGTGACTCGCACTCCAACCTCGTTCATCCCAGAAAGGGTGGTCCATCGATGGCCGTTTGATGTGCTAATGCTTGCACAGAAGTTGTTGACCATCCTTTGGGCAAGTTTCATCATGCTTCTCTTGCCTTCAGGCGATGGAATCACTGATTATTCAAAAAATAAAAATAAGAATGTTGAGATCAAGCTGATAGGATAGAAAGTTAATAATCATAGAATTACTATATATGGTGTTGAAACATTTAAGCTACCTCCTTCAAGATCTCTAGTAGAAGTTCCTGAAACCATTAGGCATGCAAATCTTTCACACATTCTCTGAAGAGCAGCAAGCCATCGTTCAGCTCCAAATGCTAATCCACTGTGAATAAGATCTCTATAAAGCCGGTGAGTTGGGGCTTTGTCTTCTATTTCCACATGTTCCACCCATGAAACCTATTTTTTAGCATTTGATATGCATATGTGCAAGTTAAGTGAAATGAAGTGAAGTTACAACATTACTTAAATATTGTGTTTCAAATACTTTTTGCTTGTCAAACGAAACAAACCTTGGAATATCCGTTAGGCATGTCTTGAATCAAGCACCCGGAAGGAAGCCTACGAGATCGACATTGATTTGTAAACTGGTTATCTCGTGGAAAATCGTAAGAAACATCGACAATTGCCCACAGGCCTTGCTCAATTTGCTGGCAATAACGAAGGAAGTAGAACTCCCGAGTTTGTACCAACGGTGAAAGCACCTGCAACTCTTTATACATCTACAAAAATATCCTTCAAGTGAGAACTTATCCAAACATAATTCTACCATCAAACTAGACAATGCAAAAGACAATCAAAAGATTTTCTTACTAGCCACTTACCAAGTGCAAAGACCCACTCTGACTGCCCAGCATTCCAGATGATATTACTTCGATTGTCTTTGCCATTGAGACAATTGTTGGAAATAGCTCCCCAAACTTGTTCTGCAAACATAAATTTGTTAAACACTTGGATATAGGTAATTAAGATAAATACTGCCTCACACTTGCAAATATACAGTTGGGGAGAGGAGGAGGAGGAGGAGAGAAATTACCGGGTCCATAAACATTTCGACTAATGCTAAACCATTCATGATAACCACACCAGAGTCTCTTGATGCTTCAATTCTAAGATCGGGATTTTTCAAATGACTATTAGCCCTCGGAAAAATCCTCTCATAGCTTTCAAGATTAAGAACATCCCTCCCATCAGTAGCGGACTTAATCCACAAAGGCTCATTGGTCTGCAAAAGCCTAAGAAACTCTTCCATGGCATTTGCTGCAATATCAGTCATGAGGGACTTGTCCATGTCCGATAAACAGGTAGGGTGGTAAGGAAAACTGGGCATGGTAGATGAAGTAGTCCCTGGAAGAAGATCAAGATCAAGGGAAGGGCCACCCACCCCATGGCCCCCAAAACTTGCCATTGATAACTCCAAAGACGAAACATGAATAGGCTGAACAGGAGGGAGCTGGGAAATTGGCCTCCCAATGCATTTGGCAGCAATGCTAGATACTCTATCTAGCTGCAAAGTAGGGAAAGCAGGACAAGAGAGACAGCAACAAAATCAATGAAAGATAATTAAATAGACTAGTTTAAGAGAAAATTGCATCAAGCTTGAAACTTTATGACAAAATTGAAATGGGAAATTAAAGAAAGAACACCTCTTCTTTCAATTGGGCATTCTCCATTCGCAATTTATGTTCATCAAAATACGAATCTTCATTGAGGGGAGGGACACCGCAAGCTGGGCAAATGACATTTTTGAGGGCCTCTCTGATTGCAATGTTCTCACATCGGATCTTGTCGTTCTCTGCTCGAAGCGCACAGTTATCAGCTCTTTCATGTTGGGCCTGCGTGTTTTCATTAGTATAAGAATTAATCAGCACAAACAAATTAAGAAAAAAAAAAAGGAAAGGACTGATTTTTGAGTAGAAGTGTTAGTTAGAACAGAAGAGAGTGAGTGAGAGCACCTTCATCTGGGTCCTCCGGTTTTGAAACCAAAATTTAATCTGGCGAGGAGCCAACCCCAACTCTCTGCTCAACTGCAACCTTTGCTTTTCATCTGGGTGAGGGCACTCCTTGAACATTCTTCATATCAAACACATGCAATCAGATTAACATCGTTCCGATCACTCGCACAAGGAACCCCATAAACCAGACAGTGTCACAGACAAAAAGTCTTAAGACAAGCAGTGAAACGAACAAGTACAAGTACTAGGCTTACCCTTCAAGCTTCTGAATCTGGTTAGCAGTGTGACGATGGTAGCGCTTCTTCCTTCTTTGAGAGTCAGAGGCATCGTGGTCTCCACCAGAGCCAGCGCCTCCTCCACTGCCGAACTCCATTTTCTCCTTAATCTTTTGTGTCCTCCTAAAGGCTACTGGAGAAGTAGCAGGTACCAAGGAAGCTAAGCGCTAGACTAAATGGTTTGGTTTAATGACGATGAGCGGAGCATCTAGCAAGCTAGTAGTCCCATGGCAAAGCAATATTTGATTGACATAAACCAAGAGTAAGAGAGAGAGAGAGACAGCAAGCAAACAAGAGTGTATATTTATATGGTGTGTTGACTTTGTGTTGTTTGGGGTATAATATAATGGGGTTATGGAAAACTGGGTTTGTGGGGGTTTAAGGAAATGAGAAGGAAATGGGGTGTTTTGAGAGGGAAGAGCATTAGTCATGGAAGCCCAGGACAGGCATCATCAACTCAGCACAAAACCAAGATTTCATATATATCATTTGATTTGATTTCATATTTCATTTGGTAGCTTAAACGGCTGCCAAGATATCAAAGATATCGGCTTGATTTTGGAGAGTGAGTTATGGCACTTGGATGAAATCTTGGAGGCGTAATTAACTGTTACCAAACAAATAACAAAGAGAGAGAGAGAGAGAGAGAGAGAGAGAGAGGATGACTATGCCACTTTCTTCACTGTTTGTGTGATTTGTGATTTATGATTTGTATGTCTACTGCCTCTACTAAAATGTAACTGATGATGAGTTTTAAAAGCAATGCTTGTATCTAACACCACCACCAACCCAAAGCCAAAGCCAAAGCCAAGGAAGAAAATAGGAGAGAGAAAGAGAGCCTAGTTCGTCAGAAGAAATTAAATTCTCTCACTCACTCACCCCATTCGAGGGCAGGGAGAGGGAGGGAGGGAGGGCTTTAATAATAATATTTTTAGTTTTTTTTTTCTCTCTCTCTCTCCTGCTATACAGTATACTAATTATACTAATATAGAATGGTACAGTCACAGCCAGGTGTGCACCCACCCATTCAGCTTTTATTACCAGCTCTACTCCCCTCCCCTCCCCTCCCCTCCCCTACGCACGGCTTTGGGTCATTTCCCGGCTACGTGCCTGTATTTACAAATTTAACCTTTTTCCTTCTTCTTAGGATTCTTATGGCCGAACGCTGCCTGGGCTGACTTTCTACTAGTTTCTGCCTGTCAATAACTTTTACCTTTTCCTTACAAATTATTATTCTCTCTTTCATCCTATTATTGGTGATAACGTATAAGAGTTTTGATATATAATAATAGAAAGAAAAAAACGTATAAACTGACGAGCTACCACCTATGTCTAAAAGTCAAACATGATTACCACTTTCGGGCTGCAATCGTGTGCGATACCCACTTTTAACGTTCTTAAGTCAAACAAACCCCTCCCTCCCTCCTTTTTCAAAAAATACTTCTATTAAAAGTGGCATATGAGAATTTCTCTTGTTGCATTTCTCCCCTCATTGCAATTACAAAAACGATATCAGATTAATTCATCTATATTACAGAGATAGTAACGCATTATTCTTCAGCTAAGCTTAAGGATATTTTTCATGATTTTACATTAAAGACGAATAAAAAATTATGGAAAAATCCGTAATAACAATTGTTGGAGTTTGAGAGGGTAAGGTTACTTAGTTAGACTAACAACCAAGCCAATTAATGTAGAGATACTCGCTTAATCCCGACAACATAGCCCTAATTTTTGTACTAGTTACTCATCTTTTCTTTAATAAAATACTATCGCATTTTGTCAACCAACAAAAAAAAAGAACATATATTTAGAAAAAGTATGCGACGTCACCAAACAAAAGCTACTGCTAACTCGTTCATTGTTCAACGTACATACAATTAAGTAGTAGGTTAGTACTAGGAAATATAATGGATCCCATGAATGAATTCCAACTAGCAGCTGTTTGTTTTTGCTAGTCGTCGTTAGCTAGTTGAGAGCTTATGCAATTAGCTCATTTCTGTCAACGAAAAAAAGTATAAAAGGGAAGGACTTATTTTTTCCCTTATGGTCTAAAATAGTTTGACTTTGATATACCAGTCTGATCTCCAGGTCTAATTATAAGCCTCTGATTTTGCTATTTTCTTTTTATAAACTCCTAGATTTGTCTTCATTCTATACTAATTTTTATGGCACCAACAAAACAAAGGCCTTACTGACTTCATTATTATTAAATTAAAGCCTGTAGCATCTGACTCGATTGTTCCTATTTCATTGTTTAATATATATATATATATATATTGTGTAAACTCCTCCATCCCGCAGCTAGAATATTACTCGAAGTATCAGCTACATAAATGCAAACTTTTTATTGATTCAATTTTCAAATTAGCTTCTTAATAAGTTTTGAACTTTTACCTAGAAAATGTCAAAATGAAACAGTTTTACAACTCAATAATATTCTAGTGGAAAATGGTCGACGTCCACCAGCTGAGTATTATTTTCAAGTGGTTAATAACATTTTATCTTGTCAAGCCGAGGTTTCTTGAAAGAAAAAAAAGGTGCAATCTGTACCTATACCTATATGTAGGACGTTAAATGATAAATATAGTTCCAAGGAATTTTAAGTGTCCTTACTAGGAATAAGCATATCATGATACCATGCATTAAGTACCGAGCTATAAGCGAAAGCTAGATAGCTAGCTAGTAGCAACCCCTTGACATCAAGTAACTAATCTTATAAAACTAAAGCCTAGTTGGTTGTTTTAATTAGAAGGTCACAACAATGGAATATGCTTCACTGATTAAAGAAGGGGATTTAGTCGATCAATTACTCCTATGGAGATTTAATTCAGTTGGTCAATTTAATTACCTTAATTGATCACATCGATCGTTTGACTCCAAAAAACAAAAAAATGTTGATCCATCCAAAATAAAAGATCAATAAATTATAACTGTGTATAAAAAAATATAATTAAATAACGAACAGAATACATGCTCAACCCAAACAAATTAAACTTATATTTATTCTAACTCTTTAGCTTATTGAATGATATTCCATTAGGCACATGACAATTCTCTTTTGAGCTTTTCTAAACCATTTATATCTTTGCATACATTAAAAGGTGTTTATCGATATTCATTTTGAGCTTTTCTAATACTCCGTGCACGCATTATCATTTTTCGGTTGAGTTCCATTCACTACGATAAAAATAAAATAAAAATTTTCCATTGAAATATTTCTGTCGCATTTTGCCAGGATAGGTTTTTCTTAACGAAAAATTGGTTTGCCGGAAAATTACTTTCTCGACAACTGGTACTTCGGCGGGACAGATTGAAGTTTACATGGCAAAACATTCGTCACATAGAAAACCCACTCTGGCTTTTTTTTTTGCCTCCAGAGGTTAATCTCTTTGACGATAAAACCTTTGTTGGGTAAGTTTGCTTGAGACAAAACATAATTTGCCGGAAAAGATATTTATTTATTTTATAAAAAAAACCTCTTACACCGCTAACAAGCAGTAGAAGAGGAGGATAAATGAAATAATGAAACTGATAAAAGTCCATAAACATAATTTGTCATTTTCGCATTTACAATGCAACCCTTGATTAAAGTCCAATCCAAACATATTCATCAAAATTATATAGCAAAACATATTAAAGTTCAATCCTTGCTATTTCTGCCAAATTTTCACCATATAACCCCGGTATTCCCAGTCTGGAAAGATTATAGTTTTTTATTTTATTTATTTTAAAGTGGATTGATTCTGATCAACTAATGATTAGTAAAAGGCATGGACGGGATATTCATTCATGTTTCTGAGAGAACCTTGACAATAGAAGGAAAGTTTTATTGAAATCTTGAAAAATTACACCGGTGGACAAATAACTTGACTCCGACTCATAACATTATGTAATATGATGTCCTGTATAAATTCAAGAGGCACCTCAAACCAAACAAAACAGGTCTCATTTTCTAAACCAAACTTAGCAAGCATGTGTGCAACACCGTTGGCTTCTGTAAGACTAATTTTATTGAAAATACAAAGATACAGTAAGATTTAATAAATATTTGAATTAGAGTATATTGAAATCTTGTGTAATAACTTGGATCAGGATTAATTTGCATATGATATTGATCAGGTTCAGTGCCAAATATTGCCGTTACGTATATTTTATTTACTGATTCTTAACATAAATAGTCATGTGTGCCAGATTTTCACAGGCTTCAATGAGAGGATTGTAAGTAATTAGAGATCAAAGCCACGAATTTGAAAATCAATCAAAACTCTCTCTCTCTCTCTCTCTTTCTGTGCCAGAGAGTTGGGGATAGACGATGTGATCGAGAGATTGAAGAATAAGCGGCCTAACTCCTTCTCAAAATGAAGAAAGTTAAAAAAGAACAAGGAGCAAAGGAATTAAAGAATAAAAAATTGAATGGCTGATTGCGGTACGCGTATACTGAGATAATTGGTAGGCGATAATGTAGCAAAGCATGCATTGAATTTGAAGTGCAGCCCAGCAGCTCTTTAGCTTTGAGCCTTTGAACCAAAAAATAATTATTATCGTGTCCAGTCCACCTATATTTTATAAAGTATATATCGATCATTTGTGGCTGTGCCCTTGAATCATTAATCTGTGTATTGCAATTATCTCTCCAACTTTATTACATACTGACTCTGTTTCTGTGTGTACAAATACAATACATATATTAAGCAGCTAGCAGATTGATGATGATGAGTGTCTTGTCTTCCTTCTCGCGATCGATACCAATTAATACAGTGGCTAAGTTCTGCCTGTGTCTTCCTACTCTCAACCAAATAGTTCCCAAATCTTCTGGAGCAAATGCTACGTACAACTAAAGTATTTATTCATATATATAATTCCAATCCAAAGCTATTTATATTTATGTTTATATATAACTGTCATACACCATTCTAAATTGTTACTTTTGGAAAACAAAAGCTCCTCAATACTAATAATACTATTGCTGTACGTTGATCACTATCTGTGTATAGAAACTATAGGAGTGAATGAAACCCTAGCTAGCTACTTATGTTTGAGACACACACACACACACACACGAAAAACTGTCGATGGACTAACTAATCAAGATTGAATTAGTACTAACTAACTATATAATAAGCTCAACTTATTACTAATTCGGTCCAGTGTTTTAAAGGAAGGTGTGATTGTTTGTGGTGATTATGATCACGTCGTTTTAACAAACAGGCCACTTGGAATGGCATGGACCAACCAAAGCGAGTATGGTTAATGAAGATTTTATTACAAGTAATAAAGGATCTGTTGCAGCAAGTCATTGCTATTAAATTGTGGAAGGTCAGTGGTAGGGAAGGTTAGTGTAGCTGCATCAGTTTTTTCAAGAGCTATTAATTTAAGGAGATGATTATTCAATATACATATTAGATCGAGTTGGACGAAGAAGAATGGCTGAGTGGCTGAGTGGCTGAGTGGCTCTGGCTTGTCTTGTGTAGAAGAAAACTAGAACCACCCCACCGAGAGACAAATTCAAAGTGCAATGGAGGTTTCCACAACACTAATCACTGACTTAGACTAATCTCATCATCTCATCATCACTCATTTTCCTTGCTTGTAAAGGCAACCATGCATTAATACAATATCATGGACCATCTAGCTAATTCATTATTAAATGTTAACACCATACTTACGCAACTAAGAAAACATATATATATATATATATTGAAAACCGAAATAATATATATATAAAGAAATTCGACCAACTTTAACTTTGCAAATAAAAGAATCAATATGATCAGACTATTTATTACAAAATCTGAAACTTGGTGAACTTTAAACCCGTTCGTGTCCATGTAAACCTAACTAGAATGCATGCATGCCATTGCCAAGGCTGAGAATTAGGCAGGCAGGTCGTAGAGACCGTGTGTTTTTAATGTAATATTATATTATATGGTCCAGACAAAACTATATGAATATGACTTGTTGCTTTATTGAATTTAAAGCCGTAAGTTGTGACCTTTACTTTACCACTGCTGTCGACTACGTAATTGTTTCTTTCTACATTTATTTTGGCAGATGGCCGCCATAGCCCACAGCACATAGCACATAGCACATAGCAAAGCTAAGTACTCTCTCTTCTCTTCTCTACAGTCTATACACTATACTAGTCACTGGCTGGCACTGCACTGGTCAGTTTGATCCAATGCAATGACACTTAATTTATCAGACCTGACCTGACCAGGTGAACCTACAAACTTCACTTCATTTCCCTCCCTCCCTGCCTTTCATTCCCTCATTCTGGAAAGGGCCCAAAATGGAAGAAATAGACCTACTAGAGCCCAAAACGAGGAAACCAAAACATCATCGTCCTCCTCCTGAGCTGCAACATGCTTCGCTTCGGGCCCCAGTCAACCAAATGGCAAATATATTCATCTTCGACAACACACCTCAAAACCAATCTAAGAAAGAATAGTGTAAGATAGATAATACCCTACTAAATTAAGATTACAAAAGTATCATCAGGGACATTATTGACTTTGCCTGCATCTGCGTGATTGGTGTTTGGTGGTGTTTCAATTCAAGAAACTGAATATCCTTCAATTAAATGGGATTTGATTGAATGAGCTGAAAGCTGTATTGATTGATCCTACACCACACTACACATATACATACATGGACTTCCTTCATCTTTACAGAAACAAAATTAAGGTGACTGACTTATATAATTATAATGCATGGTTATGAATATGATTGGATTGGGATTGAGAGGTGTCTGCTCGACTTAGGCGTTTTCTCCTGTATCTCCATGCTACTTGAATGCGTCTTGCTGCAAGCCCTCTCCAGTAAGGTGATTCATATCTAATATATACAATAAAACCAACAATTATGTTATCTCCTCCAATATTAATGCATAAACGAAATTCATAGTTTCCTACCTTCTACCAATTTTAATAATAAATCTGTGCACTCCAAATATAACCCAATATTTTCTCAACTAGCCTAGGAATAGCAAATCCTCATACTCCAAAATAAGGCAAAACTAGCCT
Organism: Prunus fruticosa; assembly: GCA_018703695.1. Classification (NCBI taxonomy): domain Eukaryota; kingdom Viridiplantae; phylum Streptophyta; class Magnoliopsida; order Rosales; family Rosaceae; genus Prunus; species Prunus fruticosa. The sequence goes on along the minus strand of CM031921.1, from coordinate 30,755,686 downwards.
AGAGATAATACATTACTATGTGGCACATGCAAAAAGTTGGAACTGACAAACTCTTGGTTATCTAACCAAGCTGGGATTTTACTTGACCAAACAGGAAAAACAGAAAGCTATACCTGCTGCAATAAACTATAAATAAAGTCACGTAGCAGTGCTATTAAATACCATCTTCAATCATGCATACCTTATGGCTCCTTGAACACGTGGTTTTCGTAAAAATCTGGAGAAAAGACTGGTGACTTCTTCAATGTCTGCAGCTCGGAGTGAAAATGCTTCGACGTTTGTTAAGCATCTCACCATCCTGTTGCTAAGCAATCGCTGTCCAGTAATTCTGATCTTACCGTCTGCAACAGAAACCACACTGATAAATTGATGTTGTCTTTTGACATCATGCACTGAGACCTAGTAAGATTTTTTTCAGAAGTTAAATGGGACTTATTATTTTTTGAAAACACGTAGCCTGACTGAGTCAACAGGCACTGTCACTGGACCTTGATTATAAACAGGCTGTTAGAAATCACACTAATACCTCTGTTCACTGAAGAATGCTCAAGGCACCATGTGAGAAGTTCCTCACCACAAACATCCCCTTCAGATAAGGAAACTGTAATCCCATCTTCTCCAATGCTTTCCATTTTTCCCCGCACGATAAAAACCATTTTCTCAATTAGACCACCATGGTACAAAACTTTGCTTCCTTTGATGTATATCTTTTGTCTTAGTCTTCCACAAATGGAATCCAAGATGGGTTCATCCATCAGGGAAAAAATTCGTACCTAGAGAGTAACTGGACATTATGAGTTAAGGCCAAGTTGATAACTGTGAACCTTATATCGAATAATCATTGTAGTAGAAAGAAAAAACCATCATTCAGGCCAAAAAGGCTTCACTTCAGAGTGCAACTTGAAAAAGAAAACAGCAAAACCGACATTTTGAATCATTATAAGTTTCTGGATCTATTAACATAGTTCCCAAAGATCTAGATATATTATTGTTCCGAGATACTAAGATGCTCACTTTCTTAATAAACTTGAAGAGATGGCGTCTTATATCTGTCTGAAGGTCTTCAGGCAAGTTTTCCAAAAGGATTTCTTCATTTACCCCTCTGGTTGATGCCCAATTGTACCTTTCAGCTTGTCGTACTCGCCTGCAGAACTCCATTCATGAGGCTTTAATAATCAATATTAACATCACAGGATTTTTGATTTAAGAATGGATAATTTATTTTATAGGGCGTTAATTTATTTCTCACACAATGGATAATAACACCATACCTTCTAAGTTCCTCTGGCAAGCGTCTATGTCTCATCCACTGCTCAACGTCACGACGTCTCAGAGACATTTCTAACCTTCTGTAAAGAGAAACAGAGTTTTCCTTCTCTTAAAGCAAAGCAGAATTTAACTAGGAAGAAGAAACTGACTGTCTTTTACATGGCACACATCATATTTCAGAAAGAAAACTAACCGGCAATTTCTATTACTCTATTTCTTTGAGACTTATTCACAAGAATGAAAAACATCATGGTTGCAGTTGACAAGTGAATAAAATTCTGAACCCAGGAAGAATTTATAAGAAAACAATGAAAAACCAATAATTTTTACAGTTTTTATGTATATAGACAATACCATGTTGAAAGGTGAGCAAATTATAATCATAGTTCCACTAACCTATGTTCTATACGTACAATATAATATGTTCCAACCAAGTGACTTTGAAAGTAGGAATATCTGAGAAGAATAAATCCTAGGATAAAAGTTGTACCTCCGACCAAGAGCCTGCAGAAAGTTCTGCATATTTCCAATGAGAAGAGCAAAAAGCAAGAGACCTAGCCCAATAATAGCCATTGTAAAAAGGACTTCCCAAACAAAATAACTTGGAGTTTGATTTCCAGCCAGAGTACTGATTTGCTTCATAATGTCACAAGGTTTTTTTTGTCAGTAAAAGATTATGATCATATTATAATATGCATTACAGAATTGACTAGACAATTACATTCACTTTCAATCATTTTCGTAATGAGACAATACCAAAACAACTCTTAGGCCAGGAAATAATGGAATGTAAGTTTTTTTCTTGAAAATATCATTTAGTCAAACAATAACTTCTCAAAGGGAAAGAAGAACTAGAAGACACTGATGCCGTCAATTTGAGATTTCATTCCAGAATAAAAAGATTCAAAACGAACTGAATTTGGCTTTCAACTAGGTGGGACAATACAGAGAAGGGCAATACAGAGGGGTTTTATTTGGATTCGTTTTTCAATTTTGACCCTAACAAGTTCGGAAATTTCAAGCTTCATCAATATTCAGTTTGATAATTGCTTGCACATGTTAACCTTTTGGTCACAGCAATCTGCTATTCATTACATGATTTAAAGCCTTGCTTCAGGTACATTGGCAGTCTAACACCAACTTCTGATGGACAGTCAACTTAAACGAGTATTGAACATCCTACACATTAAGCTTTTAGGGTGGCAATGATAGTCAATCGCTAACTTAAATGAGTATACAGTAAGAAATAATATAGTTATTTGAGATCATACTGGCCAAGGAAGGTATAAGTAAAAGCAATACCTGGAATCCCCAAAACAGTGCATATACATATCTCGTGATTACACTATTTTCTGTTGTAAGATTGACAGCTGGGCTGTAGATTCCGTAATCAAAATCATCTTTAACTAAACAAGCATTAGCATTCGTATAGTTTTTCCAGATATCACGTCCTGGATCATCCACTTTAGAACCTTCAATCTCATTTCCATGCCCACAATCTATGAAGCTCATGCACTCACGAATTCCAGAGTCATGACAGGCATCTCGAAGACATTGATTAACCCTCTGGGACAAGAAAGAGGGGAAGTAAGTGAATGATTGAAAAGCATCCTTTCACTCCCATATCCAATAAATTTTCATTTGTTTCTGAATCAAACCAAGACAGAACCAAAATACCATGAAAAGACACATCCAAAATCCTATCATACTTGAACAACCACCACTACAAACATGCGAATTCCAAGATCAGACTGATAATTCTATATTAAATATGGTTATGATTTCATTTTAGAAATGAACTATCATGTTAAAATTGAATCATAATTACAAGTTTAAGCAAATAGAGAATGATGGAAAATTTTCCATTTTCTTGGGCATAATAATGCTTGGGGAAACAATATAGCAGATATTTCACTATGCCTACATTCCTTGTTCGACAGAAGGTGAGAAGAGATTGTATATTAGTTTAAGAAAAAAAAAATTGTGTGGACATACAAGATGTAAGTGTAAAGTTTTAGGGAACTTTTAGACACAAGGAGCAAAAAAATGTCTATCATAAGAAACTTCGAGAAGTATGTTTAAGAATAAAATCGTCCCACCCACCTGTAACCCGAAGAGGTACCAGCATGACCCAACAACATGGCCAGACAACACAAATGTGAGAAGATTTATTATGAAATTTGCCCATGCTGACTCAAATATGAAGCCACTTGGAGACTGACCAGCAAGCAGGGGAAGACACCTACACAACCTGGGAATGTACTGAAGAAGAACTGCAGCACGTAAAAGATTTTTGGCATAGTTTGCAGATAATCCCAAGTTTTTTCGTAGAACTAACAAAATTATGATCTGAAAACAATTTAAAGATAAACTAATCAGAAGGGAAAAAAGAAGCGCTAACATCAGATAGAACAAGTTACAATGTCACGAGAGCATAAATAGAGAAATTGACAGATACAAGTAATTTAGGGGTAGAGGGAGAGCGTCAATTGTGCTTTTGTGTATGTTCAGTTAATTTTTTTATTTGTTATATTGCTAAAGCAGATGAAGTCATCTGATAATACAGCATAACCACTGAAAAGCAGTATTCTTCCACCGCAAAAAGCAATAGCTTATCAAGCACTTGTTAGCATATCAGAATTGCGAAATGCATCTCTTAACAACATTTTTTCAATCTTCTTTTGCAAAATTCATTATTTGGCCTTTGGAATTTCCGTGCTAAACACTAATTTTTATAAGGTGTCTAAAATTAGAGACACACTTATTGATATTCTACCTATTATGTAAAATTATAATATGAACAAGTTGCTTGAAGTAGTTAATAGTACAAAATGGATGAAGATTATCAATAAAGAGAAGGAAAACCACAAATGTACTGATCTTATAGATGAGAGAGAAAGAGAGAGATGTTTACCTGAGGAAGCGGTAATACAACAAAGAAGTCAATTAGAAAATATCCTTGAAGGTAATTCAGAGCAATTTTCTTTGGATGGTCAACCAACTCGCCAGCACCAACCACTCTAGACTCTGGAGCCACATAAGCCAATCTAAACTGCAGAGAGAGAGAGCGAGAGAACAAATAATTAATTTATCTGTCAAGGCTCTAAACTGATCAAGTTATCTCATCACATAACATTTAGTTTCTTGTATTTATATTCTCTGTCAAACAGCATGCCATCAAATTAAATAACATGGTACTTTTATGACATTCAATATAGGACGAATTTCAATTATAGAAATAATGAAAAGTACATTAAGAAATCTGAAGAACGTAACAAATCAATAATCTAGTTTTGAAATAGAATTTATTCTCACGGCATTTGTGTACTTCTTTCGTTAAGGACATTGGTGGGAGATCTTGGTTATGGTTCCAAACAGCCAGTGAGACTACCCTATGACTAGTGCCCAGATTATCCCTGATCTACTGAGCACAGAATTATTACTGGACAACTGAACTAATTCTGTGGAAACCCAGTCAGTGATGCATCAATAGCTGTTCACCATCTTAGAATAAAATAATAAAAAAGGAGCTTTAAGACATCATCAAAGGACGGTAAGGAAATGCATTGTATACGAAAATTATTCACAGAACTAAAGAAGAAGACCAAGGATAGTGAACCAAAATGAGTTTCAAATGGATGAGAGGAAAGGAAATCTTTACCTGAAGGAGTATGTGCATCAAGTATATAAAATCAGTCATGCTTCTAAAAACCACAAGTGTTGTCGTCATGGGCCAATCAAGAACTATGCATTTATTATCCTGCATCCAAAGACAGGGAAATCAAGTTGAAAAGAAATGAACCAAAAAAACTTGTTTCTCAGTTACTGTCTTCTCCTCAGAAAGGCAACATTACAAATAGTAAAGAAAATGTGTAAAATACTTTCAAAAACTGATAGAAACCCTTCAGAATTAAAACATATCGCCAATTCCTTAACATCAAAGAACTCATATGGCACATACATGCTGAACTTAGTAGGACATGAAAAATAATCCCAAAATACCGCCAAGAAAACAGTGAATAAATTGAATTTCGAATTCATGAAATGACAGGGCAGAAACAAACAATACCTTTTGAACAGACAGCAAGAAGAAAAACAATGGATCTACAAAAATTGCTACTAAGCAAGAAATGACAAAAAACTTGTTCCACTGTTGCACCACTTTAGCATGAGGGTTCATAACTCCCGGAATATATAGACGCAGAAAAGAGAAAAATCTCCTCGCCCAGCCTTTGGCATCCCCATAGAGAGCATTATGGAACTGCAAACAGTTGACAATAAAAGAAATGTGCATAAGATTCTTGGAGTGCTTGTATACCATCATTCCAGAAAATAAAATAGATAAGAAAATGGACATGTAAATTTTGTTGTTAAATCTCAAGCAATATAGGGCTTGTTTGGGAGTGATTCCTTTAAGTGATTCTGGATAGGCCAGAATCACTTCTGGGAAGAAGCACCTCCCACGTGCTTCTCTAGAAAATCACTTTTAGTGACTTTAACTCTAAGTGATTATGGGAGAAGAAACGGGATATATAATGCAGATTGAGGGAAAATATTGCTTTTGCATACAGGGATGACTTGAGTTTGTATCAGGAGCCAAGTGTTTCCAATCCTGGAGACGATAGGGACCCTTAGCATTGTCCCACAACGCCTGGATACCTTTGGCGGACACTCTTTCCTTGTTAGCCTTCAGGGGTGATTTTTCCCCATGGGTTTAACAACTTATGCCACCACCGTTACCATAACGCTGCAATCATACACAAATACTCATCTAGGATCACTGTCATTTGTCTATAAACAATATCATCCCAGCTCTGTAGGAATCTAAACAAACCATTCACCAAGAGAGGGAAACCACTAGGGGTACAGACATTGTATCCATTCTCTTGGCCACTATTGATTCACCATGTTCACTTGCCCTTCGTCAATTTATCAAGTAGTCCAATCTACTAATATGCTTTTACCATAAAGCAAAGGGGAAGAAATGCAAAATTCTAATTTGTTGCTACCATTACTTCCTCAAAATTTTACAGTAACATACCAAAGAATAAGTAAAGGTGATGGGATATAGTGGCATCTAACTGAATGAGAAGCCTAAGACAGGCGAGCTCCTAATCATTTGACGGGATTAGACACAAAACTATAAATATTTTTGGTAGAGCAGTTATTTTAAGTGGTCATCATGCAGAGCATATCATAAAAGGCAGCAACAATGTAAAAATAGAAAATAAAAAGCCCTCTGAGTAAAGAAAGAAGAACACCTTGGGATCAAATATACCGGAAGCCTTTGAGTGTTGTAGTTGAGCAGCCTTGAGATTGTATGTTGGGCAAGTTGTGCAGTAAGGATCATTGCACATCCCCAATTGCCCAGATCTCAGTAAGTGTTCATTTTTTCCAGCATAGTTGTCATCTGTCCATTCATTCTGGTTTGTCACATTAGTAGAAGGAAACTTTTCTCCTGCAGGTTCGACTGCTTCTTCTTGCCCCGGTACAGCTTGAGTTAGCCGTAAAATGTTATCAGGCCTGCGGTTATATAATGGGCCACTCATAGGTAGGAATGGAGTTTTTGTTTGACTCCTCAAGGGACCAGTATGGCTTACAAGGCTAGCCTCCCTTTCATATGACGAGTCCATAGAGTCCATAGGAATGGAAACTGATGCACTTCTGGTTCGTGACGTAAATCTCTCAAATTGTAAGTGCACATTTTCATCTGATAATTGTGGGTGAGTGTCCGATAGCATGGGTACCTCATCTCTTTCATAATCAGCCATTTCTCACAAATTGGACCTAAAAAAGGCGAAGATAATATGAATTGCAATACATGAGCATTGATGCTAGTTTCATTTTAGTTCAAAAGGTTGAAACTTCATTAAATCAACTCCAAGAGAAAAAAAAAAAAAAAAAACAAGAAAAGAAAGAAGAAATAGATAGTGAAGATGAAAGACACTTGCAGCAGGGAACAAAGCTTAAATGTGTGGCCAAGAACTTAAGACTATATCACTTGAAAATTACTATTTTTTCCTTTTTGCTGCTAGTTTCAAAGCATTAATTTGCAGTTCAAACTTTGAGTTTGAGCTAGGCACATTCTCGGGCATGCATATATAAAAGAAAATTTTAAGAGAAAACATACACATGTTTAAAAGGATCATTCATGCTGACTATAACTAGAAACAAATAAAAAATAAAAATAAAAACGCAGCATGCATGATTGGAGCTGAATATATGTAATAGGAAGAAAAGAATTAATCCTGGAAAGCAAGATAGGTAGCTGTTAAATTACCTGAACCCCAAGGAGAAGCAAAGTTTAACAAGTGCTTGAACCTGAAACTGGAGGATCTTAAGTACGAATTAACAAACTTAAAAACCCACTAATTAAAGACACATTCTTTCTTTCTTATCACGGGGGAGCGAGAGAAGAGAGAGGCCGGGGAAGACTAAAAGCGTTGACTGAGAACGAGGACTAAGAAGGTAGAGAAAGAGAGAGAGAGAGAGAGAGAGAGAGAGAGAGAGAGGAAAATAGTTGGATGGAATGGAAGGATAGTTACTAGACTAGTAAAACAAAGGAAGCTTCAATAAAATAAAATAAAAATGCAAGGCAACGTAGGAAAAAGGGGTATTTGACTGTAAGTGATTGGAATCTGGGGGGGGCTTTGCTTGGAGAGGTGGCACTGTTAAGGAAGTGAGGACGGACAGTCATTCTACCACTACCAGACAAGAAGACAACCAAACCTTTCAAATCAAATTTATGCAAGTAATAATATGCTATCCTATTTGTCTTGTCCCTCCTTCCTCCTTGTTTACTTTTCTTTGTTTTCCTCTGTGGTAGGTTTTTGACTGTTAAAGCTTACAACTTGCCGCATATTTATTTAATATCTATATCCAACATGCTACAACTTGGGGGGATTAGCTTAAAAATATAACACAAAACAATAGTATCCTAGTAGGAGCTGACTGACCTCAAACTCCATGGCTAGCTAATGGCTTTGAAGAATGACGGCCGGCCCAGACCCTAAGCGAAGCAGAAGGCACTGAAACAGAGCAAGCTTGCCAATTGCCAATTGCCAAACTATGAAATCAAATTCCAACTCAACACTTGATTATTTGTTAACTTAAGTTAAGCCTATGGTAAATTAATGGAATGAATTTTTTCAATTATTAATGAATGATTCGCAAACCATTCATTCATGACAAAATTATGACTCGGTACAATGAAACTTGAAACTGAAAATGGAATTCATTACTACTAATCAATGCTTTTTTCCATCCAAATTCAAACAGATATGTTTTTTTTCTTCTTCAGGAAATTATTGGAAACGAATTTATTTTCCTTGATGCTAGCCAAGCCAACTTAACATATTAATTCCATATCACTCCTACTTTAAGCATATCGTTGGTGAGTGGGTGTCCAGCAGAGACACTTTTTGACTTTTTTGAGAAATCCGGCGGGCTACATTGGACGCTTATTTAACCCATCTTGATTTGGGCCAAAGTTAGTTCGTTTAACCCAATTTATCAAACATCATTAGCCTTCCTTCTGTCCTTGATCCATATTATTATTAATTACCACCACCAGACTACCTCTGACTTTAATTAGAAGATTAAATGTTAATTAGGAAAAAAAGAAGAAGAAAGAAAGAAAGCTACAAAAAGAAAAGTCTTGGCCCCTACTTTCGAATATTCTATGGTGCAGGTGGAACGTGAGATTTTTGCGGGCTGTTTATACTTTATACTTACCGACGCAGATGTCAACATTAATGTTAATTAGAGAATGATGAGATATATAATCTCTTCTCTTGGAATACTTCAATTGGTTATAATACTATCTAATAAATATTTTAATAATCGCTATCTCTTTAGCCTCCTTTAACAACTCTCTTTCTTTTTTATATAACTCCTTCGTCCTCTTCATCAGTGGTGAAGTTATGATTTCATGTGTGTGGGGGCCTCTTACAAATTATAAAGAATCAAAAATTCAAACTCACAATACATACGAAAAATAGTATATATATCACATATATCAAGAATTATATTGCTTATTGGTTGCAATCATAATTGTCCTCAACAAAGGGATATAAAAATACATTCTGGGCAAGATAAATTGCAAGAGATAGACAAATAGTTGCGGTTTTGCAAATATCTTTAGAGCTTTTCTCCCCATTAAACCCAATAGAAAGAAAAAATAAAATTTTCACAAACTAAAAAAAAAACCTTAGATCCCTTCATGCATTCATTTCATATATATATATATAAAATTATGTAAAAATACTGACTAAGTATGAAAAATAGTTTTTTGGAATAATCATTTTCTCAATATAATTTTTGGCGGCTTTTATTCCTTACACATCAAATAATAAAACTTGATTTTATTATGAGATTTTAGTATGAAGTATATATTGACTTAATGAGCCATCATTTTTAGCCTAAATCGTATTTTGCACTAAAACCGATTTTTCATATTTTGATTTGGTGGGAATTGAATTTTCTAGTATTTTTATTTGAATTCAAATAGGGGGTATTTCTTTATTTACATTGTAAACTTAAGTAAATTGAGTAATATAAAAATAAATGAAAGTAACCACTAGAAAATGCATTGCATCAACAAGGTAATAAAGTCCGGACATCCACATAGGAGAGTTTTTTAATATATATATATTCTACACTTTTATTTCTTTTCAAGCAAGATATTGAAACTAACAAAGTGGGACTGAGTCAAATTAGGCCCTTGAAAATTCAATCACAGGTAGCTTCTAATTTCAACTGCTAATTAATTCAAATAGTTCAAAATTTGCTTGGTCACCGTCGATGGTTGATCGGCCTTAATTGATAATTAGTTTTTCTTTTCCAGCTACGTACCTTTAATTAATTGAGATCGATTTAGTTACTGAAAAGTACACCTACGAATAAAAAGTTTCAAAACAATTAATTTCCTTGATCTTATATGCATGCAAAAGTGCCAAAAAATTAGTACATTAATAATTAATTTTATATGAAAATTCTAAAGAGAGAGAGACTCAGCCATATTACATATATACACGTACGCATGGTAATGAACCAAGTCTTTACCTGCTTCAAAATATAATATAAAGTCTATACCTGCTTCGATCGACGGGGAAAATCCAAGACCAGTTCATGAGTTTCTGTAATCTATAAATAGCAAGTGTCCCATGCAGGATTTTCAAAGCAACTCTTCTTCTACACAAAATATATATTCTAAGATTGAAAGAGAGATATAGAGGAGAGGGGCAACCTAGTTAAGTACAAGTACGAACGATGATGAAAGGTGTTCATTTCCCGCTCTCTATTGTTGGCCACCTTCCTTGTCTCTACCTCAGACCCCAGTCCTCTGCAGGACTTCTGCGTAGCAATTAATAACACCGAATCTGCTGGTATGTACATGCACTACATTATTTTCATACTGTAATTTGTATAAATTAATTAGTAGTAAAATATATCTTAAGTGTTTTTATGTTAATTATATGTTTTTGCATGGCTCATCATCTATACGTACAATCCCTTAATTAATAGTATATATGAATATATAGGGTTTTAGTGAAATTTAAAGATTGGTTAACTTTTGTTTGTTTGTGTTTGTTTAACTTTGTCTATACAAACAGTGTTTGTGAATGGGAAATTCTGCAAGGACCCGAAGCTTGCCACAGCAAATGATTTCTTCTTCTCCGGGCTCAGAATTCCTGGGAACACATCAAATCCGGTTGGTTCATTCGTGACACCAGCGAATGTGGAGCAAATAGCTGGACTCAACACTCTTGGCATATCCCTGGCTCGCATAGACTTTGCACCAAACGGCCTCAACCCTCCTCACACCCACCCACGCGGCACAGAATTTCTCATAGTCTTGGAAGGCACACTCTATGTTGGCTTCGTCACATCCAATGGCGACAACAATCGGCTGTTCACCAAGGTGTTGAACAAGGGAGATGTGTTTGTGTTCCCAGTTGGTCTCATTCACTTCCAGCTCAATGTGGGACATGTCAACGCTTTAGCCGTTGCTGGTCTGAGCAGCCAGAACCCAGGAGTTATCACCATAGCCAATGCAGTGTTCGGGTCAAACCCTCCTATCAGCCCTGATGTTCTAGCCAAGGCATTCCAGGTCGACGACAAGGAGGTTGAGTATCTTCAGAAACAGTTCTGGTATAACAACAATTAATAATCAGATTATTCATAACAAAAGGCCAAGGAACGGTACTAATATGCGTGGATTTAAGGTGGCCAATATGAATTTTCTCTAAGTTCTACACAAATTATAATCTAAATCTAGCTAATGTTATTAATTAAATAAGATGGTTGCTTATGCAATCTTGTAATCCTAGCCCTTCAGTGGCATGTTTTGAGTATTAATAATTGATATTGATATTGATATAGTAGTGTTATGTGCGTTCTCTCTCGATGCCTCTTACATGACTTGAATCAAAAGTTGCAGTTGTAGCTATCTAGCAAGCTGGTTAACTTCCTCATGGGTCCTTCATTAGTTAAAGGTTCAACAATCCTTCAATCAAATCTGCTGATGGTCCTATTAAAACTCTATATCACTTGGATTAAAAGAAACAAGCACTCTGCAGTACAATGAAAGCTAGTCTTAAAATTTAATTGAATCAACTTTGGCTTGATTTTAGCCTTCCAACAGTCTCGGTCTACATATATTATATATTCCAATTTTCGAAACAAAAACAAGGAAAAGCATTATATATACATTTGTGTAACCAAACAAAACAAAAAGAAACAGAGAAGCACTTCCATGCATAGGCAAAGATACAAAGAAAAAGGGGGTGGAAGCGGGCAGGTTGGTCATTACTCTCTCTCATCCGAGGTTGGATGCTATCTGAATGTAGCAAAGCTTAACGTGGAATTAAAAACTACTCGATGAGTTGTTAAAATGATTTAATTAAGATTCTGAGCAGTCACCAGCGTCGCCTGGAGAGGAAGAATTCATAGTCCGGATGCCTGTTTACAGATGTCATACTTCCTTTGTTCACAACAGCTCTTGCCATAAGAGACGCTGTCTCCTCAAGTGTCCTCAAACGCTCTTCTAGTACTCCACAAGGGTTTAAGCCTGGTGTTACTGTTGTCTGCCTCGGCGTTGAGGGCCTTAGCTGGAACCAGCATTCATCCTGTTCAAGTGACAGAGTATATATTGATTAATAACCTTCACAGATCTTACACTATGCATTAACTACATGCCAAAGCTATGCTATGGCCACGATTACCTGAGCATTGTAACTTCGAAGACCTACAACTGGAGATACTATACAAGAGTCAACATTATGAGACTCAAATTTGGCACGTCTATGGACCAAATGACCAAGTGAATGGTAAGTTAGAAATGCCGCACGGAAGTTACCATCAGGTATCCTGTAAATAGGATACCATGCCACTGAGTACCTGAAAACCAGATGACACTTGAAAGTTACCTACTATTTAGAATCCACTCAGTTGTATAATGTCTGCAAAACACATTAATTCACATTTTTAAAGAGTCTGAAGCCAGTTTGATTACTAACCAGGATCTGGGATGCAGATCATTTAGATTTATAGAGTCTAGTTTAGTTGGATCTCCATATACTTTGGAATGTGACAGTCCATCACCTCTAACAAGCTCCTTTATCCTGAAAGGGAGGGAAACAGGATAAGATCATCTGAAAATACATAAAGTAAAAAGCATAAAAGGATACTTACTTGTCATATAAAGGTCGTCTCTCCTGAGGTTGTTCTGATTCAAAATATTCAAATAGTAGCTCTAAATCACTGGACCCTGTTGTGTCAGCTAATTGAGCAGATGCATCTTTGGCAGAAGCTGAAGATTGTTCTGAAATACACAATTGATTTACAAGTGGTGGGGTTACTGCATGTTCCTTGTGATCAGGCTGAGGAAAAAGTACTGAAAATATTGGAAGACTACCAATGCTAGAGGATTTTTTGGGTGTCTTACTGATCCTGCATGTGCTTAACTCCTGAGAACTATGAAGCCTATTGTTAATATCTACAGAATCAGTACTTCTACCGTTCCTGAAAAGCTGAATTCCTGACAAATAGGGGACAAAATAAGCACGAAATGCAAAATGATCAGCACCCAACCTCTTTGAATTTCCAAATTCCTCTGCCCTTATTTCCAGCCCATAACTACCATATTTCTCATACCACTGCCATAGGCATCCTAAAGTGATGTGAGGTGTCTCATGTCTGCACAATGACACACCACCAACCTGATCCACCTGGTTCCTTGAGCAGCAAGTATGACAACTTATAGAATTGGGCGATTGATGGATAACAGGGGATGAATAATAAAGAAGTCGTTCAAATTCAGCAATTGGACGGCCAGTGGCCATTTGAACAGCTTCGGATGCCAATTGTGCCCTACAAGCATTATTCACTGCTTCTAGTATTCTGTTTGACTCTGCTTCAAATACATTGAGATCTTTGGATACTGCAGAATCACTGATGCAGTTCACTACATCAAGCTTGTTATTGGCCAGATCTTCAATTGTGCTTGATTTTGGAAGCCTTCCATCAATTGCATCAGAAGAACAGGTTACGTCTTCAGAATTCTGACATGTGCACCCTACTGCAACTTTAGAAACTAGATTTTGAGTATTGGACACCACATTCCCTTTAGCAGTGTCTTTAAGAGCCCATCTCTTAGAAGCAGCCTCATCAGAATGTTCAAGAGATGAACTGCCAGATCTTGTAGAGCTTGTCAACCCAGCATTCTTCGACCCAATCGGCATCCACTTGTGTGTAAGAGATCCAGAACTACTAGAGTTACGCCTGCTGTTTTCCGCAAGAGCAACTTCTTTCTGTACTTCTTGACTTGTTGCATTACAAAGTAAATGAGGAAGGTAGACTGGAGACTGCACCTGAAGCAGATTTGATTCACTCAAGGAATCCCATTTTCTTTGCACTGAGCTATTCTTGTTTCCTACACAGACACTTTCAAAATGATCCATTTCATTTTGACAAAGTTTCGTTTTGTGAACTGATTCAGACGTCATGCATTCTATTTTGCTGATCTGATATCCACCCCTTGGACAGCTAGGGGGAGAACAAGATCTTGAAACAAGACTTAAGGATTTCTTATCCTTCAACTGAGACGAGATATCCAATATATCATTCTGATCCATCCTGGCCTTCGCACAACCATCTAAGCCAGCAATGCTGGCATGCGAACCCTTTCTGGAATAAAAATTGTATTCTTGTTTCAAAGATGGCCCGGTTTTTCTTTTCAATTTCTTAGAGACCTTATCTTTTTGCCGCTTTTTATCCTCACTCTTAGAAAAGGCATTTACATCAGCAACATTAGAGGTTCTTTTAAGCAAGGGAGCCTCTCTCAAAGGGAGATCAAGCCGTGAGTAAACAGAACTTGCTTTTTTCAACTCACCAGTGCAGTCACTGGAATCATTCCTCTGGACCTTTTGCCAGACAGAATGATTGTTTTCCTTTCCTATACGAATATGCAGATTTCCATTATTTCCAAATTTAGAGACATTTGCAGTTCGCGGTGCAACTTTGTTTTGTTTACTTCTCTTGTTAGGCACGACCAATTGCATGTCATTACTGCGACAACCCTGAATACCATGCCTTGCTTCCTCAGTGTGATTATAAGTGTATACAACATCATTTAAAAATCTTTGACAAGAAAAACGTCCCTTCCCGGAACTCAAACCTGGAGGTTTAGAAATATCTATCTTGAAAATTTCCTTCTCAGCGTGTTTTTCATCATGACCAGCATTAGCACTTTCACCACTGTTTGAACCAATTGAAATTGAATCCAAAACGAAGGAGTCATGCATATCAGAGTAACCTTTGGTATACGTATCACTGTAACAGCTCACCTGTGTATGAATACCCTCCACGTCATCAAAGATGGGAAATCCAGAGTCTTTAAGTAGAAGCTGATTTTCAAAATTGCCAACAGAAGGAATACCAACCTCATCACTGGAAGCGGTGCATGTGTTTGGTGTTTCAGAATTCTTGGGGCCGCTATCTGGCAATGAAATTTCTGGTGCAGTTGAAGACGACACTTGTCCGTCCCCATCATTGTTACCACAGGGTTCAGAAGCTGAACTTCCATTGGCATATTCCTCAGACAACACTTCCGGTTCATTAGACACCTTCGTGCTCTGTTTTCCCTTCTTTCTACTCTTCTTTCTGGAACTTCTTTTTGCAATGCCGTTTATTTTTTTATTACCAATGCTCAAAGTTGAGGAATTAATAGAGTTAGAACCATTTGGGATGGTACTTGAGGAATTACTGCAGCCATTATGGAAAGATTTCCTGGAAAGTTCATTCAATTTAGTAGCTTTATTTACCAAAGTCTTATTTCGAGATTGGTGGCGCAGAGCTGAACCAGTGAACCTTCCATCTGTAAATGACTTGACAGAATAAGTAAAATCAAGAGGAGGCCCTTTCTGCACCTTTTGTCGATTAACCTTGAATGGATTAATTGGTGGTGGGTAAACCAGATGCAGAGTATCCATATTGACCAGAGTACCAGATACCAAGTGATTTATATTGTCAGGACATAGCGGCGGCAGTGCCACAGTTCTCCAATGTCCGTCAGGTTCACGGAAAAGCACTGAAAGGATAGGACACCTGAGAAGTTAAAATAAGTGATGAATATTCAGTCATTTCCCTGACGCTCCCATCAATCAACTCAGCTTGTCAATGAACAATAATAGATCAGATGATTCTACCTGCCATACCAAAACACTGGCCCATACTCTACTTTAATGGTAACTAGTACAGTAGTACTCTCATCATGCATGCAAAATCTCATTACGCAGATTAAACAAAATCTTATCTGGAAGGAAGTGCTAATGCAAAATCTCAGTAATGACAGCAAAAAGATAGGGACCATGTATACATGGGCATATGTGCATACATGTATTATGTATTAGATGTACATATGCATTACGCATAGCCAACAAGCCTATACAGTGTAATTGAGATATGATGATTGAGAAATATGCAAAACCATCGAAGAAACAGTGGTATAAACATACGTACTTAACAATTAATCAGAAGACAGAAAACAAGTGAACTAAATCTATTGGATTAGTTTCACCATACAGCTGTGAGAAACAATCAATTAGGCAATGACAATTGAAACAACATTATTACCTACGATCAGAGTTCCCCCCTGTGACATAAGGCACTTCACAATCCTGAAAATGGTAGTAATCCAGAGAAAACTAGTCAGATAATTAAATTCAATTCATAGCAGAAAAGTGAAGTATATCAAATTATTTTGCAAAATAGACATATATAATATATTACATCTAAAGATGTTCTGAAACTCTTTTGCTCTTTCTTTGATATGGAATATCTTCGAGTGTCTGAATTTTTCTGGATATCACTGTTAGTTCTTTGAAGGGCACAATGCATCTTTTACTGTGCCTGTCCATATCATTAGCACACAATACAAAACAGTTAATGATGGTCTGATACAAAAAGGTTTTACCGTATTCAAGATTTAAACACTTCACACTACGAACAGAAATACAGGATAAATTTTGCCGATCATCCTGGTTCTCTTTTGGGTGGGTTTGGTTCTCGTTACGAGTTCGATTTATCTACAATAATACTCTTAACACAAAACTAACACAACACTACCATAGGAAAAACAATGCATTAGTAAGTGTATCAATCTAATCAAATGTAAGAAAGGTTGATAATCACGTAAAGGGCAGAACTTATTTGAACTTTGACAAATAATTTCAAATCAGGAAATCAGGAAATCCGGAAATGAAAGTATAATTCATACTCTACGGATAAGAACATTAAAGAAGAAGGCAAAGTACCTCAAGCTGTTGAAGATGAAGGTCCAAACAAGAACAGACGTTGATTCCCTTTGATCATCAAACAAGTAGAAGGCATTGGTTCATAACATACAAGCTGACAACCAAACATAGGTCACATTCACCACTGCTACAAGTGCCCGTTTAAACAAAAGGATTGAAATTTAAGGCACAAATACAAAGATACATAAAAGAAAAAAACCAGAGAAAATAGAAACTACAATGGCTTGCTCACAATCCTCAGACTAAAATTCTATCTACCAGTCAAAAGAAACCCACTTATCAAATTTAGACAGAAACCTAAATTACCAACTAACAAAACCCAGCTAAATTTATCCAACAAAATTCCGGGAACCAAAAGAAAGAAGGGAAATAGCCTGCATGGTTATTTTTTGCTCCTTGAGCACCCTGAAAATTTCCCTACAAAGATAATTCAAAAAATGGAATTGACTAACTTGAATCGTTGATTAGAAATCTAGTACTAAATTTGACAAGAACCCAAAAATCAAAATCACCTAAAAACTATCTAATTTTTTTTTTAAGATCGCAGAAAAGGCTCCCCAAATTTAGCTGTGAGGTTTAGAAAAACAAGAGTGTATAGCCTAACTGATTTTCCCAATTGATAAAACATAAAAAATACTAGAGGCACCATAGCCTACCACGTTGAAAGTACACACTTTTCCAATTGATATGCCTAAAAAAAGGGACTTTTAGTGCCCATGGCCTAGCAAACAAAATTGGAGATGGAGGCCAGTCACCAGCCTCCATATTTGGAGTCTATAATTATGACTACTTAAGCAGCAAACTTTATCTTTTTTTTTTAATATTTAAAACATACATTTGTGTATTTTATCAAAAAATATATATAAAACTTCTTCTTTTTTGGGTCATAAATATATATAAATCTTCATGCTTTAACATTGTTCATTGAGTTGATGAAGAGTCTTGAAAATTCACATACCATGGTGAGCTATTTTTCTTTGTATCAATGGGCCTCTTTGAGAAGACTTGATGCTATTTTAATTTTTCAGTGGTTAACAGACCACTTGGCGGCAAGAAAATTTACCTTCTGTTTTACTCATGTGATCGACAGAAAAAAAGAAGAAGAATCTTTTACGCATGTTTTTTGTCGAACGCAGAAGGAAAAGAAAAAGAAAAACTCAAAAGACGACAAAAATTGGGTCAGAAAAAGAGAGCAGATAGCACGAATGAAATGAAAAATGTTGTGCAGTCGCAGCTTCCCCATTCCTCCGATTAACAAAGTCACCACCGTCATCACCCAACACAACATACACAATCACAAACGCCTCGACATTCTCAGACGGTTTCAGTCTCATCAGACTCGCACAATGGAAGTGGAGGCCAACACCAACAGCTCCCATACGAAGGCGGTGGGGTTGGACTTCCTGACAAAGAAGGCCTACACTCCTCCTTCCTGGGCATCCCATATCAACCCCATCCCTTCTCATATCTTCTCTCTCGGACACGTACGATCAAATTCTAACCCTCATCTTCTTCAATTGTTCTACATGATTATGGTTTCTGTTTGTATTGATCAGCTATTGCTTTGTGATTGTTATCGCTAATCACTTGTCAGCTTCCAACTCCAATTCACAAATGGAATCTTCCTAATTTGCCCACCAATACTGAAGTCTGGTTGAAGGTATTTCCTTTCTCTCATTTTTCTCTTATGTTTTCTCTTTCTCCTCACTTATATTTGCTTTCATATAGAAAAATCCCAAAAATCCCATTTGGGTTTTGTCAAATGTTTGGTATTGTCGACTGTCTGTTCCTTGTCGAGTCCCCTTATAGACTGATCAATTCTGAAACTTCCACTTAATCAAAAGTTGAGATCTTTAAATGTGAAGTAGTAAAATTTCGTATGCAATGTCTCTTTTTTAAACCTTCAATAAGCTTTAAGTCGTTGAATTGTTGCTTTGGTTTTGTGTTTTCACTTTCCTGGTTTACACTGACAGAAATATTTGCAAATATCTAGCGTGATGATCTTTCGGGAATGCAACTGAGTGGTAACAAAGTCAGAAAATTGGAATTCTTGATGGCGGACGCCGTAGCAAAGGGTGCTGACTGTGTCATAACGATAGGGGGCATCCAAAGTAACCACTGTCGTGCAACTGCAGTGGCTGCCAAGTATCTCAATCTTGACTGTTATCTCATTCTACGTACCTCCAAGGTGAATTTCCATCTCTCAGTTTTAGCACTTTTTTCCCCATCTCTTTGCTTAATGCCTCATGATGCACTGCAGGTTCTCGTGGACCAAGATCCTGGACTGACAGGCAATCTCCTTGTTGAACGTCTAGTTGGAGCTCATGTTGAACTAATTTCAAAAGAAGAGTATGGAAAATGCGGCAGTGGGGTGTGTTAGTTTTGCTTTTCCTTTGAATTAACCATGTATTTTTTAATGTTTATCAAGTAATATTTAATTAAACACACATTTTCTTATAGTTTTTTGAATGTTCCTCCTTTAGTCTTTTTAGCAATGTTACTGTCTCTGGTTGAAGTCTGAAGTTGAAACACTGATCTCTGGCTAAGTAATTCTTTTAAGACACATTTTTTATAAACTGCATATCAAGTGATATTTTTGGTTTAAATGGACAGTGTCTCAACAGATAGGGGAAAAAAACCATACAGCCAACTATCTTACTGTTCTACCAACATGCATTTGTTTTTGGTCAAGAACATGCATTTTTGATACTAATGAATTTATAGATTACCTTTGCTAAATCTCTAGTGATTTGGGTTCTTATATTCACTTTGGTCTCAGGCTCTTACTAATCTCTTAAAGGAAAGACTGCTAAAAGAAGGAAGAAGGCCATATGTTATTCCTGTTGGTGGATCAAACTCCCTAGGAACCTGGTGAGATTGGGTTTGCCTTTCTATTGAAATGTGCATAAACTGTCTGTTTAATAATAATTTGTTTCTGTGCACTTTAACTGCTGTATTTTTCCCTCTATCTCCTTTCTATCTGCCATATATTTTTTAAGTTTTCATTTTGGGTTCCTAGAATTTGATGCAATTTCTTTGCTTCACAGTGGAAATGAGAAGTATTTTCTATTTTCCAACCCGAAGTTTTCTAGTTTTCTTGACTTTTTAAAGCTCTAATCTGTATTGGAAATATGGTATCTGGTACCTGTTCTTCACTTTAATCCGTCATAACTCGTGTCATATGGTATAAACCTAATGGTTGGGGTCTTCGAAAATGAGAAGGGAGAAGGGAGGGGTGAGGGTTGTGAGGTTTCAGTTTCCTGTTCAAAGTTGATTATGACGGCTTCCATTTCTTTTTTGTTGATATTATCACATTTGCGTAATGTTTTTTTTTATATTCAGGGGGTATATTGAAGCAATTCGAGAGATTGAGGAGCAGCTTCAGAATGGGACCGACAAAGTAAAGTTTGATGATATTGTTGTTGCTTGTGGCAGGTGCTTTTCTATGCCATCTTATTTTGAGTTGATATAACAAGTCCTGCATGCCTGCCATATGTTACAAATTTTTTCATGTACTTTATGTATGGATCTTGAGATATGGAATTGTCAGTTTTGATACGAGAAAGTAGGATCCTTGAATCGAAACCATTTGTTTTTTGTCTACTCAGCCTTGTTTTCGTATTTGAGAGCTCTCACTTTCCTTTGTTGTGAGAAGTTTTGGACTTCACTATTATTTTATTTTTTGGATTTCTGTGTCTGAATATTGATTAAGTATTCAGAGCTAAAGTTACTTTACCTCTCTCTCTCTCTTTTGGAGAATTAGCAAATTTTTTTTTTTTTTTTTTTTTTTTCACGAAACCAAACTTTTCTATAATCTACAAATGAAAACTGAATTATATCTTACATGTTGTTTACAACGAGTATAATACTGTAACATAATAGAATAAGTTTATGGTGATCGTGATTATTATTATTACTTCCATCTGTAATGTTTTCATGTAATGGATTTCCAGTGGGGGTACAATTGCTGGTTTGGCATTGGGCTCTTGGCTGAGTTCGTTGAAGGCAAAAGTATGTTATTGGATTCCTTTCTGTAGATAATTAATTTGCTGCTCTTGACATGTCATGTAATTATTTGTTCCTTTTGCTCTGCAGGTCCGTGCCTTTTCTGTCTGTGATGACCCTGATTACTTCTACGACTATGTTCAAGGCCTACTTGATGGACTTGAGGCAGGCGTTGATTCACGTGATATTGTTAACATTCAAAATGTGAGGGTCAAAGCAGATTAGACACTATATTGTTAGCATTGAAGACATGATTTATGTTGCTTCGTACTACATGTTATTTTAAGGTTGATCTTACAGTAGTTTGCCCACACTATACAAGTTGTACATGTGCATCCTCTACAGAAAAATGAAATCCTAGAATGGAAAATCATAGGTTGTAAATTGTAACTATTCATATGTTACCATTATGAGATGATGTGCATATAGTTTTACACACAATGTATATGCTGACCAATTGTAAGTAATTATATATTGTAAACACCAAAAAAGGATGTAAATGTATTGTGGTTTGACAGGCCAAAGGTCTGGGCTATGCAATAAACACGTCTGAGGAGCTTAAGTTTGTCATGGAGATAGCTGCGACCACTGGGATTGTTCTGGATCCAGTTTACAGGTTCTGTTTTATTTCCACAACTCTTTGTTTATGTTTCCATCTTAGTGCCATCACTTCCCTTTAGGAGGATAAATGGTTAAATTATTCATAGTTAATCCTGAAGTATGATCTGTGACTCTCTCTCTCTCTCTCTCTCTCTCTCTCTCTCTCCCTCTCAGTGGCTTTTCTCGTCTGCCGAATAATGGGATCACTGATTTATGATGTATTTCCTTTTTTAGTGGCAAAGCTGCTTATGGAATGTTGAAAGACATGGCTGAGAATACAAAGAAGTGGGAAGGAAGAAAGATCCTCTTCATACACACAGGTGGGTTACTTGGGTTGTTTGACAAGGTAGAGCAGATGGCTCCATTGTTGGGAAATTGGAGTCGGATGGATGTCCCAGAATCTGTTCTCCGGAGCGATGGTATCGGGAAAATGTTCTAGTGTCGAAATAAAGCAAAGAAAAGAGTCCAGTGCTCTATTAAAAGAGATGAGATCAAAATCCTCAATCAGAGTGTATACTGTACTGAATGATGCATAAGAAACGATCTCATATCAAATAAGATAATTACAGGAGGTATGTATTTCGTTGTGCTTTAATGGTGTATGGTTTGTGAAAATGGATGTATAATTGTTGTTTATGTTATGAGTCATGTAAGAAAAATAAGTAGCCATGCGGCTATGCTCTTTAAATATATAAGAATATTTTAAAAGTCCGCGGCTATACTTCACAAAATGGTTTTTACTTATAGCCTTTTTAAATTACTTTAATTAATAATTATATTTTAATTAATATTTCTTTAGTAAATACTTAGTATTTAAATATTTTACTAATTTCATAAAATACTTCATAATTAGTAATGAATTATTTTGTGGACTTGGTTTTTTCTTTTTTTAAACCTTGTCAACAAAGATAACTTATACTTCTCTTGCCTATTGTAATTTGATTTATATTAAGACAAATTAAAATTCTATCACAATCTTTCATAAATAGGTATGATCGTAAAATTGTGATAGTGCATATTATTTTTTAATAAACTTTAGCCATTATATTTATTAAAATTAATTAAAATTTACTTTACAAAATTCCTAAATTAACAAATGAAATTGCCCAAATCATCATTGAAATGGAGAAAAACAGAGAAGAAGATGAGAGCACGTACCTATAATTGGTGATTGAAACGCTCAAAACAACGAGCAATTAATTTATTACCATTTATTATTTCTTATGAAAGGGTCTTTTGGCGTTCCATACCTTCCGAGTATATACGCATCAGGTTCAACCCGCAATACCATATGGTATTCAATTCAATATGAAAATTTAAAACAAGTACAAGCAACTAGAACAAATGCCATTGACTTAAATGCTATGGAGGCCGGCATCTTTTCCTTGTCCTTAGATAAAGTGCTTGGTACAAAGGTATGTTGATGAGGGTCAGTACCCCACACAGAAGAATTTGCAAAGCCATTGTCTCATAAACTTGTGCTATGCCCCTTGATCCAGTGGTTGCATCCTTCACAAACTCAGCAAAGCAGTACAAATTGAACAATGCAAGTGTTGCCAATATGGTGAGCATTGGAGAAGAGGCCCCAAATTCCATAATCTCTTTCTCATATTGCTGCGACACATCTTCATCGGGTACCTTGGCTGTTATGGCAAGTGCTGAATCAGTGTATCCCAGGAAGTATAAAATGGTATCAACGAAGGCAAAGAGGTAAGAGCTTGTTCTCTTATACAGCCACATTCGTTGGTCATTCCACCAACCTAAGATTGTGCCATCAGACCACAGAAACTCCACAAAGCTCCGAGTATACTTGCCAATGATCACATATGCAAATGGTATGAGCCATGGACTTGAGATCTAGATTCACAAACAAAACCCATCAGACATTGAGAAATATACTATTTGGGCGGCTATGTTATAAACCACATCTTTGATAGAGACGAGGGGAGACTTACTTATGTAAGTAGCTATGTCTCATGTTTATAGTGATGTGACATATGTTGTGACAAATCAATTATCACTAAGACACAAGACCATTTATGTTGAAGAAATTTAACAATTTATACCTGTGGAAATAAGGAAATGCCCTTGAGGAGGTAAAGTGAAGGGACAATCGAGTAAAATAGGGTTGCCCAGCAATTGGAAGCCCAGCAGCAGACAATACAATATCCAAGTTGAAGGGCCAAACTTATCTTTCCATGACCATACCAAGCCGGACTGTACTTAGAAAGTAAAATCTGAAGAGAACCTTCTGACAATCTCTTATGCTGCACAAGTGTGTGAGGCATTGTGGTTGGAGCCAATCCTAAGAAAGTTTTTCTTGTTGGGTTGCAATACACCGATTTCCATCCACAGCATTGAATCGATAGCCCTGTTATCACATCTTCAACTGGACATCCATATTTCAATCCCATCTGCAAATTTTTCAAGATTCATAGATATATCAAGCTCCTCAAATTAATTATGAGCACTTGTTGTGGCACAGACTGAGAAAGAAAAAGAGAGAAAGTAGACCTCTTCTCCCCATTCAGTGTCCTGTTCAAATGTATAGCTTGCAAGACTCTTTGAATTTTCTTCCAATTCATGAATGCCACTTTCTTCTCTTTTTCTGCTGATCACCCACTTCATATCACTCTTAGATCCCTTGATGAAGTTCCTTCCGCAAAAAGTTTCTCTTCTGTGAAAGCATCCACTTCCAATGTATAATGGGCCCTCATAACCATCCGAACCATGCATTTGCACCTTCATATTTTAATACCCATCACATATATAGAATTCCAAACATGTAGGCAAAAGATTTATAATAATCGAATTTTTTGATTCCAATGATATATGTAATTCGTTCTTAGTAAGGTTTTGGAAATTCTGTGGGAACTGTACGTATGCAACCTCACGACCTTTCCCTTCATCCATTAAGAAACAAAGTGCATCTCTTATGGCCTTGGAGTTGTTTGAATACATGTCGCAGTCTACATTAAGAATGACATTCCCATTGCTAATGTTTGCAGATACCCTGATCTGCACAAAGGATCACATAATGATTCATTAATGAACAAACAATGAATATATATATAAGATGAAATTATTTGCAACATCAACATGTAAATATCTTTTTTCTGAATACTTCAGCTAGTGAAAAAAATGTTACCAAATAAAGTAAAATTACCAGAGCATTCATAGCACCAGCTTTAAAGTTATGGTGATACTGGGATCTCTTCTCTCGAGCCAAATACACCAAAGTTGGCAACCCACACCCTTCAACATCAGCTGCATTAGGGTCTCTCCCATCAATTGCTATACGAGAAAAGAAAATTTTGATCAAACACCAAAGTTGCCTTTTGCTATATATATGTCCTTTCATTTGTTCATTATTTATGTATAAATTTATAATTTATAATACAAAATAATTATAAATAAATAAAATGCCTAGTCGATTACTCCTCTAGGAGCTAGGCTCGTGCCTTGCCGCGTAGGGTGTGACATCCAAGTCCAAAAAAAAAAGTAAATAAATTAAGGGGAAATAAATCTGAATGATAAAATAAATTGAAATAAACAATAAAATTAAAATTTTGAATTAATTAAGGGTTTTGAAAATAATAAATTTTTACTTAATTTTAAAAGGGGCAAAAAGGTCATTTTAAGTTCGGGAAGGAATTTGGGACTTCGGTTATACCATTGAGTAGAGCACGTCGAAACAAGTTCGTAGACACATAACGGGCTCGAATCCAAGTTACAACGAGAGAGATACGAGCAAAATTGAAGTAGGGGTGAAATTGTAAATTTTCAAAACTGGTTTTCAAACCAGAATTTCTCTCTCTCTCTCTCTCTCTCTCTCTCTCTCTCTCTCTCTCTCTCTCTCCCATTTTTCTACACAGCCGGTGCCGCTCCTGGCCACGGCTGGCCTCAAGATCAGACCCAAAATGACCGGCCCAGCTTCACCGGTCGAACCCAGCCCTCTTTTGCCGTCGCCAGGCAGCACCAGTCGTCGGAAAACTCTTGAAATCGCGCCGATTTCGACAGAATTTCTCCGGCTTCGATCTCTCTCGTCCGGCCACAGATTCCGACAAGTGAGGTATGGTTTTTCAACAATTTTTTGTGCTTTAACTGATGGTTGGGTATGATTACATCAATTTCTAACGTAGGTAGTTCGATTTTGGATTCAAAGTTGGCCGGTTTTCAATTTGAATTTCCGGCCACTTCCGGCCACTTTTTGGAGTAGGTCCAAGAACAAAAGCGGTTCCAAATTAGGTGTATTACCTAGGGTAGGAAGCTTAACCGGCGGTTTGAAGTTTTCCGGCCGCGGAAATTTGTCAAGCCACCCACGGCCAGCGCGTGTGGCGGCACGTGGGCAGTGTGGTGGAGCCACTTTCTGTTCTAAATTGATCTCCTAGTTGTCGCGAGCGCATAGGAATTTGTGGATCTCAATTCGGATAACGTTTGAACCCCGAACATATTTTACATATTGTGCGATTTCCGGGTTTGATACGTTAGAACCGTTGGATCGCTTTCAATTTTATATTTGTTGATCTAGACATTCCTAGGATCGTGTAGGAATTCATAGATCGTAAAATCAGAGTCCAAATGTTCCGATTCAATAAGTTAAAGTTTTGCGTTTTACGATAACCATCCGAAATCGTGCGATCGCGAGCGATCCAACCATTCGATTCGGACCAAACATGCAAGAAGTGTTTCCTAGACCTTGTGGAACCCATAAGAACTTTCGG
The DNA here is from genome assembly GCA_018703695.1 of Prunus fruticosa. NCBI lineage: Eukaryota > Viridiplantae > Streptophyta > Magnoliopsida > Rosales > Rosaceae > Prunus > Prunus fruticosa. The sequence continues at coordinate 30,729,273 of CM031921.1, read as the reverse complement.
ATCGTAAAACGGAAGTCGTGGGTTTCTGTTGCGTACATACAGCTGCACCAAAATGGATTCAGTTGCATCCTCAACTTGTGATACTCGCAAGTGCACGAACCGTTGGTAGTTTAGCGTATGTAAGTGCGAGGTCGATTCCACAGGGATTGGTGATTGAATGATCCTGTTTAGTTTTCCTACACAAAATAGAAATGAAAACAAAAGAACATAAAACAAGGATTTTGTACAACATTTGAGAACATGGGGAATTTGGAATAGAAAGTAAGGTGTTTGGGAACTTGGAGAATTTGAGAACTTAGGGAAGGGAGAGAAATGTGTTTGTGAAGTGTTTGAGACATGGAGACTTTTGGAAGAGAATGGAAATGTGTTTGGGAAATTTGGAGGAGAGAAAGGAAACGTGTTTGAGAACTTTAGAGAATTTGATGAAGGAATGGGAGAAGTGTTTGGGAACTTTGAGAATTTTGGAAGAGAGTGGGAATTGTATTTAAGAAATGTTTTAGAGCATGGAGAACTTTGAAAGAGAATAGAGAAGTGTTTGGAGAATTTAGAAGAAGAGAAAATAAAAATGCTTGAGATTTATAGTACTAGGATCTTATTACAACAATTGAGAACTACAAAAGGGAAACTAAGAGAATTTGAGGGAGAGAAGGGAAGGGAGCTCTAGAGAAGTGTTTGAGAGCTTTCCCCTTGGGGTGTGTTTACAAGCTTAGGAAACCTCACTATTTATAGGCCTAAGGAGGTTGAAAATCTGAATTATACAATTGAATTATGTAAACACACTAACTTCACCTAACACACAATTGTATTTGAAAACAATTCCTCTTGTCTTTAGGCTTAGTGTTGCATCATCCACTTCAACATCTTTCAATTCATTTGGTTGCTGCAAAATTCCACTCAATTATAGGAATTGAATATGCTTCACCTAACTTCCCCACAATCAATAACACCTCATGCATATGTCATGCATGACAATGCATTGCAGCCAGCTTGTGGGCTCGTTTTGGGCTTGTGGCTCAAGTCTGAAAAATCTGGAAAAATATGGATCTTGAAGCTCTTTGTCTTATCTTTCCAAGAATATGCAGCCCAACTCAAGGAAAAATCGGGAAGGCCTTCAAATGTGATTTTTGGCCCAGTAACGCAGATACTGCCGAATTTGACCTTAAGTTGCCAAAACATGTATAACTTTCTCTAGAAGACTCGGAATCATGAACCGTAAAATTCTACAGAAAATAGACTTCCGTAGCTTTCTAATGATGTATGGCTCATTATCTGGTTCTTCTTGAGATGGAGAATGACGGAAAGAGGAAGAAGGAAGAAGAAAAACATAAAAGAGATGAAGAATGACATAAAAGAGATGGAGAATGACATAAAAGAGATGGAGAATGACGGAAAGAGGAAGAAGGAAGGAGAAAAAAGAGATGGAGAGAAGAAGAAGAAGAAGAGAGTGGGAGGTCACAAGAAGAGAAAAAAATGGTTGATTAGATTAGATTAGATTATTTATCCAAAAAAAAAAAAGACAGAGAGGAAAAGACGAATAAGAAGAGAAGAAAACAAAGGAGAGATGGAGAATGATGGAATGAGGAAGAAGAAAAGGAAAAATAAAAAAGAGATGGAGAGAAGAAGAAGAAGAAAAGAGAGAGTGGGAGGTGAGGGACAGTAAACGGAGAGAGAAAGGGGAAAGATGGAGAAGGAATATAAAAAAGAGAGGAATGGTGTTGGAGTTGGAGACGGATATTTTTTTAAAAACACATTTAGCAAAACTACCAAATTACCCTCCACTACCAAATTACCCTCCTTAACGGGTGGATGCGAATATTCGCGAATTGACCCAACCCAACCCGTTAGCTTAACGGGTGGTTAACGGGTTCACCCGTTTTCAACCCGAACCCATTAAGCTCAACCCAAATACTGATAATTTCTTGTGAATTCGTGTCGTGTTAACGGGTCGTGTGCAATATTGCTAGGTCTAGTTTCAACCTTCATGAAGTATTAGCACGATCGTGTGAACGAGTCTTGATCGGTATTTGAATTATTTTGATTATATTGGGAGTACTTGCTTGCTGTTTCCAATATGCAACCAACTTTTTCAGTCGCACGGTCTCTTCTGAAGAAACATTTTTGGTTGGATCATTCACTATCAATCGAACTATTGATGCGAAACTAAATTAGCATAAAGGTGTGAAAGAAAAATTTCACAAAAATATCACACTTAACCAAGATTTCAGTCAAAGCCAATCAACTACAAACTAATTGAATCGATAAACATAGTTATATAATATCAAAATTCCACTAAGAACAATAGAACTTACATTAGAGAACAGTATGTCTCATCCACATTTGATTTGGCAGGAGAAACGTTAATGAACATTAGCGTCTTTGCGTTACCACCAAATGGATCATTCATTAACATCGTCAATTTGTCGTTCCTGTATCGTATGTGTTGATTACGTTGAGACAAAGCATTGAAAACATCTCCGAGTGCTGAAAGTGATTTATTAAAGCTTTGAGCTTTTTAAAGTTCACTGCCTGAAGAGCTTGACTTCTTATTTCTTTCCGAACCAGCAAGATCCATGAAACTCAGCTACACATGAAAGGAAAGACATTATGAGCTTCTCATGAAACACTAAACCATGCCTTAAGTGAATGCAGACTAATGTGCATGAATAAGTATTTGGTCATTTATTCTGGAAAATATTGATATACCTTTACTCCTCCAACTGATAGAGTTTGAAGGTTGGTACTTTCATGAAGGTTGGTATCAACCTTTAAACTCAATCAGTTGGAAGAGGAAAGGTATATCAATATTTTCCATAATAAATGAATACTTGTTCATACACATTAGTCTGCATTCACTTAAGGCATGGTTTAGTGTTTCATGTGAAGCTCATAATGTCTTTCCTTTAATGTGTAGCTGAGTTTCATGGATCTTGCTGGTTCGGAAAGAAATAAGAAGTCAAGCTCTTCAGGCAGTGAACTTAAAGAAGCTCAAAGCTTTAATAAATCACTTTATGCACTCGGAGATGTTATCAAAGCTTTGTCTCAACGTAACCAACACATACCCTACAGGAATGATAAATTGACGATGTTGATGAGTGATCCACTTGGTGGTAACGCCAAGACGCTAATGTTCATTAACGTTTCTCTTGCCGAATCAAATGTGGATGAGACATACTGTTCTCTAACGTAAGTTTTATTGTTCTTAGTGGCATTTTGATATTATATAACTATGTTTATCTATTCAATTAGTTTGTAGTTGATTGGATTTGACTGAAATCTTGGTAAAGTGTGATATTTTTGTTTGAAATTTTTCTTTCACACATTTATGCTAATTCAGATTCGCATCAAGAGTTCGATTGATCGTGAATGATCCAACCAAAAATGTAGATCGTGCAACTGATCTACAAGTTGCTGCCGTCACCAATGCTCTTTGGGCCATCCAGGTCAATCAATCCCCCTCTCATTTCTTCTTCACCTTCGATTGTCCATGGCCTCTATTAGATCGCGCCTTTTTTATGTTGTAAATATTGATATCTATGTGTTAGCGGCTATACTAAATTTTGGTATGCTTATACACATTTCATGGGTGTTGCCCCAATATTTTGGACTCCTAGATTTATCTAATTATACACCTGGTTATTTTTTTCATTTTTATGTAAGATGGTTTACTATCTTAAACCACAGAAGTGATCTTCTAATCGAATAAGGTTTCCTAAGAACTCATGGTTTATCAGAAAGTCTATTCCTATCAGATATGGCAGCCTAAAATAAATGTTCTAGATATACACAGGCTTAAGGATTCCTACTTTGATAAGGATTAAGATTACCTAATCCTATAAGCATTAAGGTTATCTCTAGGAGGTTCTTGATGGGCAAAACTCCTAGAGATATGCATATAAATAGGAGGCTCCTTCTAGAGCCGAGACACACACAAAACCAAGCATACAGATATTTACCCCATTAGAATTACTGCTGCAAAGAGTTCTCGGCTTCTAGGAGAAAGTCTCTGATTTCTCAAGTTCAGTTTTGATCTTCATCTTGTTCAACATGTCTGATACAGGTTAGTGTTTTACATGTTATATCTATTTAGACTTACATGTGGTATCAGAGCTTTAGTTATATCATGTTTTACCTAACCAATCTAATACAGGAAATCTATGAAAAGTTTTAAACTGAAAGCTGCAAGTTATATAGACAAGAACATGATAACAGTATAAAGGATTGACTTTATCATGTTCTTGACAGTTTTGATCAAGTTTGCAGTTGCCATGGGATAATTGAGCAAGCTAAAGCGGCTCAATCATTCCATGATAACTGCATTCAAAGCAATTGATCCAAATTGGCATCATAGTTCAGAACTTATTGAAAGGCTCTCCGTCCAAAGATGTGAGCATTTTGATATAGCTTTGACTATGATGGATCGACATGGAATATGCACAGTTATAAAATAGCAGAAGTTCTCCTCTATCCAAAGATGCGGACAGCTTTTGTTCAAGGAATTATATAACTGTTTGTATTTCAATGTCAATGGACGTACTTACACTTTCTATCCAAAGATGTGAGTTAAGTATGTTTAAGCTAAAGTTTTTGGGGAAAATTATTTAAGGTATTAATGTTTAAAAACCTGTACAGTCAATCACAATTCAATCCAGACCCTCACTAGCTCCAACTACAAGAAATGGAGAGAAGATCTTGAAATAGCTCTTGGCTTATTGGATTATGAAATGGTTCTAACTAAGGAAGCACCAGCCACACCAGCAGCTTATGCATCTGTCGAAACTAGGACCAAGTTTGCAAAATGGACTAAGGCTAACAAAATGGCAATCTTAATCATGAGGAGATCAATTTCAGAAGGAGGTAAAGGGCAGCATCACAAAGTCTGAAAATGCAAAGACATTTATTGAGGCAATAGCAGAGAATTTCCAAGGGTCCAAAAAGGCTGAGATAGGTACACTAATGAGCAAACTCACAGATTTGAAGTATAATGGAGAAGGATGCATAAGGACTCATATTCTGAACATGGTTGACATTGGAAACAAACTGAAAGCTCTGAAAGTTCCAGTAGATGAAGCCATGATGGTGCACTTTGCTCTTAACTCTCTTCCTAGCATTTATAGGCATTTGAAAACTACTTACATTGCTCAAAAGGAAACATGGACAGTGGCTGATCTAATAGGAATATGTGTGCAGGAAGAGCAAAGCATTAGAAATGATAATGCAAAGGAACATGTGAATCTGGTGCAGGATTTTAAAGGCAAGCCAAAGGAAGGATATAAATCCAAATATGCAGACAAGAAGCAGAAGAAGGATGAAACTGCCAAAGGGACAGGTCCAGGAGGTCTGAAATGTTTTTTCTGCAAGAAGTTTGGTCACATAAAGAGGGATTGTAGAAGGTACAAACGTTGGTTGGACAAGCAAAAAGCCAAAGGTAAGAAAAACTTGAGTTTCTGTGGTTTATGAATCAAATTCACTTGAAATTTTATCCAATACATGGTGGTTAGACAGTGGTGCAACAGTTCATGTAACAAATTCTTTGCAGGGGTTCAAAACAAAGAGAGTGCCAAACAAGGATGACTTGAAGGTGTTCGTGGGAAATGGAGAAAGAGTTAAAGTAGATTTTATTGGTTTAGTTAATCTAGAGTTGCAATCTGGTTTTTGTTTGGAATTAGTTGATGTCGTTTATGTTCCTACTATGACAAGGAACCTTTTATCAGTTAGTAGGCTTGTAAAATCAAACTTACAGTTTGAGTTTGATGATTTTGGTTTCTCCATTTCAAGAAATAAAAGAGTTGTTGGTAATGGCATGATTGTTGATGGAATGTTTCGTTTGAATTGCAAACTATCAAAACAAGGCACTGAAATGTTAAATGTAATAAGCACAAAACAGTTCAGCAATTCAGAATCATATACTCTTTGGCACAAGAGACTAGGACATATCTCAAAAGAAAGGATGACTCTCTTAAGCAAGCAATCTATGTTGCCACCACTTGACCACCATGAAAGGGATAAAACATGTATTGACTGTGCAAAAGGGAAGATGACAAACCTTAGAAAGAAAAGAGCTGTAAGAAGTGAAAAATTACTTGAGTTGATACACACTGATATCTGTGGCCCTTTTCCAGTCAACACTCATGATGGCTACAGATATTTTATAACCTTTACTGATGATTTTTCCAGATATGGTTATGTGTATCTAATAGCAGAAAAATCGAAGGCATTGGACATGTTTAAAATTTACAAAGCAGAGGTTGAGAACCAACTAGATTCGAAAATTAAGGTAGTGAGGTCTGATAGAGGTGGAGAGTTTTATGGAAAATTCACTGAGAAAGGAAGAAATCCAGGATCTTTTGCCATTTTATTGCAACAAGAAGGTGTTGTGGCTCAGGACACCAATCCTGGAACACCACAGCAAAATGGTGTTTCAGAGAAGAAGAAACAGAACTTTGATAGAGATGGTGAGAAGCATGATATGTTGCACAACACTACCAAATTTCTTATGGGGAGAAGCTTTAAAAACAGCAAATTACTTGCTTAATAGAACACCTACTAAAAGTGTTGACAGAACCCCTATGAAATCTGGTGCAATAGAAAACCAAGTTTCAATCACTTGAGAACTTGGGGATGTAGAGCAGAAGCAAAAATATACAATCCAATGCAAAAGAAGCTTGACTCAAAGACAATTAGTTGTTATTTTGTGGGATATCCAGATAGGACAAAAGGCTACAGATTTTATTGTCCTAATCATAACACCAGATTTGTAGAGACACAAAGGGCTGTTTTCATTGAAGAAGAAAAGGAAGAAACAAATACAGCAGATTTTGAGTTTGAAGAAATTATAGAAAGCAAAGAAATTGCAGAAGCTGGAAATAAAGAAAAGGCTGTGACTATCTTGAATTTCGACAACTTGAATAAAGAAAACTCTCCTGCACATGAAGACATAAATATTCATCAAAATCTAGAAGTTGAAACACAACAAAATGCAGAAGTTGAAATGCAATTAAATCTGCCAGAACAACATCAGACCATGGAATTAAGGAGATCCCAAAGAACTAGAAGACCAGCTCTACCAAATGACTATTTTGTCTATTTGCAAGAGTCTGAGTTTGACATCAACACCATAGAAGATCCTGCCACTTATAAACAAGCTATGGAAAGTGAGGAAAATCAACATTGGTTTGCAGCCATGGAGTCTGAACTTGAATCGATGAGCAAGAATGGTGTATGGAGTTGAGTTGAATTGCCACCAAGTTCTAAACCTATTGGCTGCAAGTGGGTCTACAAAACCAAGAGGAATGCACAAGGGAAAATAGACAGATACAAAGCCAGATTAGTGGCAAAAGGGTTCACACAACAAGAAGGAGTGGATTATAATGAAACTTTTTATCCTGTGTCAACAAAAGACTCATTCAGAGTCATCATGGCTTTGGTTGCACACTTTGATCTACACTTGCATCAAATGGATGTCAAGACAGCCTTTCTAAATGGAAATTTAGTTGAAGAGATCTACATGAAACAACTGGATGGTTTTATCTTAAAAGGGGGAGGGAATTTAGTATGCAAACTGCAGAAATCAATTTATGGTTTAAAACAGGCTTCAAGACAGTGGTATCTAAAATTTGATGAGGTGATAAAATCTCAAGGTTTCATAGACAATCCAGTGGATGAATGCATCTACATGAGGTTCAATGGAAAGGATTTTATTATTCTACTCTTATATGTAGATGACATTCTCTTAGCAAGCAGTAATTTGTCCTTGTTACATGACACCAAGAGAATGTTGTCTACTCATTTTGATATGAGTGATCTAGGAGAAGCCAACTATGTACTTGGAATCGAAATTAGCAGAGATAGAGACAGGAAGTTGATAGGTTTATCTCAGAAGGCTTATATTGAGAAGATACTTAAGAGGTTTAATATGGAAAATTGCACGGGTTGTGATGTTCCATTCTCAACGGGTGACAAGCTTAGCACTGAACAGTCTCCCAAGACTGAACAAGAAAAGATAGATATGCAGGACAAGCCCTATGCCTCATTGGTAGGAAGCCTCATGTATGCAGAGGTTTGTACTCGACCTGACCTTGCATTTTGTATTAGCGTTCTTGGCAGATTTCAGTCCAATCCGGGCCAGGCACATTGGGTTGCAGGGAAAAAGGTGTTAAGGTACCTACAGAGGACTAAGGAGTATAAACTGATTTATAGAAGAGTTGAAGAATTGAAATTAGAAGGTTATGCAGATGCTGACTTTGCAGGCTGCTTGGACACTCAGAAATGCACATCAGGTGTTGTTTTCCTTTTTGCAGGAGGTGCAGTCGCATGGAAGAGTGTAAAACAACAATATGTTTCAACCTCTACAATGCAAGCTGAGTTCTTAGCAGTTTATGAAGCCACTTCCATGGCAATATGGCTCAAGAATTTTATGTCAATGCTAAATATAGTGGAGTCAATACAAAGGCCTATTCAACTATGGAATGATAACAGTGTCAGCAGTATACTTTGCAAATGGGAATAAAAGGTCATCTGGTATGAGGCATCTACATTTAAAGTTCTTATCAGGCAAGGAAAAGATCCGAGATGGTGAGACTGCTTTAAATCATATAGGAACAGAATTGATGATAGCAGATCCCTTAAACAAAGGCTTGCCTAATCATGTTTTCCATAGGCACGTTGCAAGTATGGGGTTGCTGATAAGTTTTGATGCTTAAAGTCAGTGGGAGTCAGTGGGAGTTAAAATGATTACAGTTTTATTTTGGTTTTGTTAACTAGTTTATCTAGAGTTTTTGACTCAGTTATGTTAATGTTTTGAAGTTTTCTATTACTTGCATATACTGTTTCGTTAAATGACAAATAGATTAAATCCAAACTGTAATTGTGCTAGCAATTGTTCACAGTTTGAATCTATGAATGAGTCATTGAATGATTTTGTTTTAAAGACCTTGGCAGTCATTAAGGGTGAGCTAAACCAGTTATGATTGATCACACTCGCAGTATAATCATAACTGTTTTTCAATCTTAATCCAGTTGGAAGCCTTATGTGTTTTTGCTAGTTCATATGTGTGGTTGTAAAAGTCTTAGATGTTATATATCTGAGGAACTTCGACAGTCCCTTGTGAACTATCAATCATGACAGTGGCTTGATAAAGGAATAAAGATAAGAGTAGATTTTCACATGGCCATTAAGTGATGACAATGAGCTTAGATCGATTAATTGATCAAGTGGGAGAATGTAAGATGGTTTACTATCTTAAACCACAGAAGTGATCTTCTAATCGAATAAGGTTTCCTAAGAACTCATGGTTTATCAAGAAAGTCTATTCCTATCAGATATGGCAGCCTAAAATAAGTGTTCTAGATATACACAGGCTTAAGGATTCCTACTTTGATAAGGATTAAGATTACCTAATCCTATAAGCATTAAGGTTATCTCTAGGAGGTTCTTGATGGGCAAAACTCCTAGAGATATGCATATAAATAGGAGGCTCCTTCTAGAGCCGAGACACACACAAAACCAAGCATACAGATATTCACCCCATTAGAATTACTGCGAAAGAGTTCTCGGCTTCTAGGAGAAAGTTCTGATTTCTCAAGTTCAGTTTTGATCTTCATCTTGTTCAACATGTCTGATACAGGTTAGTGTTTTACTGTTATATCTATTTAGACTTACATTTTAAACTTGAATCAAGGGAGCCTAGAGGAGCTGGAAATGCATATAAAAATTCAGGCGTCTGCATATTTAGATAAATGGTGTTGGAGCTATCTTGGCTGTGATATTGGATTGAATCATATATTTTACATCCCTCGTTGATATAAATGGCGTCCTCATGGAAATTTCAACAATTTGCGAAAGAAAAGGACATGGCAAATTGATAGTGTAATTTTGGATCTAGGCATACTATTATCGTCTGAAAAAAAGAGAGATCAAGGCATTTGAATAAGTGCGCTTCCTGTACGCGATTTTTTCTCTCCACTAAAATGAGCTCGAGCATTTTGTTATGTTTTGAAAATAATTAGCTGTAAAATAAAGTAGCTCTATATTTGGTAACACAATTATTTTTAAGTGTTAGTTCAAAAACCAGTGTCAAAATCATTTGGTAAATTTTAATGTAAAAGAGTTTAGGGTCATCTTTGTTTCTTTTGAAAGCAGCTTTTAAAAGCAAAAGGCTACTTTTTAAAAATAATTGAGATATTTTATTTTTACCAAACACGACTTAACTTTATAGTGAAGCAGATTTTTGGTGAAAAAGCAATGAACAAAAGTTATATCTTGCAAGGGCACGAATCGATATGATAGAATAGGAAGCAAATAAGAGAGTTGTAAAGTTTATCAATTAATTCCAAATATGAATGCCTTAAGAAAAATAGAAAATAAAATGAAATATTAAAAAAAACTAAATAATTGAAAATAAGATTATTCAATTTTAATTTAAGTGTTGAAAATCAAGAAAATAAAATAACAATGGTTGGAAATTGGTTTTGAAAATCGATATATGAAAACTAGGACTCCAACTTCACCAATATGCATAGAGTTAATTTTGAGAATAAAGTTTCAATTCAATTCCAAGGTTTTGTTATTTCTTTATTATAATGATTCATTTGACCGCAGTGTTATCAAGTATTCTCAATTAAACCCACTAATGAACATCGTAGCCGCACCACTATGTTCTTTAAACATTTTCGAATATTTAGAAGTCCACGGCTATACTTCACAAAATGGTTTTTACTTATAGCCTATTTTAATTACTTTAATTTGTAATTATGTTTTAATTATTATTTCTTTAATGAATAATTAGTATTTAAATATTTTACTAACTTCATAAAATATGTAATAAATAGTAATTAATTATTTTTAAATTATTTTGTGGACTTTGTTTTTTCTTTTTTAAAACCTTGTCAACAAAGATAACTTATATTTTCAAAAAGAAAAAAAACAAAGATAACTTCTCTTGCCTATTGTAATTTGATTTATATTGAGACAAATTAAAATTCTATTACAATCTTTCATAAATTGGTGTGATTGTAAAATTGTGATAGTGAATTACATATTATTTTTTAATAAAATTTTGCAATTATATTAATTAAAATCTACTTTACAATGCTGGTAAGTTAACTTTTTAAATATTAATATACTTTAAAAGTATAGGCGCGGCGATACGTTTAATATATATTAATATTAAGAGTCTAGCCGTTCGGCTGTATGCTTTAAATATATACAAATATTTTAAAGTATAGCCGATCGGCTATACTTCACAAAATGGTTTTTACTTGTAGCATTTTTAAATTACTCTAATTACTTGAATTAGTAATTATGTTTTAATTATTATTATTTTAGTCAATAATTAGTATTTAAATAATTTCATATTTTCATATATTACTTAGTAAATAGTAATGAACTATTATTTTTTATTTTGTGAACTTTGTTTTTAATTTTTAATTTATACAAATTTAGTTTGTTTAGTTTAGTATTTGCAATTAAGTAATATCTTAGCCTAATTTAATTATATAATGAATAATTAGTATTTAAGTATTTAAGTATTTTAATTAATTTCATAAATTACTTAATAAAGTCTGGATTTAATTTCTTTTTTCAATTTTTTTAATTAAGAGTTTAACGTGCGAGCTAGACGAAGTAATACAATTATTTTTTCTTTAGCATTTTGACAATTTCTTTCTTCTGATACGAAATTTTGATAATTTGGAAATTCCGAATCGTAATAAAATTTGCGGGAGTTTTTGGAGCCAAATTGAAGCCGCCCTTAGCAAATTTGAAATTTACGTTTACCGGGCCGGGCCTTCATTTAAGACTGAGTATTTATTGCGTAATTCGCCGCCCGCTTGATTTGAAAGTCGAAGCGATTTCCTTTCCATTTTAGTCTTTACGGAAGAAGAAAGAAACCAAGAGACAGAGGTAGCGACTCTCGACAGTCGACTGATACATCTGGTAAATGGTAAATTTATTCCTCCTCCTTTTTTTTTATCAATACACTGTCCTGAAACTTGAATTGAACTGATTTTCTTCCGTTCTGAAACTTGAATTCATCTGGGTATTGACTTTATCCGTACGGTCATATATAAAGTTCATGAAATCTTACTGGGGACCAGTAAGAAGAACCCTTTTCAGATTTAATCTAATTTTTGCTATCTATGGATGCGAATTCATTTGTTAGATGGAAATTGGATAAAGGAATTTCCTATATATTGCAGTAGCTGGTTAGCTTCTCATGTACTAATGTCAATGTTGTGCTTGTAGTGGTGTTTTTCAATTTTATTTTCTTTTGCAGAAAAGGTGGAATTGTTTGGCAAAAAGGGTTGCAGAAGCACTGTAGTTTGGGTGTGGCTGAGACCTGAGAGTTGCTGGGTGTGATTACAACTTGCCATGCCAATGGTACTTCAGAGCACTATCCCATTCCCGGATTCAGTTGAAGTGGGTAAAAACCACCTTTGCATTTCTGTACTTCAAAGTTATGGGATCAAAATTGTTTCCCTTCACAAAACTTGTTCAGCTCAAGTTTTGGGAACTGATAGTCTTGGTGGAGATATCCAGTCGTGCAAGCTGTGTGGTCATTCAGAAAATATAGCCAATATGCTACTTTGCGATCTTTGCGAAGAGGCGTTTCATGTATCTTGCTGTAAACCCAGGGTGGTTTTGACAATTGAAGAGTGGTATTGTCCTTCTTGTTTGAAAATGTCACAGAATAATTCTTTCATTAAATCACCTAGCATCGGTTCGGGGATTGGCTCGTGTAAATTTGAATTGGGTCCAATAGCAGTTATGCTGAAGTACCCAGAGCCATATACGTCTAAGGTTCGGCTCGGTGAAGCATTTCAAGCGCAAGTTCCTGAGTGGTGTGATCAAATTAATGTGTATGTCTTTATTCAATTTGGTTTTTTTATATACAAACTTCTGATTTTGAAGAAGTCACTAAGTAAGTTTATCCAGACATTATGACACTCTTAATTTTGGATGATAGATCCACCATCTGAAGTCCCAACTCATGACTGGGATAGTTCATCTGTTGTAGCTTGTAACTAGTTCTAATGTTACAGGGCTCCATTGTCTGAAGTCCAAACTGGTGACCCGGATTGTTCTTCTCATTCCGATTCTGCTGATCCTCAGGTAATATAATCTTGCATGCTTGCATACTTTCTCTAGATGATCTTCCATCTTCAAGTAGCTGTTGTGCGGAAGCGTCAACCAATTGTGAGTGAAAAATAAACAACAACTGGCAGGAGATAAATAAAACACAAAACACAACACCAACAAGAACACCAAGATTTATCCTGGTTCGGCAATGCCTACATTCATTTGGAGACGCAGAGTAATTCACTATAATCAAAGAGAGTATACAAAGTGTTTATCACTCAAGAAAAACCAAAGCCCCAAATACACCCAAGTCTCACTCTCACAACAATTGAAAAGAAAACAATGATACAAAACAAAGAACAATTAGAGAGAAACATTTCTCTCTTTGGCAAGATGTCTTTCTTGTTATTTTTTCTCTTCTATTCAATACTTGGTGGGATGCTTCAAATGGAACCATTTGCTTCCAATTTATAGCCAAAAATGCAAGAGTGTGAATGCAAGCTTCAACTATTCATTTATTGGCTACCAAACTTACCAATGGATGGCTACCAAACAATCCACTCTTTTTGACCTCATAGTAAGCCAACATTTACTCACATGGGCAACTCCAAAATTCTTCTACATTTGAGCCAATTTCCAACAATCTCCACCTTGGCTCAACATGTAACAAACTCTCATAGTAACACTCCCAATAGTCGTCTCCCAATCCCCCAAGGGGCAATCAACAAATTTTACGAATTTCAATCAAGTCCAAGCAATGCTTAAACTTGAACAACGAAACTGGCTTCGTCGACCTATCAAATTGCTTGTACCATTGTCTTGGAGACTGCTTCAAGCCATACAATGATTTCTGCAATTTTGCAAACCCAATTTTCCTTTCCAGCAACACTAAAACCTTATGGCTTGAGACATATAGATCTCTTCCTCCAAATCACCATGTAAGAAAGCAATCTTGACATCAAGTGAGCCAACTCAAGGTCAAACTGCGCAATCAAAGCCAACAAAAAATGTTTTACTGAATGTTTTACTACATGAGAAAATACCTCATTGTAGTTTATGCCTTCCTTCTGAGCATAGCCTTAGCTACCAATCTGGCTTCAAATCTTACATTGTCTTTTCCCAAGGATTCCATCTTCTTGGCATACACCCATTTTTGTTGCTCTGGAGGCTCTTGGGTAGGTGCCTCCTCTTCATCATCCTTGTCCTCATCATCAGGATCAACTGAGGACTAGTGTCTGTAACATCAGACCTTATTGGAACAACTGGAGTCTTTAGTAACTCTACCTGCTTTGAACTACTCATGGTCTTGGTCGCTTCAATTTCACCTTCATGCTTGTTCTGATTAACCATAACAGCCTCATCAAAAGTCACATCTCTGCTTACAACAAATTTCTTCTCAGTCTGGACACCAGAGTTCGGTATCCCTTCACGCCAGTGCTAAAGCCCATAAAACAGAGCTTTCTTTGCTCTTGGATTCAATTTGCTTTCCCTGACATGGTAGTAAGAAGAACAACCAAATATGTGTAAATACTTGTAATCAATACAAGGTTTACCAGACCATACCTCCATGGGTGTTTTCCCTCGTTCGCAGCGCAGGCAATCGATTAATGAGATGGCTTGCATAACTAATCGCCTAAGCCCAAAACGCTTTGCCTAATCCAGCATTAGACAACATACACCGAACTTTCTCAAGCAAAGTACTGTTCATGCGCTCCGCCAGCCCATTTCTGTTGCGGTGTCTCCCTAACCGTGAAGTGCCTCACAATACTCTCATCTTGACAAACTTTCACGAAAGGATCAGACCTATATTCACCACCATTGTCTAATCTTAGAGTCTTAATCTTTCGATCGCTTTGCGTTTCAATCATATTTTTACACTTCAGGAATATCTTCAAGACTTCATCTTTACGCTTCATGGTGTACACCCATACTATTCTAAAGAAGTCATCAACAACGGAGACCAAATAATGGTAACCTCCCCGAGGTGCATTCTTGGAAAGTTCCCAAACATCAGTGTGAACATAATCTAGAATGTCTTTAGTGTGGTGAATAGCGGTATCAAATTTCACTCTAGTTTGCTTACCAAGCACACAGTGTTCACAAAATTCCAATTTGCATGCCTTTGCACCCTTCAATAAGCCTTGCTTCACCAATCCTTGCAACGCTTTTTCACCAGCATGCCCAAGACGCATATGCCATAACCTCGTGGTGTGGTGTCTGTGCCTGCGTCAGGAGCTTAAGTGGCAAGCCTCCACCAATAACTGTACTCCCCTGCAAGAAATACAAGTTATTTCGTCTTGTACCTTTTATCACCACCAGTGCCCCGTACAGAGTTTAAGAACTCCACTTTCCATGGTGATCTTGAGACCCTTGGATTCCAAAGCGCCCAATGAGATGAGATTCTTCTTCATATCCGGTACATACCGAACATCACTCAATTCTCTACTGTTCCATCATGCATCTTCAAACAGATTTTGCATATCCCTTGTGTTTTGCAAGCATTATTATTGCCCATCAAAACAACTCCACCATCCAGCTCCTCGAAGCTAGAAAACCATTCCGAATGGGATACATATGATAAGTGCAACCTGAATCCAAAATCCACTCATCGGAGTGACCATCGCAGATGAACTAGCCAAAGCAAACTCGAAATCATCATCTCCAGATTTTGCAACATTTGCTTCAGAATCCGTTTTCTCCTTCTCTTTGTTCTTCAATTTGGGGCAGTCTTTCTTCCAATGACCCTTTTGGCGACAAAAGGCACATTCATCTTTAGCAGGAAACTTTCCCCGCTTCCAGATTTTCTTTCCTCTATTCGACCCCTTGCAACTAGTGCCTCAGTTTGTGAATTGTGAGTCATCTGGTCCTTCTTACTACACTCATGATTCACCAATGCCGAGACACGTCCTCAAGTTTCACCTCGGATTTTCCATACAACAAAGTAGTTGTCAAATGATCATAATCATCAGACAATGAATTTAACAAACATAGTGCCTTATCCTCGTCAGGAATTTTCACATCAAGGTTTGCTAAATCAGCAAGTATTTTATTATAATCATTGAGGTGTTCATGCATAGAAATACCTGAACAATATTGAAATTGGAAGAGTCGCTTTTCAAGAAGAGCCGATTTTCTGCGCTCTTGGTCATATACTTCTCCTCCAATTTCGTCCAAAACTCCTTAGCAGAAGTTTCCTTCATATACGGGTATTTCAACTCTTTATCAAGGAACGATCGAATAGAGCCACAAGCATGAAGATTAAGTCTCTTCCACTGCTTATCATCAATTTCTTTGGGTTTATCCTCCAAAACAATATCCAACTCTTGTTGATACAACACATCCATAACTTCACATTGCCACATACCAAAATTATTAGAGCCATTGAATTTATCAACCTCTAACCTTGTAGTAGCGATTGGATGTCTATTGGATGTCGACGAAGACGATGTCGACTCCTTCTCCTTCACGAGTTCATCTTTATCTCCAGCCATCTACCCCGGCACTGTTCACAAATACAGCACTGTTCACGACTGTAACAGGTTCACTCATAGGGGTATAGCACCGGCACTATTCACGGAACTGTAGCTCCAACGAATTTTTCACTCCTACGAAACCCCCTAAGGAAACTGGAGCTCTGATACCACTTGTTGTGCGGAAGCATCAACCAGTTGTGAGTGAAAAATAAACAACAACTGGCAGGAGATAAATAAAACACAAAACACAACACCAACAAGAACACCAAGATTTATCCTGGTTCGGCAATGCCTACATCCAGTTTGGAGACGACAGAGTAATTCACTATAATCAAAGAGAGTATACAAAGTGTTTATCACTCAAGAAAACCCAAAGCCCCAAATACACCCAAGTCTCACTCTCACAACAATTGAAAAGAAAACAATGATACAAAACAAAGAACAATTAGAGAGAAATGTTTCTCTCTTTGGCAAGATGCCTTTCTTGCTATTTTTTCTCTTCTACTCAATACTTGGTGGGATGCTTCAAATGGAACCATTTGCTTCCAATTTATAGCCAAAAATGCAAGAGTGTGAATGCAAGCTTCAACTATTCATTTATTGGCTACCAAACTTACCAATGGATGGCTACCAAACAATCCACCCTTTTTGACCTCATAGTAAGCCAACATTTACTCACATGGACAACTAACTTTGACTCACATGGGCAACTCCAAAATTCTTCTACATTTTAGCCAATTTCCAACAGTAGCGACTTGGCATTTTACATGGTTTTAATCACATCAAATCAAATGCATACGTTCTACTTTGTTTCTGTGGATGCAAAGAGCTCAGGCAATTGTGGCTCGTACTGTTGCTTATTTATTTTGTACTTGGCTTGCCTTGTTTCCATTGATGTGCATGTGCAGATGAGATCATCCGGCACTGGCATTGCCTGTAGAAAGAGAAAACAAGAGTTCTCATCATGAATGGTGTCAAACCACTAAAATAATTTCAAGTGAGTCATGTATGCATAATGCATAAATATTTCATTCCTGTGAATTCTTTCATCTAGACTGTTTCTCATGTGTGCAAATTTTCCCTTGTTTGTCCAGTTCTGACACACTCTCTTATCTTATACCGATCAGTCAGACCGATAACTTAAGCAGAAAGGAATATTGACACCCTTGGTTTTGTTGCAAACTACCAACTGCAACTGGTAAGTAAGTAATTTTGGGATCACTAGTGAAAACCTTCTGCATCTGAGTTTTGTGGCTAGCTAGCTAGTTGGTACGGTAGGGCCCTTTTAACCTTTACGACGATGGGGAGGAGGGGGACAGTGGCTTCATCGTCTTGATTCTCTTTTCAATTATTTCATTGGTGGTTGTGGGCTGGGTCATAATTTTGTGCGGGAGTGGTTGGACTAGACACCACTAAAACTGCCTGCACATCATGTTACAAGGCACAACTGTGGGTCAAAGGGGTCAATGCTTGTAACGTCCACAGCCACGAACAATTTATCTTGAAAACATAGACGTGGAGAATTGCGTGTGCAGCGTGCTCAGGACAGGACAGGACAGGACAGGAGGAGAAGGCACCCGCATCTTCCGCTTCCACCAGTCAGTCACCTTCAATAATTGCTTTTGTTTCTCGCTTGCTTGCTTTATAAATTATAGTTGCTTTCAAGCGAGCCAAAACTTTCGGTACAGGACAATTGGCTTGGCTGGCTACCGTTTTGTTGTATTAAACGATAATCTTTTCCGTTTTCAAACATTTTGCAAAACTCAAAGATGAATGAGATTTCAAGTATTCAACTTTGTTATTCACCAGCAAGCAGGCAGCTTCCATTCCAAATTCCAATCATGTTATCTACTGATCGCTAGACCGGTTATTCTACATCTATCAAAGGTTGCAAATAACATCAAACCTAATAAACACAAAGTATATAACAACAAGGTTTAGTCTTGCTACAAAATTGTAATTGGGGTTGAACTGAAAGGTGAGAGGAAACTCTCATAAGTGG
This sequence comes from Prunus fruticosa, assembly GCA_018703695.1. NCBI lineage: Eukaryota > Viridiplantae > Streptophyta > Magnoliopsida > Rosales > Rosaceae > Prunus > Prunus fruticosa. The sequence continues at coordinate 30,710,723 of CM031921.1, read as the reverse complement.
TGGTGCCTAAATAAAAAAGAATTAGCCAATGAATGAAGTGCACGTGTTCGAAAAGGCGTTCTGCCGACACAAAGGTGGACAAAAAACAAAACAAGTGGGGTGTGGTGTGATGTGGGGGATAGTCGGTAGTTTCGCTTGAAATTTATTATGTATGGGTAAATTGGGCAACTTGTCTACCCAATTTCAGTACGTGTCCTTGTTCTGCTCTACGACTACGTGTGAGTTGCTTGGCATTTGAATTTTCCTAAACTACCCTGCCTCATTTATATTATTCTTTTCCTTGCCTAGGCTATGGATAAGAGTCCCCAACTAAAAAGTAAAGCAAAGAAAGCAAAGAGAGCATATATTCATATAAAGAGCATCAAATTCTCTCAGTTGCTCAGTCGAGACTTTGATAAAGAGAAAGGAAGATGGTGATCTCAACGACGAGCAGTGAGCGTGGAGGGCAGGTGAACTCTACGTTTGCATCGAGATATGTGCGTAACGCCCTCCCTAAGTTCGAGATGCCGGAGACGTCGATACCCAAGGACGCAGCGTATCAGATAATAAAGGATGAGCTAATGCTGGATGGGAACCCCAGGCTCAACTTGGCATCATTTGTCACCACGTGGATGGAGCCAGAGTGCGATCAGCTCATCATGGCCTCCCTCAACAAAAACTACGTCGACATGGATGAGTACCCTGTTACCACTGAACTCCAGGTCTGCTCTGCTTTCATCATCTCTCTTCTCTTCTCTTCTTCTCTTCTCTTCCTCCATCCATATCATTATTATTATTTTATTATTTTATTATTTTAATGAATTAAAATCTACTTTACAATACTGTTAAGTTACACTCCATCGAGATCTAGGAAGTCAACACCGTTGCGTTGCGTATATTCATTCATTCAATTGTCTGGAATTTGGGTAGCTGGGCATCCACACGGTGCCCAAATGTCCAATTTTTGAAGGATTAACACTATAGAATAATAGTAAGTGTGAAATCGATTACCTTTTCCGAGGATTCAATCCATGGAATGGACTCGACCTGGCTTCGTGGCCTCAAATTATAACATCAAATTTATTGCCGAGCATTGGGTGTAGCACGGGCCAAAAATTACGGGCACACAACTACACTACATAGATTTAAGTACACATACGATAAACACAAATATACAAGGACTTGAATACATGTATATAATACAAATAAGGTTTTACTCTACAAGGTTATTCAGTTCCCAAGTTTGGGAGAATTGTAGGTTATGTTTGCGTAATTTGCTTTTAATTATTTTGGTAACACATGGCTAATTTTTGGTTACTAGTTGCAAGTTGGGAAAAGATTTGGTGCTTGAAAGAAACTATAGTCCCAGCTCATAATTGAGATTTCTTGTTAATCTTGATTATTACAGTTTTTTACTCTCCTTTTTTCCTTCATGTAGAATCGTTGTGTGAATATAATAGCAAACCTTTTTAATGCTCCCCTTGGAGACGGCGAAACTGCTGTTGGAGTGGGAACTGTTGGTTCCTCAGAGGCAATGATGTTGGCAGGCCTAGCTTTTAAACGAAAGTGGCAGCAAAAGAGAAAAGCAGAGGGCAAGCCTTACGATAAGCCCAACATGGTCACCGGATCCAATGTGCAGGTCAGAATTCTTTCTATATATATATATATATATATATATATTTATATAGACAGATGTTGATTGATGACACGCACAATTCATAAGTGTAGGTCATGTCCTATGTCTAGACTTATTCTATGTTGATGCATGCATAATAAATATTTCTTGATCATGCATAATATGCTGTGTAGGTATGCTGGGAAAAGTTTGCAAGGTATTTTGAGGTTGATCTCAAGGAGGTGAAGCTGTCAGAGGGATACTATGTAATGGACCCTGTGAAAGCAGTTGAGATGGTGGATGAGAACACTATCTGTGTTGCAGCTATTCTAGGATCAACTCTGACGGGAGAGTTTGAAGATGTGAAGCTCCTCAATGATCTCCTTACTCAAAAGAACAAAGAGAAGGGCTGGGATACTCCCATTCATGTTGACGCTGCGAGCGGAGGCTTTATAGCTCCATTTCTTTATCCTGATCTTGAGTGGGATTTCCGTTTGCCGTTAGTCAAGAGTATCAATGTAAGTGGCCACAAGTATGGCCTTGTATATGCTGGTGTTGGCTGGGTTGTATGGAGGAGCAAAGAGGACTTGCCGGACGAGCTTGTCTTTCACATCAATTACCTTGGATCTGACCAGCCCACTTTCACCCTGAACTTTTCTAAAGGTATTGAATTTTATTTTACATTACTTATGGAGCCATGATCTATCAATATATGTACTCTATGTATACATGGTGAAAAAAGCTTGGTTTAATTATTCCTAATTGGCTTCAAATCATAATTCTTCCATCATATATATGTTGTATGGCAGGTTCTAGCCAAATAATTGCTCAGTATTATCAGTTTATTCGACTGGGTTTTGAGGTAACTTTTGTTACCATTTCATTTCATGTATAGAAACCTAGTTATCGGTTTGATTTGAGGCAGTTAATGATGTTTCATTGTCTTCTTTTTCCGTGTTGTTGTTTGCATAAAGGGTTACAAAAATGTCATGGAAAACTGCATGGAGAACGCGAGATTTCTGAGAGAAGGATTAGAGAAAACAGGGCGGTTTGAGATTGTCTCCAAAGACATAGGAGTGCCCCTTGTGGCCTTTTCTCTAAAAGACAGCAGCAAGCACACCGTGTTCGAGATATCTGATAGTTTGAGAAAGTTTGGGTGGATAGTTCCAGCCTATACGATGCCAGCCAATGCAGAACATATTGCTGTTCTGCGAGTGGTTGTTAGGGAGGATTTTAGCCGGGGCTTGGCTGAGAGGCTTATATCGGACATTATCAAAGTTGTGAAGGAAACAGACACACTCCCAAGCCGTATCTCTACGAAAACCGCCCATGTCACAGCTACTGTTGATGAAGTGGTCCGTAGCAGCGAGGGGTCGGTGAAGCCTGTTAAGAAGAGTGTAGAAGAGATCGAACAAGAGATTACAAGGCGTTGGAAGGGGATTGTGGATGGCAAGAAAAGAGGCGTATGCTAATTTAGCTTGGCTTCCAGTTGTTATGACTTAAGCAAGCATGTTTAATTCATGATATTAATTAATTACGTCTGCTTAATGTCTGTAATAAGGACTGAATAGCCATATATTTCTTATGCATATGTAGTATCATTGAGATGTTTCTCTCTGCTTATGATCAGCGGATTTTAATTACTTTTTAAGTAAAGATAAATCTTTTCAGTGCATGTTTCTCTGCTCAACATAATAAGTTCCAAATTAAGTGATAATAACCAAGTCTTTTATCACCCGTTCACTTGTTCAGCCCAAATTTTAAGCTTTTTATCTCAAGTGCTCTACCTCTAATCGTTCTTAAACCTAGTCTAACTAAAGTGTCGTTCGTTGATCTCGATGTTGTTCCAACTACCATGGAAGAAAGCCGGGCCTGTTCCGACCTGTTGATGAAATGCCTTCACTTGGTCCTTGCCTTGTGGGCTTAAAAATACATTTGTTAATGTTGGGCTCCCAGCCCAAAATTCCCAGGCCCCACTTCGAGCGTTCACTCACTCTCTCTCTCTGAGTCACTTCTTCATTTTGGTTTCTACTTTTCTCAGACTCAGTGAGAGTGAAGAACTCTCTCTGTTTCTCTGCAAATCTTTTCCCCTCCTCTCCCTCTCTCTCTCAAAAATTGGTATTGGGTCTTTGTGTTTATCATTTTCCAACTTACTCAGTACCCGGAGCCTGATCCAGCGTGTAAGGGAACAAGTCACAGAGTTGTCATCGTGCCTGGTAATCCTTGTCCTCTCCCTTTCATTTTCTCAAATGGGTCTTTTAGATTAGAAAACCATTTCTACCATTGAACAATATGCTGCACCAGTATCTCAAAACGTCAATTGCTTCGATGCGAGGCCTATATTTCATCAATTTATTCCCTTCCAAGAATCATTCCTTATCCCTCTGCTGCTCTAATGCTAATATCTTTGGATATGTGAGATCCCCGATTGAATCCATATCTCATGTTCGAACTTATATGCTCTCGGCATCTTCGTCTTATCACCGGGTGCCATTTGTAGGGACCCCTTGTTTGAATTTGGTCAAATTATCGCAGCCCCTGAATGCGCTCGCTGCGTTTAGGGTCTCTGTGCGTCATTTTTGTTCGGAGATTGTTACAGTGGATCAAAGTTTTGACTGTGATGGGAGGAGTGGTATTGAGGACGAGTCATTAGAAAGTGATGTGGATAAGTTTTGCGAGGCCATTATGGATAACTCTAACGCATATTGTAATATGGAGAAAGCTCTTGATCAAGTTGGTCTACCATTGACCACTCCGTTGGTTGTTGGGGTGCTTCAGAGGCTTCGTTTTGAGGAGAAACTAGCATTTAGGTTCTTTATGTGGGCTGGCCGCCGAGAAAATTATGTTCATGAATCTCTGGCGTACAATGATATGATTGACATATTATCTTGCACGAGGTATAAGGTGAAGCAGTTTCGAATTGTTTGTGACTTACTGGATTATATGAAGAGGCACAACAAGAGTAAGGTTCCTGTTGAGGTTCTCTTAACAATTTTGAAGCAATACACGGAAAAGCATCTCACCTATCTACAGAAATTCGCCAAGAAGAAGAGGATACGGGTGAAGACGCAGCCGGAAATCAATGCGTTGAACCTGCTATTGGATGCCCTGTGTAAGTGCAGTCTGGTTCAAGATGCTCAAGACATGTTACAGAGGGTGAAGAAAAAGGTTAAGCCTGATGCTAATACGTACAACATTTTGTTTTTTGGTTGGTGTAGAGTTAGGAACCCGACTAGAGGAATGAAGCTACTGGAAGAGATGATCCAAGTGGGTCATGCACCTGATAATTTCACATACACTACTGCCATTGATGCCTTTTGCAAAGCAGGGATGGTGTCTGAGGCAGCTGAACTTTTTGAATTCATGCGAACCCAAGGTTCTACGATTTCTTCTCCCACTGCAAAAACTTATGCAATTATGATTGTGGCTCTTGTGCAGAATGATAGAATGGAGGAGTGCTTCAAACTTCTCGGACATATGATAAACAGTGGTTGCCTTCCTGATGTTTCTACATACAAGGAATTACTTGAAGGAATGTGTTTGGCTGGAAAGGTTGAGGAGGCTTACAAGTTTTTGCAAGAGATGGGAAACAAAGGTTACCCTCCTGACATCGTTACTTTTAACTGTTTTCTCAAGGTTCTTTGTGACAATAAAAATAGTGAGGAAGCACTTAAGCTTTATGGAAAAATGATAGACATATGTTGTATGCCTAGTGTGCAGACTTATAATATGCTGATTTCAATGTATTTTGAGATGGGTGATCCTGATGGGGCATTTGAGACTTGGCATGAGATGGATAAGAGGGGCTGTGCACAGGATATTGATACTTACTGCATGATGATTGAAGGGCTTTTTGGTTGCAATAAAGTGGAAGATGCGTGCTGCCTATTGGAAGACGTCGTAAACAAGGGAATGAAATTGCCATATAGCAAGTTTGACTCGTTTCTGATGCAGCTTTCAGTGATTGGTGATCTCCAATCCATCCACAGGCTTTCAGGTCATATGAGACAGTTCTACAATCCTTATATGGCAAGACGTTTTGCGTTGAACCAGAAGCGGAGGAGCATGAGTTTGAGAGGGAGCTAATAAAGTTTGTTCATACTGTTATGATGATTTCTTTCAAAGTGCCCCTATGGAATCAAGAAAGGAAAAGGAAGAAGAAGCTTGATGACATTAGCAAATTGAGAAGGGATCATCAAGATAAAATTTTGATGCTATACCAGGTGGGGTCAACTATGCCTCAGACTGGAGTGAATGCAGTTGGAAACCAACATGAAGAATTTGTTTCTGACTTTATGACTGCAAATCCTAAATGTTATGTTGACTGCAGAGCTGTCAGATTTGAGACAGTTCTTGCAGAGGAGTGTGGAAGCAGGGTTTGGAGAGCTGCTAGTTGAACTTGAGGGTGATGCGGAGCGGAGGTGTTGAATTGAATCCATGGACCATACTGCAGATGGATCATCGAGGTGATTACATACATATGGCAGAGTAGAATTGGTGCACATCATGTTCTAGTTAAGTAGAGGAGCTAGATTGTGATAATTTTGACCGATGGGGGAACTTTTTTTTTCTTCTTTCCTTTCTTTGTTTGAACTGTGGAACTGGTTGAGAAATCTTTGTGGAGGATCTGAATGGTACTCAGTACAGCACCGTAGCAGTGTGTATCTTGCGTTGTAGCTATTTTAGAAATGTTGAGGGAGCTGTTTTGTATTGATTATCTCATTTTAATGTAAAGAAAGAAAAAAAAATGTAATCGTTTTCCCATAAATGAAATCTTCAAACGATTCCATTGACAAATCTCACAAGTTAGTTGTCCATGTTACCCAGATTTTAACAAAAGAAATAGTAAAAGACAAAACAAAAGCAAAAAATTATATATTTTAAAATCTAATTGTAAAAAATATTAAAAATTAAAAGAAAACTGTACTACTACTACTACTATATCCATAAAAGGTAACTCCACTCCAGAGCCCGGACCCGGCGGCTCATGTGGAAAAAAAGGGAAGTAGGAACATTTTCCCGCCAAAATTAACAAAATCCCATAGGCCAAAAGCCTAGGTTTTAGCAAACGGAACACACAGAGAGAGATGAGCAGCTCCACGAGGAAGAAGGTGCAGAAGAAGTGCAAGATCAGAGGCTATACGCTTGAATTGGACGCCGTCGACGAGATCCTCTCGTTTGAATCCGAATTCAACAACGACTCTGCTTTGGACGATCCTGTCGATATCCTCCTCGACCTCCTTGCGACCCAGCCCAGTAATTCCCCCTATTTCTTTCGTGTCTTATTATTTGTTCACAAGTTAATCATTTTCATCTTGTTCTTCTTTTTTCCTTAAAGTAAAGCTTGTTTCTTTTTCTTCTTTTTCTTGGGATGGCAGTAAAAGACAAAGAGACGGTGCACCGCATTGCTACCCGTATATTGGGTGCTGATGCGGCCATCAGCGAAACCCCCGACAGCGATGTTGATGATGTTATAAGAGCCTCTGATTTGCTCATAATTGATGCCTTCAAGGTCCCAAAGTTCCGATATGATCCTATCAAGAAGGTTTTTTACAAGTATGTTTCAATTTTTGCCAACCAATTCTTAATTCTTTATAGTGAGTATAAATTTATTGAAAATGCTTTTTTTTTGGGAGGAAATTTTTAGGCATACTGGGAGCCTACCCAATCATGGTGACGCATTTTCGAAAGCAGCTCTGTATAAGGATAGGTTTCTCTTGCTCTCCCAGATGCTCTCTCGCCATAAGGATTTTTCCAAACCAGCCTTTGATTCTGAATTGTCAGATTTCGGACGCTGTGAGGTTGGTACTCACATTGTCTTTATTCGACAAAATCTAGTTGGGTTTCTTTCCTAAATGCCAAAGTTTAATTAAATAAATTCCTGTATGATATGGTGGTCAGATATCTCCAATTCAGTCTCTGATTGGGCAAAGTGGAAGGAGATGGGTGATGGGTCTGATATCTCAGTTGGAGGATGGCCATTTTTACTTGGAAGACCTTTCTGCTTCTGTCGAAATCAACTTATCCAATGCAATATCCTTTACACACTCTCATCATTTATAACTTCACACTTGACGCTTGACCTTTGGGCTGTTCTGTTTGCATCTAATACAGAGCGACTAACTGGTATCTTGTCATTTGATGAAATGCATTGATTCCTTGTCTTTATGATAATGGCTCATGGGTGTGGTAGGTTACGGCTATGCCTGAACTCATAAACGCTAGAGTTGAGGTTCAGTCAAATCAAAAGCATGAAATCATCATTTTCCTTGACAATATATACAAGATAACTGCAGGATTTTTTGTAGAGAACACAATAGTTGTTGCAGAAGGCGAGATGCTCTTAGAGGGTGTCTTTCAGGTTAGCTAACGTTCTTTTATTCTCTTTACTCTTAAAAGAAATTGCATATCCTTTTACTAGAATTTTGTTTTGAAATGCCAATATTTTATATCTTATAATTCCCATGGAAGAAAATTTTCCATTTTGTTTAAGAACTACTTTTTCTTCTCCTAATATGAGGTTGGATCAATATATCATAAATTCATAATATGTTAATCCCCTTAGCTAATCCAGAGCAGATCAGTATATATAAAAAGTAAATCAAGTGAAGTTACTTGCCATGAGATTGTATCAGGCATCAGGTTCCTAACTTTGGATCAATGTGTATGTATGAGATGTAAACATTTAACGTATGAAGTTAATCTTTAAAGAGATGCTAACACTTACTTTTTGTGAAGGTGTTTAATTGCGGATTTCCTCCGCTTGAGGACAGAGATAAGTCACTCCAATTTCTTGCAGGACATGACTCTTTTGGTAGTGGTACACTAACAGAACAGGAGACGGTATCCTAAACTTGCTTTTTGGTGATATTCAAAATTGTCTAATTGTTCAACTTTATAGACTAGCCAATTATTATGAATGTATAGTTTCCTATACACTTCAAACAGCTAAGACTTGCAAAGTTGGAAAGAGAAGCTGTTAATGGGAATGTTGTCATACTGTCTGACATTTGGCTAGACAATGAAGAGGTTATTCTTCTTTTTCTTGTAAAAGATGGTTATAACTTCTTTTGTTTCTCAGAGTACTGTACTTGACATTAATTGATAGTTCTTTTCTTATTTGAGAAGGCTATGGGAAAGCTGGAGAGAGTCCTAGATGCTTTTGAGAATGAGGACTTAGTACCGTGCTTATTTGTACTCATGGGGAATTTTTGTTCTCATCCATGTAATCTTGGTTTCCACTCCTCCAATCTCAGGTGAGGAATATTTTGATAAGATTTATTTTGTTGGCTGAAAACAGTCTTTTCTTTCTTACATAAGTAACAGTAATAGTGAACAAACTAAATATGCAGGTCGCAGTTTGGCAAGCTAGGGCAAATGATTGCTGCCCATCCACGGCTAAAAGAGGGTAGTTGTTTTCTATTTATCCCAGGTCCCGATGATGCAGGTATATCACACTTGCTTTAACATGCTTCTCCAAAGAAAGAATATGTTTCTTCAAAAATGGGCCTATAGGACGGGTATATCACACTTGCTTTAGTACTCTCTGCTTTTTGACAATTTCAGGCCCTTCAACTGTTCTACCAAGGCCTTCTTTACCAAAATATTTAAGAGAAGAGCTTCAAAATCACATTCCAAATGCCATATTTTCAAGTAATCCTTGTAGGTATGTTTTTCTGATCACTGATGAGTTGACGTATAAATGATGAGATAAGTATTTTATTGCAGATAACTGCACACTCTTTGGTATTTAGATTCACATTTTATGAATTCTAAGACAAAAGAGCTTACTTCTCACCTGGCACATTGGGATTCATGAGTACAAAGTGTGTCTTCTGTGCTTGTAGTTTCAGTTGGCTTGCTGATCAATGACTTGCCATACTTGAATGCAGAATGAAGTTCTGTAGCCAGGAGGTGGTATTTTTCCGTCAGGATCTGCTGTACAGAATGCGCCGTTCATGTCTGATGCCCCCTTCTACTGAAGAAACTACTGATGACTTTGAGCATGTGATTCTCTCTCTCTCTCTCTCTCTCTCTCTCTCTATAATATATACATGTACATATATTCTTAATATCTTGTTAACTGATGTGCATAATTACTAAGAAAAGTAACAGGTTCTCATTTTTTTGTACAGCTGGTTGCTACCATAACCCATCAATGTCATCTCTGCCCTCTCCCTCTTATTGTACAACCGATTATCTGGAATTATGATCACTCCCTGTACCTCTATCCAACTCCACATACGGTAATACTGATATCCATTTCTTGTCCATTTCACCCCCCTTCTCCCTTGGAGTTCCTCCATAATAAGGAGTGGTGTTTTGCAAAGCGATTCCTATTTACTAAAACTGAAACTTTAGAAGACACTTGGACCATCATAAAAGTCATTAATAAGTCTTGACAGACCTTTGATTTTCATGTGCAGATAGTTTTAGGTGACAGAAGCGAGCAAAAGGCTTTCAAATACACAGGAATCACTTGTTTTAATCCTGGTTCCTTCTCAAGCGATGGCGCCTTTGTGGTATATCGTCCTGACAATCAGGAAGTTGAATTATCATCCTTATAGTCAGAATCATCAATTGATGGACAAAATGAATTTGTTTTGTTTGTAGTGAATGGATGTTGTCAATTTGTTGGAATTTGATATAATGATAATGGAATGAGCAGTATTGAGTAATTGCAAGAACCTTCCAATTTAGCATTAGCATTAGCATCATGATGTTTTGACTGGAACATCAAAATCAGAGATAACAAGCAAGGAGCATTGTGATATTCCTTAGTCTATACGCAGACTATATTATATAATAGTTAAATTTACAAGCTTTGTGGAAATACAGCGTGGCAAAGAAATCAATATTTCAAACACCAAACCTAACTTGAAAATTTAGATGCTGCTGTAGCCTGTAATGTAACTTTGAGTAGCGCTGAAGATTCCTAGTGGTAATATTTCTCTATTAAAAGATTTTATATTATGACACGAGGAGGATATCAACAGCTACCTGAGCTCTCTCTCTCTCTCTCTCGCTCTCTCTCTCTCCGTTATTAGTTAATTGTTTACTTTTTTACTTTTTGGGTCCATTCATTAGTAAGTAAAATTTGAACATGAAATAAAGGTCAGAATCATCTTCTTGGACTCTTGTGAGCTTATTGCGTCAATCAACACTTTAGCCGAAAGAAATGGGTGAGTCTCAGTGCATTTGTTCATTGTGCTATAATTGATATTTGATTTCCTTTACTTATTATACAATAAAAGGAGGAGGAGGGTATAGCTAAAGTTTTCTTCAACTCCATATATCAACTGGTGCAATCACTCACATGAGTCTTTAGAATTTAGATAGATACATCACCGTCGAATATCCCCTTTCTTCTTCTTTTTGTTTTGTTTTTTTTTTGAAGAGGGCCGGTTAATCGATACTCCTGGTGCTTGCTATATATGTACACAGGCAGTCAGAGATAGTTGGACAACCCAGAAATAAAGTGAAGTTAGTTAATCGTATAGTTTATTAGACAGTTAACCCAAAAAAAGTGAAGTTTGTTAGTTTGATCCAAACATTGATGAAATGAATGCGGCCAGGGTTTTGATTAGAAAATGTAAAGGTGTTATATAACATCAAGGTTAGTAGTACAAGTATCCATTTTAAAGGAATGTGTATATCCTAGCTAGCCAAACAATGACATGCGTTTACATATATCCCTGTCCTCTACCTAATTCCCTCTCTCTCTCTCTCTCTGTGTGTCTAACTTATAAAAGTGAGTTGCACTCAAGGAAAGGAAGCATATATCTTCCTTTTATTTCCACAAATATATCTCTATCTCTATATATATATATCTTGAATTGGGTTGTGATCAGCCTGATATGAACATAAGACCCTACTTAATTGTGTTTCTTATTAAATTATTAAAGAGTCAAGAAGTAGAGTTGAAAGAAAGCTGATCGCCGCTGACCTTGACATTTGTAGAACAAAGCAATAATGAAAAATAACTGAAAATATTAAAACAGGTACGAAAAGAGAGCTATAATTAGCTAAACCAGAGTTAAGAGATATATGGTTTGGTAGGTAGGTGTACTCTTCATCGATATCATCAGTTGAGCTCGATCAAGACACAAAAGTAATCCCTTGGAATTAATATTAATGGTTCATAAGTTGGCTTTCGGCAGTTTTACAGTTGGGAAGTTTATGTTACTTCTGGACCCAGAAACCCTTTTGTCTCATATCATTTGGTTAGGTGAGTCTCAAATCCGTACTTCATATACAGGATGAATTAAGGGGACTAATTAACGGCCTAATTCAGAATTTGGCTAAACTTAGGGCAGAAACGGCCTTTGACAAGACCGACAGACGGATATAATTAACCACAAACAAGACAAGACAAGACAATGCTAGCTATTATTATAAAAATATGCTACCAGCTACCAACCATATATCATATATATGGTAAGGTGGACAAGACCCATTTAAGATCTGTGTCCGTTAAATGTTCATCACAACATTAATATTCCATCCAAATGGAATTATTATGAGTCCTCATAATTACAATGAAAATTTTATCATTCTGACCAACGCCAGCTAGCGAGTAATAACGGTTCCATATGGATGATCAAGATCCGGAGGGAGACGTTTTCTTCTTGGTGATAAAGATAATAATTAGGAAGGGATTAACATTAATATTCATCAGACAATTTGGTCTTGTACCCATGTACATAACTATTGAATCAAATGATAAAATTTGTGGTTACGAGCAAGAAACCGATGTGGCTCATGATTTTTATGTTAAACTCTTGCTAACGTGCAAATTGGAAAAGAGGTAGAAGTTCCGGTAGCAGCAAATGAAACAACTCTTGGAATCAGGTTTAATATGGTTGCTGACTGCCATAAGAAAAGTAGGTGAAACTGGTGAACAGTCGTGAAGAACTCCACCATTGATGAATTTGATTGAACCAGTTTGGATTGTTCAGTTATAATATATATTATAGGCTTGTATGCAAATGACTTGTATTATAATTTCACAGATTTGGGGTTGGGGAGGAAGGCTCTACCTAGCTAGGATCCTCAGTGTTCCTCATGAACCATAAATTATTTAAGCTGATGTAAAGTTGTGAGTGAGCAGGCAAGAATTCTTTGCAGCGCAGATATATATACCACCAGTCAATTTATCTTTATGAATATTTCAATGAGAGAGAGAGAGATAGGTGGCTGATGAAGAAAACAGTTGAGGTATTACTTTGTGACAGTTACCAATGTCATGCGCAGTGTAAGACATAGGGTGGGTGAAGATGGGAGGTGTTTCCTGCTCTCACGTTTTTTACAAGCAATTTTAGATCTCCTACTTGAGAGAATGGTAGGCCAACGGTCAAAAGAAAGGCTGCTGTCCTTATTAATTAATATCACCGAAATTAGTTTCCTTAATTCTGTGCTGTTCGGATGTTAATTAGGCCATACCAACCTGCATCTAAATAATATTTTTTTTTTTCGTTTTTTTTTAAATATAATTTTTTTGGGTTGTAAGTTGGGGGGTATGCTCATACTTTAATATTAATGGCTAAAATAGGAGAGAGGTGTCTTCCTCCATATAGCTCATGCTCAGTCATCTGCTCATGACCGATTAATTTCATTAAAATTTTCTATTTTCTAATAGTAACAATCAATTATAACATGCATGGATTCAAGCAGGTCGAGTATGACACAGATCTAGGGTTAACTTTATAACTTTCAAAGGTTAAAATCTGAATCATATATTTTTATTTATCCGGAACAAAGTGAATCATCTTAAACTAGAAAGAAAATAAACTGGAGAACATATATATATATATATTATATGTGCATGTTTGCTTGGGAGATGAACAAAGAGAAAGAGGTGATGAGGCAAAAATTAATTAAGGGGTATAGCTTGTAGTTTTGGCATATAATTATTTATATATACTTCACAGCTTCCTACGTACGCACACAGCTACAGGGCCAGAGATGAAGTTTGAGTTAGTTTGACTAAAAAAGAAATAGTTATTATTATCCAATAATATGAAGGATGTCTGTCCGAGTCTCCACGTGCAGTTGTAGTTGTGAGGTTGTACACTAAATTTGTTAGTTAGGTCTGAAAGGTGATCAAAACCTAATTAAACTACCATCCCATTCGTACACCACCACAAATACCAAACCCACCACTTTTTCTTCTCTAGTTATTAATTGTTAAGAAAATTTGTGTTATTAGTGTTATTGCATCAAATTTCCTCAATTCATACATTACATTAACTGCATTTATATAGCAAACGCTAATTTACATTTTTTTTAAAGAACCTCGTGAGGGAAACTTTATTAATCAACCAAATGGGAAGAGCCACGAACACCACGTACCTAAAAGTAAGAAAAGGTTCAATTATTATTTTTTCTGCCAAAAGATGAGAGAATATTATTAAAAATAAATAGTAAGGTTTACATCACTAGCAAAAATATCAAATATCCACTCATGCCATAATTCATCCCAAGTATGGATACCGCTAACTTTGGACACAAAGGTCGCAATTTTATGCGTTGCCTTGTTACAATAATTATTTGAATTAGGGTTAGTTGTATGGGTACGTAATCAGTTATATGTAATGATGAAGCATATTTATGTTAATGTTTTAATTGCTTAATTAATTACTTTGAGTTTATATATATACGTAGAGGAATTAATTAATAAAAAGAAAAAGAGTAAGATGGCTAGGTGGGTTATAAGTAGACGTTGTAGGTTAGAAACTTGGAAAGACGTTGAAAGAGGAACCATATTTCACCCCACCAAGCAACCCATCTCTCTCTCTCTCTCATGTAATATATACATAATATATAATAAAATATAAATTGATAGGATGATGATGATATAATTGTGGTTTTTTGTTAGCCAAGACGTTGCATCAATCGCAGGTGTAAGGTCTGTCCAAACCCTCCCACTCTCTAACGGAAAATACTTTCCATATCTCTCTCTCTCTCCCTCTCCCTTATATAATTAATCGATCAAGCTCATGGGGATATCTGTATATCTATCCATCTCTCCTGCAGTAGCTTAATTCTAATTGTCTTGATTGCTTTACTGCCTTGCCCCCACGCTCGTCTTCATCGTTGCAGTTGGCGCTTTATACGATATATAATAGACTAGCTACTACGAAGCTAGCTAGCTCCTATATATTATTTTCCATCGATTCATTGATGATCAGGAAGAAGAAGAGCACTGTACTTGTTATTAAGGGAACAGAGGGGCTGGCCATCGACGATCCAACAGTAGTGCGTAGTGAATTAGACAGGTGCAGAGAGGCTTAATTTTAACTCCTATTTATTTGATTGTGATCTTCTTGTGTTATTTTAATCAATACACACAATTGATCGAGGATCGAATATACACACACATACATACATACATACATACATAAGATGTGCACTAGAGGTCACTGGAGGCCAGCTGAAGACGAGAAGCTTAGGGAGTTGGTGGAACGTTATGGACCTCATAACTGGAACGCAATTGCAGAAAAGCTCCAAGGAAGATCAGGTACTTCTTTTTTCTTTTTTCTTTTTCCGATTGATGTGTTTGCATTTGTTATAATTGTTGGCAACTGCTAGCTATCTAGTTTGGGTTTGGTATATATAATGAACAAGCTAATTAATTAATTAATCTATATATAGCTAAGAACCCCCAAATCATTCTGCAGCTAGCTAGGGCAAAAACTATGTATGTAATTGATTAATTAACAACTTATTTAACTAATTAAGGAGAGAGAGAGAGAGAGAGAGAGAGAGAGGTTAATTGTAATGGATTAATTATAATGAATTGAATGATATTTGCGCGCAGGAAAGAGCTGTAGGTTGAGATGGTTCAATCAGTTGGACCCAAGAATCAACAGGAACCCTTTTACAGAAGCGGAAGAAGAGCGTCTCCTAGCCTCTCACCGTATCCATGGCAATAGATGGGCTATTATTGCAAGGCTTTTCCCGGGACGCACTGATAACGCAGTGAAGAACCATTGGCATGTCATCATGGCACGCAGATGCAGAGAAAGATCTAGGCTTCACGCCAAATTAATAAGGACTTCTTCTAGTACTAGTACTGCTGTGCCTCAATCGTCATTGACGACGTCCAATATTAACATCGATATTCCAAAATCCTCTTCAAAACAAGACCACCTGCAAATCAACTGTGATATCACGAGGAACCTTGATGCATATACTTATTTTGGGAAATTCTATCCAGCTTTCACTCATAACCCTCCTCCTCCATTTCCGAGAGAGTTCTATTATCCAAATACCTGTGTCACAATGCACCAAGGTGAATATTACTACTCCAATTGTGCCATGCATATCCCTATTATAAGCCATACATATATTAATGATATTCTCGTGCATGGTTCCTAATAATTATATACATCTTTACATGCTGCAGATCATAAAGATCAGCCAATTGAGTTTTATGATTTTCTCCAAGTAAATACCGAGTCGAATGGAAGTGAAGTGATAGATAATGCAAGAAAGGATGAGGAGGAGGTTGATCAGGAAGCTGTGGGACAACAGATAAGCAAGGCAGCTGGTGCTCCTTTTATAGAGTTCTTGTCTGTTAATGGAAGTTCTTAATTATATTTATATTACTGGTAGTAATATTTGGTGTCTTGATATGAAGATGATCAATGGCATCTTAGTGGACGTGTAAAACTATCATTAATCACATATAAAAACCCTAACTAGAACTAGTTCTTACCAATTAGATGCATGCATGTCAAGTACTGCATCGATATATGCACAGAAAATCATGTTTAAAGAGGGATGATCTGTAGCATATACAAAGGAAGAAGCTGTAACGCAAATATTGTTAATGTAATATATGAATGACTGTGCGTGCGTACGTACGTGTACGTTAGAGCTTGTGTATATGCATCTCCTGACATTTTCTATACCCTAGTTTTGACTCTGTGTGAAATGTGTGTGAGTGTGGAGTTATATATAGTGGCTGTGCGTGACAAAGGAAGGATATATCATATATGTCTTTTCTTTTTCTCTTCTGGTTCTTCTAATATATATACTTTGTCGACGACGGCCTGTGGAAATCATCTCTTCAATTCGTTTCTTAGATGCTAGATCTCACATCTCAATGCTTGGGTGGGTGAGGACTATCTAATCATATAAAATATATGTAAAAGTACAAATATCTGAACAAAGAACAACAAAAATTCTGACTGTCATGACCGTGTTTGCCTTGGGGCCTAGGCTGTGCAACATGAATGATATTCATGGCAATGCAGCAAGCATGTAGCACATAGTTAATTAGCGGCTGGGTTTGACAAACATTGTACGGCTTGTACCTACGCAATATTCAATTATGTTTTCAATTTTTAAGAACACATATGTTGACTGCCTGCCTGCCTGTTGTTGATCATGATTTTTGGATTAATTAGCATAAGAAAAATGATTAAAAGGGTACCGGACACTGCCGGATAAGAAAAGATGACAGCAAGTTAAAATAAAAAAAATTCAGACGTGACAGCAAAGTTTAATTGACTTAGTACATTCATAAGTTCTTCCGGCCTAGGTTTTGCTTTATTTTATCTTAGTTTTATTCCATTCATTTTAATTATTAATTTGGTGTGTTCCGCCCTTTGAGGACAGACACTCTCCCAAATTCCGAATGCTAATATTTTACTAAATTGTCAACTCAAGACATAAGACATAAACATTAGGGAAGTCAAAGTTGATAATCCCATCCCTCCCCCGACCTCCGGCTATACGATCAATTCAATTGCAAAGGCAAGGCTTCTCTCTATATATTGATTATCTCAAGTAACAATAAAATATATTGTTGGTAACTTTAATGGCTAACCTTGTTCTAGTACTTGTGAGTCTGATAGCTCTGCCAGCATTACTAGTGTTTGTCGTCATAATAAATCCCTCCTCCCATGCCGATGCAGTGTTCGTGAGCATCGACTGTTCCTCTACTTACAAAGATGAAAACTCAATAGTATGGACCGGGGACGAAGCTTACATTCATAATAAGCATGAGTCTCAAGTGTTCAATGACTACTGTAGCAGCAACACGCCAGTTGATTGGACCAGCACTGTAAGAGTGTTCCCAACTTTGAACAAAAACTGTTACACCATCCCAATTGGCAAAGCTGCGGAGAGACTACTTGTTCGAGCAAGTTTCCGTTATTGGGATTTTTACGATAACCCTAATTATTCTGCTACTTCTCCCGGCCCGACCTTCGAGCTCCAGTTCGACGG
This sequence comes from Prunus fruticosa, assembly GCA_018703695.1. NCBI lineage: Eukaryota > Viridiplantae > Streptophyta > Magnoliopsida > Rosales > Rosaceae > Prunus > Prunus fruticosa. The sequence goes on along the minus strand of CM031921.1, from coordinate 30,692,893 downwards.
CAACTATTGGACCACGGTTGTCACCAAACCCTATGATATCGTTTCTTATGAGGCCATCCATGTTGCCAAGGCAAATACAACGAGCATATGCGTTGCTCAAACTAAAGATAATCAGCTGCCCTTCATATCCGCACTTGAATTGCGGAGCTTGGATTTCAAAATGTACAGCCATGTTGATTCCAATTACGCTCTGCTATTGGCAAATAGGCATACTGACGGTACAAACCAAACTGTTATTAGGTACGCTGCTATATATCTGTGTCTTCTTATTAATTACATGTATTGCTGTATACTATGCATTAATGGATATCGTATGAATATGCCTTAATGAATTAGGTATCCAGATGACGCATATGATCGAATTTGGGTTCCGGCAAATGGTTTTATAGTTACTGAGAATGTGAGAGGGGAAGCAAGGAGCATTGATATACTAGTAGTGCACAAGAAGATAATCCTCCAGAAGCTGTGTTGCAGTGGAAACCATAGGCACTCTTTGGTCCTTAGTTCTGGACACCAGCGGACTTCCACAATCACAAGATCAAAAAGTGCGCATCTACATGACCACCTACTTCTCTGAAGTCATTCGGCCGCTCAATTCATCCACTGACAAAAGATCCTTACAAGTATTGGTAGACGGCAACCCGTATTCGGGCACCATCGTCCCTCCTTTCGGAAGCGTATCCACTGTCTACATTACCAACATCACAGCTTATTCCAACACTAATTTCACTATTGAGTCAACTTTTCAATCCACGCTTCCTCCTCTCATCAATGCCTATGAACTCTATACTATCACTGGCCCTCTAACCCAAGCAAAAACCAGCACTAAAGATGGTTTGCTACAATTCCATTCCTGTGTTTGTATTAAAATCTAATATATATATATATAGTCAATTAATGCGTAGATATATGTATAATTTTCTCTGATATAAAAATTATATGTAATGCAGTGGAAGGGCTAGCAGCACTGCAGAGAGAGTTTGAGATGCTACAGAAATGGAGTGGCGATCCCTGTCTTCCATCATCCTTTGCATGGGAATGGGTTGAATGCACCAATACTACTATTCATGCCACTTCTCGTGTAACCTCAGTGTAAGTGTGTACTGCTCTCTCTCTCTCTCTCTCTCTCTCTCTCTCTCTCTCTCTCCACTTTAATTCCCAAGTATATTATTAATAGTTAAATGCCAGAGTTCAATTGAAGTGATCATGTTAAAAAATGAAAAAACCAGGAAACTCAGTGGCTTCGGCCTGTTTGGCCCGCTTCCAGACTTTAGTTCCATGGATGGGCTGCAAAAGATGTGAGTCGCGTATTTAATGTTATTAATACAAGTGTGTAATAAGTTAACCTTGCATATATCTCATTAATTAATTTCTAAGCTTCCAATTTTCTGTTGATTTGCAGTGATTTTCACAATAACAGCTTGGATGGACCTATTCCTGATTTCCTTGGCTCCTTGCCTAATCTAAATCTACTGTGAGTTTCATCAATCAACAGAACAACTATTTAGCTAACTGAGCACTGCATACACGGGAACTAATTTATATTCTTCCCAGTGATTTGTCAGAGAATAGACTGAACGGATCCATACCCACCTCTCTTACACAAAATAAACACCTGAAATTAGTGTAAGTAAAATGTTCCTCGTCTCATCTTCTGTGTTTTGGTTCTAGATTTGGTCTTAATGCATGCTCTACAAATCTGTTATGTTCATTATCTTGAAACCATTTTAATGTTTTAATATAACCTAGAGGGTTCTGTTTTTCTTCCAAATTGTTTTGTCAGTTTAACCGGAAATTGTCGCTCTGGAATGTCTTGTCCACCCAACAACGCATCACCACCACCACCAGCAGATTCAACACCCTCAGATTCACCGGCCCCAGGTCCATCACCACCCAAAGATTCACCGCCGCCCTCAGGTCCATCACCGCATAATTCACCACCACCAGGTTCTCTGCCACCCCCAGGTCTATCACCACCTGATTCACCACCAGTGCTACAAACACCCTCTTCCAGTGGCCCCAACCAATATGAAGCACCCCCGCCCCCTTTAGGCCACCATAACTCAAGTGAAATACCCTCTCCATCACGAGGCAAGGAATGCAGTGACAAGCCTCGGATGATACTAGGCATCATAATTCACGTTTCTCTTATTTCTTTTATGTTCAGTAACTTCTGAAAGATTGCCGTGTTTGATCATCGACCACTATGTTCACCATGAAACCAAATAAATGCTGTATATGCACTGTATGAATGTTTTCCGCAGCTTCATTCATTGTTCACCATTACATAGTATTTCAAAATATTGTGAGAATAAAAGTTTTTAATTAGGTTCAGAGAGAGGTAGAGATATCAATTTCTTATGCCTCTGTTAATAAGATAATGAATTTCATAACATCTAAGCAACAAAATCTGAGTTATACATCTGTTTAACTTGTACCTATCTTCAAGGGCCTCCTTACAACCATCATACAATCTCTTCCAACCAGTTTTGATCAAGTATTGCAGTAGTATGACAGTGCACCACTAACCTGGTACCATTAGGGGATTCGTACAGCAATTGTTAAAGTACAAGCTCATCTTGCAAAAGAATTTCATATATGTCTGTCCTCAGATTCAGCTCCTTATCCCGCATAACTTCTTGGAGATCTGACAGCTCTTTTGCAGACAAGGTAGAATTTAATTTGAGAAACCCATCAAGCCATAGCTTTTTTGACCTATGATAGATATTAAACAAAGTTAACAAGCAGCAGCCAATAACCAGATCATGAAATTGCTCAAGTCGCGATAAGACCATATTCATGGCCTTGTTTGGGCAGAAATTGTTTAAACAAGAAATTGTATAAGGGAACAAGATCTTACAATGGGCAGGCATGAATAGCTCGAAAGAAATTCCGCCTCGCTGCTGAAGGATTGCATGCTACCTTCATCTCATATGCAATGTAGCAGCGCCAAAGAACAACTGAGTTATGAAACCTATCACTTGCCAATGCCCTTTCAAACAATCCACGGATCCTATGCTGTGATCCCCCTTTACTCATCTCAAATGACAACGCAAAAAGCCAGACGACCACAGACGGTTTCCTATGGATATTTGAGGTAAAAAATAAAATATATCACACATAATGCATATGTTACCACAATTTAAATAATCATATTACAATAAAGAGGGCCAGAAGGAAAAACATCTTACTTCTGACAGCAGTCATCAAACACCCATCGCAGTTTATTAGGTGTTGTATAAAGATGGCCAACCTCGATTAAATCATTTAAAAGTTCTGGGCTGAATGGAAATATTTGAAGCCCCTGCAATATGGACTCCCAGCATTTTGATAGACTTGATTGACCACGATGTCTCCAAAGCATCTTCATGTAAAAGTTGAACATAAATTCAAGTTGATAACTACAGCTCTTTCTCTCTGCAGTTCACATGCAGTCAAGATAAGCACAAAGTTTTAAGTATATTCTAATTATGTTACAGTCAAATAATGAGCATCAGAAGGAAAGTGCAATAGCTTAATATAATATTATAGAAGCTGTGATTTTTATTTCCATTCTCGTTAAGCATTTGCTGAATTAAGACTCAAGCCTCAGCAGTCAATTGATTCCTCAAAGTTCCAAGCCCTGTTAATTGGTTCCTTACAATTTGAATCCTGTAATGGCAAATAGAGGTTGAATAAATTAGAATTTGCTCCTTTTTGTTCTCCGGAGTATTGATGCTAGCCTCATCTGCCAATAGGTGAACTATCCTTTCATTAATTAGACTTGTCTTTTGATAAGTATATATTTCCTTTATTCGTGCATATCTGGTATCTCTGATGTCCGGATTGCTTTGTAGAACATTCTCCCTATTCTTCCACTACTTAGATACCTCAAAATTTTCATCACAAGTATCAACACAATCAAGTGACGTTCAATATCATTACTAACACCTGCGCTGAATTAGATTTCATACTTTTACCAAACCTTTGACTTTCATAGGACATAAAGAGTCGAGGAACCAGAATATGACTGGCAGAAATGAAGTAAAATACTTGAACCATCACATGTCAGTAATTAAAGAGGACATAATGAGTCCGAACCAAAAAAAAAAAGAGGGCGCAATGAGATGCTCAAGAAAAATACCTGGGAGCACCATTGAAAAAGCCTGATCTAGAACTTCAATACCAGCAGCCCATCCAGAGGTTAACTCTTCAAATAAAGCTGCAGAACATATGAGAGCAACAGATTGATCATCTATAACACCTCGCACCCATGCCATTTGTACTGTCCTTATTCTTTCTTTGAAACCTTGGCGTGCTCTCAGCAATTGCAAATTTGATGGTTGACTTTTATATGGACTATATGTTACACCACTTCCCAAGCAAAATAAAATATGCATCGCACGGAATGATGATTCACACCCACTGCCATTATTGTTACCAAGTTCCGTCTCAGCATACCAGAAATATAGAAGGGAAGCATTAGACCGTAATTCCTGCTCGATAAATTAATATAGAGACATCAAGTAAATACCAACAAACAAAGTCCACAGAAAACCTTCACATAAAAAATTGAAAAATTATTGAAAGGAATCCAAAACAAGGAAAGAAAGAGGTAACACCTCAAAATATATGATGCCAAATTGGAGGTAATCTAAGTTCTAGTCATCCACAATACACATTGAGTCTCCAAATCCTAACAGCCTCATGAGAATTCATATCTAACTGAGAAAAAATTAAGAGGTTTATCAAATTGATATCAGACTTGAGATACAAGTTTACAGAAGGTTGACAGCCAAAGTCAGCATAAACACTCAACATAGAAGTGAAATATTTCAGACCAAAAAGAGGACATGAAATATAAAATTGTAGTAGTAAGGTTCAATCTGATCGCTTGTTAACATGTAATTTGAAAAATAACATTACGCCAACAGGCTCACAATCTCTCAACTATATGCTGCTATCAGCATTGACATGACTAACATGTACTTTGAAAAATAACATTATGAGTTTTCAGAACAAACAAACATCAGTAGCTAAATTGATATGCCACTACAAAAGTTACTTTAAATAAACATATAGATCTTACCAAAGGAAGCCCTTCAATAGATGACAATGCCATGTCAAATACTCTTCTTGCATGATCAATATTTCCATGAAAAGCCTCTCTTCTTGCATAAACTCCACATAGCAATACATCCTATTTGTACAAAGTGCCAAAATAGACAAGATCAGGAATTCTATCATACAAATCCGTTACTCAATAAAGAAAAGGTTGCCTCTTTAGAGCATGTGAGAAGGTGCAATCATTTAATTTCGCAAAATGACCAACTTACTCACAACTGCTGCCTTTTAATAAGATACAGAAGTTAATAACTGTAGGCTATGCCAACTCAAATCCAATGTTGAGGGATAAAAAAAATTCACTACAGATTATTTATAAAAATATATATAAATAATAATTAACAACTTAAAATTTGCCTTGCTACCACCATGCATCTGTGCATTATTCATAAATAATGTATACAAATGTTTATAGGAACTTTCTCAAATTATTTCATGTCCCTCGTTGAAAACACTCAAAACCTTTTTATAAACAATAAGGGTCACTCAAAACCTAGAAAAAATTACTAAATGAGGGCCAAACAATTCATAGTTTTAGAATTTAAGATATTAAAAGAACCTTATCTAAAAACAAGGACCTATATATGAAAGATATGATGTGTGTATATCCGCCATTAGAGACTCAAACATAACTACTACCTGACGGTCACTCTTTAAGAGAAACTTTGCGAGAGCTCGACATGGGGTAACAGAACAGCTGGAAGGATTCGAATTCATAACAGATAGCTCTTCGGCAACTAAAGCAGCATCTTCTAGTACAAAATTACGTGGAAAAACAGATAAACAGAGCAAGGTAGCATTACGAAGAAATTTCATCAGGTCTGTTCTTCTGTAGATGTCATTGGAGGTACCCAAGAGAGATTCCAAGCTGAAATTACTTGAACTGCCTTGTGTTTTGCTTAAAAAATTATGAACCCTTCTCAAAGTTTGTAATATAGAATCTGGCAATGCCTCAAAGCTAAGGACTTTCTCAGCCCAAGTTGAACCGTTTGTAGATATCCTGTTTGGGGGGAGGGGTAAAACCATATCATCAATTAGTGTCTACTTTCATTGTGGAAGTCAGGTTCCCTTATTTTGTCAAAAAAGGACAAAAGAAAATATGAGCTTAGATCCAATGCAACAGTTGATAAGATTATACAGATAAAGTGATAATAGGACCTCACCACTGAGAGGTTTTCCCACCAAAGAAATCAATGAATTGCAATACTAGAGATAAACGGGCCTCAGATGAGCTCAAGGAAAATAAGTACTCATTGACATCTTCAAACATTATTACTCTCGAAAGGTGCTCATCTGCTTCTCCATCGGGTGTACCAACATTATGAGAGATAGCTGCTGTTTCATATTCAAACCCAATGTAAGTACATTGTGAGCATCGCTATCAGGAATTATGAATGCATAATAACTTCAAGCACATTTACATCTTAAACGGGAAAAGAGTTTCATTGCAAGACAATGAATGGGAAAAGAACAAAGGGAAACAAAAAATAGGCAAAGACCAAGAGAAAGATGCATGCACCCATGAAAGAACATTCATATTCACACAGAGAAGGAGTGAACCTCTTGCATGAACAGGCATCCATTGAACACAATCTCTCGATAACTCTTCTTCTGACCATTTGATCCAGGTTGAAGTGTCTTTAATCTCACCACTAGTACCAACATCAACATCAATTCCTAGCATCTTTAGCAAAGCTTCAGTATCTTCTTCTTTCTTGACATCTTCTTCCTCAAATTCTTCTTGAAACTCCTCCACTACAACATTACTTTCGGATTCCTTTTCTGTCTTTAAACTATTTTCCTTATTTTTGGTTAGTTGTTCCGACCAACCTGTCCAGCCACCTTCATTATCATGTGCAGTCTCCTCTTGGATAACCCTCTGCCTATTTTCTTCCTCTTTCTCCAACCATGTGGACCAACCAAGAGCACCTTCTTCTCCAACTCTTGCACCATCACTATTCCAAAAGTGCTCAAACAGTATCTGTTTACTCTGCTCAGTGAGGAGTAATGAAGGACAAAACAAACTGAATTCAATTTCAGCCTGAAATAGAGCAGTGGCCAACTCTTGATAGCCAGCCTGCCATTCAAACCTACAGAAACTGATAAATATATCAACCAGACCAAGTTCTAGTTGAACAGTAGCAAGATCTGGAGGACGGTCTTCTGCTTGGCAAACCTGCATCAAATGGGAACCACATGTAAACCAAAATAAGTTAACCTCAGATGCTTGGGAAATTATTAAATCTTATATCTCATGCTGCAATGGAAGACAAAAATAAGTAGACAAAATAGCTAGAAGAAACAATAAATGCAGTTAAAGTCTCAAGATGCCTAATTCAAAACCTCCAATTCCTAGAGAAGCCACAACCATAGATGCCATAGAAAATAGGGAAATAAAATGAGGCACAAAGCGGAAAAAAAAGTCTTAAAAGTGTTGAACACATAACATTTTAGTAGTCTTAAAGTCTATTGTATAAATAAACCCCATAAGGCGAGGTAATTATTACCAACCCATTTTGCAGTTCATTGTTAGGGATGTACATCCAGTGTTACCAGGAAAACATCATGGACCACCAAAAGGCTGAAATAGCTATTTTCATTCCAAATTTAATGCTGATATTTATCTTCTTCTTTTTGCTCTACACCTAGTTCTATCTTCATTTCCTACATTCCCTTGATCTCTTGAGAAATTAATAGTGAATAGATAAATACAATCTCCAATAGAACATAAAACATTAAGTAAATTTGAGAACCTGCCTAAAGTGCTTTCTGCATGCAGCAGATAAAGCCTGGATTGCATGTGCGTACATTTTTCTCATGTCTGAAACCTTGAACCTTGAGAACTCCCCTTGAAATACACGTAAAAACTCTCTCCACAACTTGTAACTTCCTGAATGTTGAATGAGTATCCTTTCCCATCTACTAATTAACACATCAGAACTGTCTCTGCTTTGGTAAGCCTTTAGAAGAGAAAGCAACAGGTCTTCATTATCTGGGTTAAGCTCAGCCGCCTTCTCCAGTATGCTAATCTTTTTTTCCAGTGTCTGCAACCGAGCGCCTTTCTGGGGTTGCATATCAGCAACCCTGTCTTGAAATTCCGCGAAAGCTAACCAAACCTTTTCATCATGGGGCTGCTCCCTCGTCAATTTGTTAAACTCCCGTGTTTTGCGTAGCACTTCATCTTCCCAAGATTCTTCAACCACTGAAGTTCTTGAGAGTGAATCATCGCCGTCAACGCCTTCATTGGATGATTGACTATCCGTTAAAGGAATAAAATCACCGGAAACTGTAACCGCAAGGTCTCTGGGGACAAGTATGCGAGCACGCTTTAAGTTCTTATGGCGTTCCAAAGCCATGTACTTTGCAGACCAATAGCGACCAGCAGATTTTAGTTTACCATCCAATGCATCAACATCGGCATCTCTATCCAGTGTTGAACCTGTCTGGTTCCACCGATACAAACCTTGAAAATCACTCCCAGATACCTCCGCAAAAGGCTTGTAGCGAGCAACGTCCATTCTGCATTACAAATTAGGGACAGTCAATTCAAAAGCTTCATCTTCATAGCGATAGCATCAAAACGAATCAATTTGGATATAAAAATTTGATTTTATTGCTGAGAAAATTAAACTTCCAACTAAACATACACCAAATGTAAGCATAGCAATTAGAAATTCATTTATCAGCTTTGTCAGTGACTAAAGAAAGACTGAAGGAAAGTGAGACAAAAAGATATTATCGAACTAAAATAGCAAAATACCTGTAGAGACATCCAAACACCAAATTGTCGCGGTCGCCATGAGAATCAAGGAAATAATCTTTGGAAGGTTTAGTCTCGGAATCGGCCCAAGCTCGAACGCTGGACTTTCTCGACCCGTAATCGGCGAATGCTCCACGGGCTCTCTCAACGGACCTCTCTCTCCTCCTCTTGTTCTTCCTCTTCTTATGCTTTTTCTTCTTTGTCGTCCTGTCTCTCTCATCGCTTCTATCGGATCCAGAAGAAGATTCCAGCATCTCGTATGGCTTTTCTTGGGACGGCACTTCCTCCTCTTCATGTTCTTGCGGTGGCGGTGGTGACGGAAGCGGGTCAGGTTTGAAGTGTGAGATAACGGCGTCGTTTATGACGGAGAGTTGGGTGGTGAAGCTGGTATTGGAAAGCCAGTGAGGGACGCTTGTGATTTGTTGAGAGACAGGTAGTACAGGGAAGAGTGAGGTTTTTGCTGCTGCTGCTGCTTCTGATTCTGATGGTTGTTCGGCCTTCTCCTCCATTGTTTTTCTGAACGAACGAAATATGCAAATTGGCAGTTCAATTCAATTGGAGCTGGAGCTTGTAAGTGGAGGGCCTTTAAAAATAAAAAAGCAGCCAGCCGCCCAATTTGGGCCATGGCGTTTTCCAGCGTCTTTCGACAAGTACAATTTGGGCCAACTCAATTTCATCCGCCCAAAATCCAATCAATTTCTGATGAGAAATTTAATTGGGTTTGGCGTTCGTTTAGAATTCCTCGTGTTAAAAGCACTTCTGTTTATAAACGTTTTTAGAAACACCGTTGATTATTAAGTGCCCATTTGACATTTCTTATTTAGAATGATACGTGATTTTTAAAAAAATTTGGAAAACCCAACCCGTTTGGTATACGAGAAAATCACTTATTGTTAAAAATTGTTGTAAGAGAAAGCTATAAGGGAAAAGCAGCTAATGAGGTGTTGTCATTTTCTGATTATGCAAAAATTAGTTTTGAAGAGGCGTTGGGTTTAATGATTATGCAACAATTATTTTCTGATTTTGTTGAAATTAATATCAACACCACTTTTAACAAAAATTTTACCAAACGCCAAACTGCTTTTTCTTACAGCTCAATTTCTCTCACAACAAATCTAACAGCAATTATTTTCACAGCACAACAATGCCAATGGCCAATTCTATCAGTCGTTCCCTTCTCCCAAACAAGCCATTCATGTCATTCTCTTTCTTCTCTCTTGATTAGCACATAATTATGGTTTAACTGCAAATCATTCTGCATAGTTTGTGAGGACATGATGACGTTGCCATTAAACAATAGCTGCACGGCAACTTGCTTGAGCCACCTAAAAATGTTTTAAGAAGGTAAACGGAAGACGACAGGAACAATAAACGCCATGCAAGCAGTTGCAAAAACTCATGCATGCCCCTTAAGTCCTCATTCTTTACGCCCTACAGACAAAATGAAAGAATTGAAACCTTCATTATCTCAACATCACCGGGAAATTTGGATATCCTACCATGTCTTTCCTTGGAATTGAAAAGAAAACCATAAACCATACGGTACAATGCAGCAGTCTCGTCACGGGCTAAACCAAAATTGGACAAGAAACTATTTCACAAGATATTACTAAATTACCTAAAAGAATATCACACAATCATGTACAACAAGATTTCAAGATTCCCCTTCCATCAGAACAAACAAAGCGAAGAAAGAAGAACCTAAGAATACAGTGCGTGCAAAATTACATTCTTGATTACAGCTAATTGGAATACAACTTGGTAAAGGGGAAGGAACGAAAGGGCCATAATTAAACTGTCCCAAACACACCTTTCAATGCATTCATTGTGCAGCAGTGTTAAGGGCCATAATCTCCTTCAAATGGATAACTCATTCCAATCAAATGAAGCCTCTTCACAATTAGACGCCCAAAACTCCAAAATGCAAGCGCAACTGCACTATGTTCTCTTTACCAAGAAACTTCTCAGATGGTTCAAGTCTTCAAGATGATATGGGTTCATAAGGATATGATAGCCACGGGTGCTTCAGAGCTTCAGATGCAGAAGGGCGCTTCTTTGGGTTTATCTCAAGCAGATGAGCAACAAAGTAAATGAAGCCTTGGTCCCCCATTGGCAGCCGGTGCCTCAAGGATGTCTTTTTCGGTATCAGATATTCCAGTCTGTTAGTTTCCTGAAGAACAGAGGAGAATAGCACCACTTATCAGAAAAATAAATAAATCCAGCATTAACAGTGTTTATACAAAATACCACACACAAAAATTGGAGAATGGCAATGTGTTAAGTTTCCAAAGATTTAAGAGAAAAATTTAATTAACTCAAAACCATATAGGTTACCTGATTTCGTTCATAAAGCATGTGATTTTTTGTAAAGTATTTGTATGTATCACGTCCTTTGGCTAGCATACTTTGATCAATGGGGCAAATGATTCCCATCACCCGTGCAAGTAAAGTTGCAGGTGAATCATTCTGGAAGAGCACCTAGAAAAAGCAAGTTCACTTCTACATTTAGCACCAGTATCATAAATTTTTGTTTTTTAGAAAAGTTGAGTAGTTGATCCAATGGAAATAAAAATATATAAAAAAATTGCATATATAATCATCAGGTAGTAATATATTCCAAACACCATACTAGAAGACTGCCACGACAAAGCTAATGTCATCTAACCAGGTAAATTACGGATTTTCTATTCAGGCACTCAGTTGTAGATGACATTGAATTTGGTGCTATATCATTGACTAGACAATTCTGTAAAACAATATATTAAAAGCGCACTTTTTTGTTTTTGTTTTGTAATATATCAAAACACAATCTCACGAATCCACGTTATAATTTTCATGTCTACATCCACTAAAATGAATTTGTGGATGAATGGAAACTTAACAGGGACATTAATACAGAATGATAACAATTAGTCAATCAATGATAGTGGCTACTTTATGTACAGGCACACAGACACAAACACGTAAACCAGGTTGTACAGAAGCTGGGATTTACTTCAACTAGCAGCCAGGTTAGAGATTAATATTAACAGATCACAAATAACAGATAATTGTGTTGTTTGCTAATAAGCAAACAAAGTCAAAAATACTCCTTTTAGTCTTATCTTGTTTGTAACTACTCACCAAAAGAGAATAAGAAGAGTAGAAGACAAGAAAACAGAATTAAAATGACAACCACATGCTATAATCCATTATCCACACGCTTGTATTAGATAATAAAAACAGAAATCTAATCACAAGCATATCTGGATGCATAGCACTTACATTGCCAGTACAAAGTTCGGCCAAGATGCAGCCAAGTGACCATATATCTATCTTCTTATCATATGGAAGTCCCAAGATAACCTCAGGAGCACGATATGATCTGGACTGAACATAGGAGCAGAGATGATCTGTCTCAAAGCAACTACTCCCAAGATCAATGACTTTCACCTCACACCTACTGTAGCTTTTCACCAGTATATTCTCAGGCTTCAAGTCACAATGTATCAGGCCAAGGCCGTGCAAAAACTGAAGCGCCTCTAGACACTGAATCGTAATTGACTGCAAAAAAAAAATTATCAGCAAAGTTTACACACCAGCAAGGCATAAAGCTGATGGTCATCAAGTAGAAAATGGAACCCAACAAACCTGCAGTCTTGGCATTGTGAAGTAGACCTCCCCTCCTGACTCCCGATTAAATTTATGAAATTCATACAAGTTTGCTTTGAGAAGTTCACACACTATCAACAGATGTTCCTACAAAGAAAAAGTTGAATGCAAATCAAGTTATCATTCATTTCATATTCATATGCATTACATCATTTCATAAACAAGATCAATACACTAAACACGAGAAGCCAGTTGTCAGTATAATATATGATTGTACGAAACATCCCCTAAAAGGAACCTCAATCGTATAATGACTAACCACAAGAAGCCATATACAAAACTTTCAAGTGTTGCTCTCTCCATGCTAGCAGAAAGGCACTGCCCCAAAGCATGGGGGTCACAGGTACACAAGATAATGAAAGACAAGTAATTCAAATCCAGCAAATGTGCACATATTAAACAAAAATCTATGCCAAAATATTATAAAAGCTCAAAACCAAACAAGATAAGTATCAAAATTGTACATTCCCTTACTCGATAATAGAAGTAATCGTACAAACGTAGAATGTGGTACTTGTCAGCAGGATCATGCTTATTGACGTATTTGAGAAGCTTTATCTCATCAAGACTCTGATCAAAGAAATCTTTGTTGTTCTTTATAATTTTCACACAAACATCCATGCCTGTATGCAGATCATGCGCTTGTATAGCTTTGCTGAAAGCAGCTGATCCAAGATATTCGGTGACATGATAGCGCCCAGCTATCACAGAATTCAACACAACATGAAAATTTTTGTCCTCTTCAAAGCCAGTTCTGTGCAATAAAAACATGAGTTCAAATAGTCTACCAGAAGCAAGTTAAGTAACCAACGACAGTATAAATGGCAAAGAAGAGCTTCAAAGCGGCAACACTTATCAGAAAAAGCTGAGAGATTAAAGTCCATCTAAAAGAGATCACACTAATCGATTAATAACCCACATGACACAACAAAAGAAAAGAGGGTTGTTTTATTTTTTATAAATCTTCACGTTTCTTATCCCCAATAAAAAAAGGGGGTAGTTGCAGTCAAGTAACTGATTGTACAATTAGCAGATCAAGAAGCTCAAACAGATAGGATGATTTCTTTTTATTAGGTTAAAATGATAAAAAGATAAAAGAACAAGGGTTTAGGATTTAGGGAAACCGTGGCATAGGTAGATAGCTGCAAAATCTTCATTATTACAGATAGATGCATTACTATGCAATTATTTTCTTCAAGAAAACAACCTAAAACTACAGTACAGTAGCTTCAATAGTTTTCAGAACTTGTTAAATTTACTATTGGTGTAAACAGAAACATCCTATGCCCAAGCACAATTCTCCCGTAAAGAACCATGATCGATTAATTTATATTTGAGATTAGTGCATAGGTGAAGACATACCTGTTTTTTCTATGCACAATCTTGAGGTTGAAGGTCTCAAACTCTTCCTCTTGAGCCTTTATTTGCCTTACTTGCTCTTGCACAGCAGCTGCCTCTTCATCCTCAAGTGATGCTCCTGTATCTTCTTCCCTAACAGCGGCAATTTTATCTTCTTCTTCTTGCTTGGCATGCTCTCTCTCGGCATAAGCATAATTAGAGAGTGTTGAGGGAGTAGAGTTTGTGGATCTAACAGCATTAGCATTATTTTCGTCCCTAGAACTCATTCTAGGTGAGGAATCATTACTTTTCTGCCTCCATGAAGCGAGCATGTTGTCAGAACCCACCATACAATCATCAGTTTCATCAGTGACAACAGCATTGCAGTTGTTTGACCATAAAGATTTACTAGAGCTTGCCTGCACCAACTGTCCATCTCTAAGTGGTGGAGGGAATGAAAATACCCCTTCTGTATGACTTTTCTTCTGTCTCGATGCACCCATATCAGTCTCAACTATGTATTTATTTGCCTCATGTTTACTAGTTTTCTTTTTGTCCTTGTTAGATCTATCAATGTTTTTCTTATCTGATTCATGATGATGCTTCCGGGGCCCACCAATTCCTACATCATGGTCTCGAAAGTATTCTAGATCCCCTTCACTACTGCCTCCAACCAAACTTTCCCGTACTTCACTGCCAATATCAGCAGCATCACTATTGATTCCCACACCTATTGATCTTACTGAACCAAGCTGATCATCATCCACACAAACATCATCTAGACGTGGCCTTCCACACTCATTCAGAACTTTCCCATCCCCTAACATGATGAGTTCATTAGTCTGAGTGACAAAGCCCTGCCAGACAGGTTCTGCACGCATCAAATTAAGTTCCTCTTCATCCATCAACTGTCCATCATATTGAGCTATTAAATCATTCTCATCACTCCTCCCATACAATTCAGTCACTGTTAGTCCTATAGGATCATCTGAAGTTACAATTGGTTCAACATTTTTTGCTTGAAAGTACCGCTCACCAGAAAAGTAAGAATCCTCCTCAGCAAAAGATTGGTCATCATCCTCATCTTTGGTTGGACCTCTTTCCTGTGGATCCGGAACACTCCCATGCCCTGTTCCCTTTTCATTGTCACTTGGGTAATCAATTTCATGGGCCAGAAACCAGGCCTCATCTTCAATAGGTTGTCTCATGTATCCCACATCATCATCATCATCATATTCATCAGAGTCCCAATACTCGTTTGGATAGTCAACAGATTCACTCAATCCGTCACCAACAGTAGCAAAACCAGAAACCAGATCAGATGCATCCTCTGCAATCCCCTGACTTACAGACAGCCAACTGCCTCCTCCTACATTCCTTTTTCCACCTGAAAAATAATTTTAAAACAAGAAATCAGAGACTAGACGTACCAAAATAACCAATATCAAGTGGCAACAGAGATTGACCCTGAAGAACTTCAGAAATTCAAAAACTTGAGGCCTATTGAAGAGAATCTCTACTGAAATTGAGCAGACAAAATCAAGCATGATTGCAACAGAAACATGAAATAGCTGAGTGAGAAGCCTATAAGGATAAAAAGTGTATGTAATACTGAGTAAAAAAGGCCATTAAGGAAAATAGCTGAGAACCCTATAAGGATAAAAGTGTCTGCAATGAGTAGAAGTCCTGAAAGCCCAGACAATAAACTGACTACTGCAATTGCTACTTAAAATTAAAATATTAGGTGAGCATACAATGCTCTATCAAATTTATCAAAACTAACCTGAAGAGTTGATTTCTTGTCCAATAGGGACATCCAAATATGACCCAATAAGAAGAGCATTATCAGCAGCGCTGAGTTTTGAGCTAGGTACATCTCGCTCAAACTTTTCCTCCCAATTAATATTCAATGGTTTGTCCTCTGACTTGAGTTTGACAGGCGGCAGCCTAGGGAACTCTTCCCTTTGATTCTCAGAAAGAATAGGAAAAACTAAGCTACTGATGGTATTTTGCTCGGAACTCCCTTGTGACTTGCTTAAGTATAAAGCTCTTCCCACCTCATCAACCTGCTCCTTTATTGTTGCCCTAATATCAGTCAACTCAGCTTTTCTCATTCCTTCTTTTTTGTCAGAAGCAGAAGCACTATCATAACTTGTTGGCATGTCCCCCTTGGAGAATGGAAATACCGTCTTGACAGAACAATCTTTCCACATCTCTGAAGGTGAATTTGATGGTTCATCAATTCTTGACCATGGATTATCTGCTACGTTTTCTTTGAAGAATGAGGTACTTGTCTTAAGTTGCTGGTCAAGTTCCTTAGGTTCACTTGTTTGGGTTCTGTCGTACTTCAATTCCACATTAGCTTTGCTACTACTTCCAGCCCAAGAAGTTTTCTTTTCGCCAGAAAAGATAATCTCTTCTCCATATTTCACAATGGCTTTACCCGAATCAGGAACCTCAGCTGTATGATTCCTTGATTGGTGGGATATCTGAGGCTCTGGGTGGTTATTGATACTACCATCTCCATCATTTTGACAAGGTTCTGCAGGTCCATTGCTAGGATTGACCTTCCATGAATATAAATCAAGCACTGTGTCCTCTAAACCTTTAGAGAATGCGAAGCTCTTGTGATTTGTCCCAGCCACCTCAATAGATTTACTCCGCTCCCCAATAGAAGCAGTATTTTTCCATTTGCTTTCAGACCCATTTCTACCAGTTCCATACTCTATCTCTTTCACTATAAGTTCCTTAGAAACTTCACCACCATTCCTAAACCCCAACCCTTGATTTTCCACCACCAATTTGTCCCCATTTTCAGCTTCCAACGAATTACCCAAGTCCTTCTCTTCAAGAGTAAGCTTCTGAAGGAAACCATTCAAATCAGGACGATTACTGAGCTCACTGCGAAGAGCTGCCTCAGCTCTTGAAAACCTATTCTTCCGCAGAAAGTCCAGAATCACGTCAACGGAGTTTGAGTCCCCCATTTTCAGCCTCCTAAAACCTACAAACATGCATCAAAAAATCACCCACCAAACCTGAGAACATCCATTAACAAAAAGCTCATCCAACAACAACAAAGAGTCAAAAACCCATCTTCCAGTTTGCCCCATTTTTGCTAAGAAAATGAAAAACCAGATTTTCAAGTATATATATACAAAGAAAATGAAGTAGATATTATTTCGTCCAAATATAATGACGAAGTTACCTCGTATTAGGCTCAACGACTGGCGGCATTTTGTCTTCTAGTGTCCTGAAGAACGGGAAAATCCAATATTCAGAACATCAAATATTTAATTTCCTTTTTCCCACATTTTTTGAGCAACTAAGCAAAGCAAAACCATTGTTTTTCTCTCAAAAAAATGTAAAACCAAGTTGTGAAATCCACCACAAGAGCGTGCCGGCCCGACTCTCCGTCTCAAAACGACGCATTTTCAACGTGGATCCGTCACTTACAAGCAGGTTGCGGCTTCCAAATCCATAGATTGAAAATTTAGAAACCCTCAAAATCCCAACGGATTTATTAGTTTGGGGAGTGGGATTTGATTTTCATGAAAGTTTCATAGCCGTTGGAGCCCAACACAACTCTATTTCTAGGCCAGAGAAACTCAAGATCTGATTTTTAATTTTTCCTGTTATTTTGGGCAAAATGATTTTCTGGGTATCGAAGAAGGGGACAGAATAGCTTAAAACTGAAAAATACAAAAAAGGGTTAGATATAATAAAGCGACGGAGGAACAGAAGAGAGGCACCTGGTGGTAATGGGAGTGGGCCGGTTGCTGCTGGCGCTGCTTATTTTCTTCTTCACCTTTTGTTTCTTCTCTGTGGAGGCTTTTTGGGGCGTGGTCTCCTGAATTGAGGTGGTGGTGGTCCAAAGCTTCGTTTTAGTTTTAGTTCTTTTTGATGCTCTTGGAATAACTTGAATATATTCACTATTCCAGTCTATTATCATTTTCACGACCAAAATATAATAATAATAATAATAATTCAATTTTCTTACTTTTACCCCTCTCGGCCTTTCTCCTGCTTTTGCGTCTACCATTTGATCCGGTGGAATTTAGGTAGTATTATTTGTAGCCTAAATTTCCCAATATACACCATAAATACAAATAATAATAAACTTGTAATGGCACAAAGTGAATTTGAAAACAAACATCGAAAAGATTGTATCGATATTAAAATAGTGAATTCATTTTCAATTTGAATAACCCTTTACATGGATGATCTTTAGAGGAAAATCAATTCAAATTACAAAATTACATTGTCACATATTAGCCTACAAATACATACATTTTTCAAGTGTATTGTTTAATAATTTTGACTCCTGATCTAACTTACACCTTTCGTTTTTTACAACCTAGTAAATAATTAGTGCTTTTTTTTTGTTTGTTCTAATAGCTTAACAAGTAACTTTATCTTTATTTCTTTTTTCGCTAACATCCTAACAAGTGAGTAGGGATCATTTATTACAATTAACTTGAATATGAAAAATTGCTTTCTTAACCCAAATTGGTAATTGTCTTTTAATTGAATATAGCTATTTGAAAGCCAAATTGTAACTATATTTAACCAAATTGTCTTTTAAATAT
Source organism: Prunus fruticosa (assembly GCA_018703695.1). NCBI lineage: Eukaryota > Viridiplantae > Streptophyta > Magnoliopsida > Rosales > Rosaceae > Prunus > Prunus fruticosa. Next base: position 30,674,455 of record CM031921.1, on the reverse strand, counting down.
ATACCACAGCTATTATACGAAACTCTAGCCGTTCTCTCCATTTGTGAATCATAAAGGAAAACTTCATAGAGAGAGGAGGAGAAAGAAGCATCACTGCCCTTCCTCCCCCTCATATATTCTTGTCTTTTTCTTTTAGGTTAGTGAATAAGTCCACTAGGGCGTTTTTGAATAAAAAACCTATTGTGGTGATTTATTCTCAGACATGCTTAGACCGAAATTCCCCATTACCCTTTTTAGTATATGGTCTCAATCAAATCATTCTCCCAAAACCTGCTCCCTAACGCCACTCATGTTCTCTATATTTGATTCTATATCATCTTTAACGGAAGTTGTTGCAAATCACCCAATTGTTCTTTGGTAAGATTGTTGTTTTCATTTATTTGTTCACTCTTATTCTCATGTAGATTGCTGGAAATCATATTTTTTTTCCTCATATATATTTTATAGATGCGGTGGTGAGTGTGGCCAGGATGACGCTTCTTCAAGTGATGATGGTAGGGTTCATTTATGTTCATGGGTTGTTTTAGGGTTGTTGAGTTTGTGGGCTTTGTTTGGGCTTATGGTTATTATGATGATGTGGGCTAGTTGTTTTAGTGCTACTTTTGCCCGCGTTAGTTTTATTTTTAGCATGTTAGTTTGTTGTCCTTTTGGGATTGATACTTTAGATGTTTGATGTTTTTAATTATATCATTGAAGTTTTTTTTTAAAAAAAAAAAAACCTTAAAGATACAAAGAATCCACGTGAATTGAATATAATTTTAATCAATAAAAAAACCTAAATAGAGACAATTATCACTAGTCGAAATGCTAGTTGGAATGTACATGTTTGATTACTGAACGTGCCGATTTATTTTTGTCATATAAAAGCCACATTGGGCTTTTTAAGTCCGAGAAAAACTACATTGGGTTTCTCACTTTCCCTTCAGACAAAATTGGGCCCTCCACTATTGACACAATTTTATCTTTGGAAAAAATGTGGGCCCATTTTTTTTTAGACCTCATTGGTCTTTCTTTGGAGAAAACCAAATATCTATTTAGCATCCAGGTCTTGTTTGGTAGGCCTCATTAAACTGGACTGAACAAAATAATACTTAAAATCCATGTTTGGTTTAAGACTGACTAACTTAAATGAGACTATATAGCCCAAACAGTAAAAAAACGGCTCACTCGCCCTTCTAATATAGTGCGGCTGAAAATTGGTTCGCTAAATAGCGCTCTCGCTGAATAGAACAAGCAAGTCCGACACAACGCAAACCAGTTTCTTCTTCTTCTTGTCCTGCTTCGTGATATCTTGGTGCAGTGTGTATCGACTATGCCACACAATTCTGCCATTGACCTTCACGACGGATTTGATTGTAGGAGTGAGAAGCACTTGAAATATTTCTCCATTCTGATGGCGTCATCCATGTGGGTCTTGATTGCAAGAGTGAATTTCTTGTTTCTAATGATGCTTTCAGGCCACCTGAAATTACAGAGCCTATGAATGCTACATGGTCATCAACCAATTGAACGACTCTGTTTGTACTTGAAGTGTGCTTTGTCGGTTTTCAATCGTGGATATCAGCGACATCGCAAATTCCTGAACCCAAATGCACGAAAGGTTTGCTTGTTTCTTTGTCTTATTTTGTTGCCATTATTCCTAGTTCAGAGTCCATTGGTTTTGTTCATAAGATTCATAGGTTTCAATCTTTGAAGAATTGGGTTTGGGGCTTAATGCTTCCGGTGTTGGGCAAAAGTCCATAGCACAACATGCACTCCAACTGTTTGCTAAAATGTGGCACTAGGTTGGGTTATGCAATGGGGTGGTAATCCAATTCTTGATTTTGATCTTGGCTACCACATGGGCATTCGAGACAAAGGTAGTGGTGAGTTTCTCAAGAGTTGCTTCATTGGAGGACTAATGACATGCTTAGTCATTGGTTTGGCACCAAAACATGCCAAATTTTAGTCTTTTTTGCGGTTGTGTTGAGTAGTCTAGCTTATCTATTGGATAACGTGTCCCCTTTTTTTGTGGTTGTGTTGAGTAGTCATCGGTTCGTCACATTACATTAGTCATATACGTCATATGAATCATACACTCTGTGCTTTTGAACATTCAAATTGAGATAGATGTTTTTTGTACGTCTGCAATTGACATTGACTTTTAAGCCTTACATGAGTTTGTTGATTTTGATTTTTTGGTCTCTTACAATCTGGATTCAGGTGTTTTTAGATGGAGTGGAAATCCAAAGAAATGTAGACCTCGCTGAAGATCAAAGCAATAAGAAGTAAAGTTTTATCTTGTTATGTTCAGTACTCAATTACTTTCCATGACGGTCATCATTGACTAGGTTTCTAATTTATATTGTTAGCTTTGCCTGATGAAATGTAATCACATACTTAAGATAGATTTTTTTATTTATTTTTCACTTTGGTAGGTGGCTTTTTGTGATTAAAGAAGACATCAAGGGCTTGCATTGCTTGCACTTATATTTTGACAATGAATGAAACTTTTGGATCATGACTTCTGAAGAGAACTAGCAAAATACTAGACTTATGCTAGTTACAATTAGGCCCAAGAATTAGTAGTTTGTAAGGACAAATGAGAGTAAATATGTATTCCACTTATATTGTGAAATGAAATTTTCCTACATGGGTATTGATTTTTATTATTTATTCTTGAATGGGTGTTGAAATTTACATATATAATGGCATTCAAAAATTGCTATGAATGGGCTTGATGGCAGTTTTGGAATGCTTTCTTTGTTGATTTATTAGGACTTTGTGGAGAAATTCTAACTTTGAATCTACATGTAAATTTGGTATCTAGAAAGTATGTTCATAGTTTTAAGATCTTATTAAATTACATTTAATTATCTAAAAATTATTATATTTAAATATTTAAATTATTATTTTTTAGTCAAAACACAGCACCAAACATAGGTCTTCACTATTTTTACACTCCAACTTCTTAGTCCAACGCAGCACCAAATGTAGGTCAATACTTAATCCAGCTTAGGCCAATTCACGCTAATCCGAGACAGTCCCATGATTTAATTCAGTCTATGACAGTCCGCCGCGTACCAAACGACCCCTAGAGAATAAAGAGGTGGGTTGGACTTCATATGTGAATGGGTTTGAGTTCCTTAAAAAAGTCCATGGTTGGTTGGTTCAGGGGGAGCTTCTATAATGAAGGTTAAATGTGTGAGCTTATAATGAGGGTTGTCAATCCAACGATCCAGTAATACCTCTACACTATATCATATGGTAATTAAAGAACCACTCATTATAAGCCCACACTTTTACCTTCCATTATAGCCCCATTCTGGCCGAGCTCAAGCTTCAAGCCTCCATAGCAGAAACTTGAAACTCTATGGCTCCCTCTCTCCCTCCATCTCTCTCTTTGCCCCTCTCTCTCATCAGTAACTTTTAGGGCTCGGCATCTGAGCACCGCCCTCGCTGTCTCCTCTTGTCTCTGCGATTCCTTCAGTTGAAGTCTTGACGTCACACGCCACCGAACAGGTGCGCACCATTGGCTCGTCGTGAGCTGGAGTTGCTCATTATGGGTTCACTGTGTTTCCTATTCTGGTTATAGAATTCTTTGGTTTCAGTTTTTTTTTTTTTTTTTTTTTTTTTCAGTTTTTTCAGTTGTTTTTGTTTGTTTTTTAATCTCATTTGAGCTCTCTAGTACTCAGAAGTCTGAATGATATTTGCCCAATGATGCTATTCATATGGGTTACTTGTAATTTCTGAGATCCTGCTTATGTTGAATTGTTCATTTGATGCTTCTCTGCAATTTTTTTTTCCTGTATCGGTCCAAAAAAAGAAGTCTTAATATGTTAATCAACTTCTATATTCTGTTTAAAAAGAATTCTTGAATATGTAGTCTTTCGCACATCAGCTTGCCATTGGCATGAGCTCTGCAGTCAAAATTAACTCATTTTACTGTGACTGATCTTTTTACTTAACTTGACAAGTTTTGATAAGAGCTTGTTCAGTATTTGACAGTAAATATCATGTGTTTTGTACACAAGTTTTTTCTTAGACCTTTGTTCAAACTAGTAGGAATTGTGACAAAAGAAGAATTCTGCTCAAGTTTTGATTTTGATCAATTTCATAGACACATTATAGAGGTATCAAATGTCAATGTTTAGCCGTAGGGTTCCCTTTGGTTCTGGTTTTTGTGAGTTTTGTTTTGGACTGGTTGAGCATTACAGAGGTACTCTCTCTCTCTCTCTCTCTCTCTCTCTCTCTCTCTCTCTCAGAGTTATATGTAGCCAGTTTTATCGTTTCTTGTGTGGCCATAGTTTGGATTTTCCTGGTATTGTCAATCATATGGCTAGTGAACCATATTGAAGGTTATTGTAAGTTGTTCTACTGTTATGAAAAATCAAGCTTTGAATAGAGTTGTCATGAGCTTGCCTAAATTGTGTTCTATGTAGATTATGTTCTATGAAGGCTTGTTAGATTTGACAGAGTCTAAGAACGAAATATGATAGTTTATAACTTTGAAAGATTTGATGATTGAATGATATTTTGCTTGATTGATTCATTTCCATATAGGAGGTATTTATACAAGATTGATAATAATAAATTAAGAGACAATACAAAATGGTACATGGTGGATTCAACTAATACAAATATTAACAACATAAAGCTAAGATAGTGGTGGATGATGAGTTGGTGGATTGGTGGATAACATGTTCTCTAATAACCTTACCACGGAATTTTTTATTCACGGATTGTGTTGTGTGTGGTAGCAATTTTGTATCTCAGGCTCAGCTATATCATGGAATTCTTTATCTGCTATTTTAGTTAGACACTTGTCAAGATTTATTCTCATTCCAATTTTGCAATGTGGTTATATACAGATATGATGGTGTTGAAGTGACATTATTGGGGCCCTAATGGAATTTTACACAATTTCAATAATTTCAATAATGTTTATCAATTGTATTAAAAAAAAAATAATGTTTATCAATACCTTAGCTTAAAAAAAAAAAAGAATAAAAAAGAATTTTAAAAAATTGTTTTCAAGAATTCAACCAACGAGTTTCCAAATTTTAAAAATTAAAAAACTGTTTTTAAGTTGCATACCAAACAAGTTTTTGAATCTTAAAAAATAGATTTGAGAACTCTTTGTTTTATAAAATAATCGAAGTTTTTGAATTCCCTACTTGGATAGAATACCAAATGGCCCTAAGTTTTGGGATTGGTTTTAAAAGAATTATGCATGTTACTTGTGGATTGTTTGGGAAAGTTGAGAAAGGATTTGGGAAATGGTTTTGGAAAGTTTTGAGAAATGGATTTCAAACCCACCTTAGGTACCCAACTCCCTGTTGCCTTCGGAATATATTGCTTACCTTAAGAATATATCGGGTGCCTTTGGTAGAGTCTGTGCACATGACTAGTTTTGCCTTCTGAATATAATGGTGTTTTGCTATTTTTGTTCCTTATGCAGCTGACTTGATGGGATCTATTAACTTTTATGAGTTCAAGACTAAAGATGAAGTGGTGCTAAAAGCAAGGACAGAAGGAAGCAGCCATGAACGATGATCAATTCATGGTTGTACTAAGTACATCACATACAATACAAAGCGACTTGGTAAGATTTACTCCTCCGCAACATTTAAATTTTATTTTCTTATTTTTTGAAAAGTATGATAAATTTCTTTTTCTTCTTTTGTGTAAGGTAATCCCAAAAAAAATTGTGCAAAAGACAGAAATAAACAACTTGTGCACAAATTCCATACCCTTTTTCTTGCCTCCAGCTAATATTAAAACGAGGTCAAGGAATGAGAGATTTTGCTTGTTCTCCCTACGTGTAGAACGAGAAATATGTGTAGGTGAATGAGAGAACAAAAGGTGGAAAGCAGAGATCAAACATGAGCTGCAAAAACCTTACAGGACCAGTTTAACTAGGGACTGGCCTTCTAAAGGGAAAATCAACTGAAAGTTGGTGACCACCTCATTTTAAAACTCCTTCCCGCCTCCCTGGAGTTGGTTTTGGTTGGCGTTTATCGCCACAAGGTAGCTACTCCTCTGCTTGCCTCCGATGGTAAGCTAGAGATGTAAAATTGTACGTTTTATTTATCGTCACTTATGTTCATTTCTATAGATCTTGATTAGTGAATGCTGCATTGTTCTAGAAGTAAATGTTTCTAAATATTATGTTCACATATTTGGAAGTTGAAATTGATTAGGGTTTTGGGGATCTATGTGTGTTCAGGTCGAAAATTACAGGCCAATGCAGAGGGTTGTTCCGAGGAGCTTGTGAATCCACCAAAGGTTGAGGACAAGATTGGGGCTGTTCCAAATGGGCTATCCACCGAATCTGACGTCACTAATAGGTGAGAGTTTATTTATTTATCAATATCTGAGTTTTATGAATTTGAAGCCTTTTTTTAACAGTTTCTGAATAGATTGTATTTCTTACCGTCACTGTAGGGCGGCAGAGTCAATCTCAAAGAGATCACTCCACAGCAACACAGAGCAGTTTCAGTTCCAGGCAGAGGTGTCTTGGCTCATGGATATTATTATCCACTTTCCCTATAGCAACAAAGACATTTTCCTCTGGGAGCTGATCTCCAATGCTTCTGATGTAAACCTTTGATTGACACTAATTTATCACACAATGTTCTATCATTGTTTCGATACTAACAGAAAAAATTTCCCAATTTTAGGCGCTCTACCAGATTAAATTCATTGCTGTCACAGACAAGGAGATTTTGGGTGAAGGCGATAACATTAAACTCGAGATTCTGGTTAGTGGGTGTTTCTTGCTTTGCTTTGACTTTATCAAGCACACCAATCATAATATGTTATTGAACTTTGTCGCATTTTTAAAAAAAATGTGCAGATTAAATTAGACAAGGAGAAGAGAATCCTCTCCATACGTGACAAGGGTATAGGCATGACAAAGGAGGACTTAATCAAGAACTTGGGAACCATAGCAAAATCTGGAACTTCGGGTATGTATTGCTTTTATAAATTGAGTCTGAAAATGTCCAGTGAAATTATGTGTTGGTTTATACTGATTTGAATTCGTATTTACTTTGCAGCCTTTTTGGAGAAGATGCAGACAAGTGGTGATCTCAATCTTATTGGGCAACGTGGAGTTGGGTTCTACTCTGTGTACCTCGTTGCAGATAATGTGGAAGTCATTAGCAAACACAATCATGACAAACAGTAAGCGTTTAAAATATGTGGTACTGTTTCATTAATTTGGTTACGCTAACAGCTTTTGGTAGGGCGTACTTTAACTGTTATATGATGATAATATAAATTTCTTGTGTTTCAGGCATGTTTGAGGATACATATAATGAACCACTAGGACGTGGTACTGAAATTAGATTGCACCTTAGAGAAGAATCAGGGGAGTATTTGGAAGAGAGCAAACTAAAAGTAAGTGGTTCCCCATTCTATTTCATTTGAATTTTTACTTATGTTGGTTCCCCATTTTCCTTGGTGCTGGCTGGTACAAACAATTACTCCCTTCTTATTTATGCCTATTATAACTAGTAACATCCTCATCTCTGTTACTTGGATGCATTGTTGTTTTTGTTATATGATGCCATTATAATTTGATGATTGTTTTGTTTTGTTTTTTGTTTTTGGCAGGCATTGGTGAAGAAATATCTTGAATTTATCAACTTCCCCATTCACCTCTTGGCAAGCAAAGAAACTACTTATGATTGGGAGCTTCAAAATGATGTTAAACCTATATGGTTGCGCAATCCAAAGGAAGTGACTGATGAAGAGTACACAAAATTCTATCACTCTCTTGCCAAGGTAATGTTCTTATATGATGGTTGCATGACCTTGTATAATGTTTTTGGGAACTAAATCACCTTTCATATTCTGTGGATTCATCAAGTGCACATTTTACACTGTTCAACAGGATTCCGGTGATGAGAAGCCTTTTTCGTGGAGCCACTTTACAGCTAAAGGTGACGTAGAATTCAAGGTTGTCCTGTTTGTGCCTCCTAAGGCTCCTCATGATCTATATGAGAGCTACTCTGATGCCAATAAATCCAACTTGAAGTTGTATGTTAGAAGGGTTTTCGTATCAAATGAATTTGATGAGCTTTTGCCAAAGTATCTGAACTTTTTGAAGGTAATGCAGGATATGTTTAAGTTCTTGTAAATAGGTTTATGAGATTGGTTTTTACATGCTTTCCAAAACTGGTTTTTACATTGATGATCTTATGATCAGGGTCTTGTCGATTCTGACACCTTGCCACTCAATGTATCACAAGAAATGCTTCAACAACACAGCATTTTGAAGTCAATTAAGAAGAAACTCATCCGGAAAGCCCTTGATATGATCCGTAAACTTACTGAGGAAGATCGTGATGAGTCCAATGACAAAGACAAGAAAGGTATGGTGCGCATATTATTGCTTCTTGTTAATATTTGCAAGCAGTTTCCTTGTGCTATTCTGGAAGTATTCAATCGGAGCGTACGAGTTGTTATATGGTACATTGATGACATGTTTACTGCAGCCCGGTTAAACTTGCATTAATACCATCCCTTGAAAACCAACAACTGGAGCTTCATGTTTTGCTGTTTTTGTAAAAGTTAGTAAAGGGGGAGAGAGTTACTAAGTTTGCATTAATTGTTCACTTTTGCTTTGTGTTGAATTTTGATGTGAAAACAGAGGTTGAAAAATCCAATGATGATGATTGGAAGAGAGGCCAATATACTAGATTCTGGAATGAATTCGGCAAGTCCATTAAACTCGGTATCATTGAAGACGCGGCTAACAGGAATTGTTTGGCAAAACTCCTAAGATTTGAGAGGTAAACATATTTCATTGTACTATTTATGTTTAGTTTTATTGGCAGCACTAAACGTCCTTATACTGCCTTTATGGGGTTGAATAACGAACTTTGAACTCTCTGGCAGCACCAAGTCAGATGAAAATTTGACTTCACTGGATCAGTACATTTCAAGGATGAAATCTGGGCAGAAGGACGTATATTACATTACTGGAGCCAGCAAGGCACAATTGGAAAAATATCCATTCATTGAGTGGCTTAAGAAGGAAAATTATGAGGTAAATATAAAAGATATTCAATCCTTGCACTTGTTTAAATAGAGTTTTTTGTTACTTTCCTGCTTGTTCTATTTGAGTCATGAGTAAGGCCTTTTTTTGTCTCTCTATTTACCTTTTTATATCTATTGCTGCAGGTTATTTTCTTCACAGATCCTATTGATGTATCTCTGATGAAATACTTGGTGGACTACGAAGTCAAGGAACTCAAGGAATCATACAAGGAACTCACTAAATGGTGGAAGAGTGCTCTTGCCATTTATGATGTGGATAATGTGAAGCTGTCCATCCGATTGGCTGACACACCTTGTGTGGCTGTGACATCAAATTTTGGTTGGAGTGCAAACATGGAGAAGATCGTGCAGTCTCAGACTTTATCAGATGCTAGCAAGCAAGCATGCATGCGTGGCAAGAGGACACTTGTGATTAACCCAAGGCATCCAATCATCAAGGAGCTCCAGGAGAGAGTAGTAAAGAACACTGAGGTATGTTCTAGACTTCTTCCCCTGCACTTACAGAAATGTGACATATATGAAGGTTTTCGCAGACTTAAGGTATATGTGCATATGGTCTTTGTGCATTCATGATCTTGTTCACTTTTTAAATGGTCTCCAACATTTATAAAAGACTGGTGGGTCCTGCTTGCAAAATATATTTAAGAAATCTTGACCTTTGGAAGTTGGATTTCTCTGTCATCAGTTAAAATTGTTCATTTCTGATTGTTTCTCATTTGGGGATCTGATCTTTGTCCTAGTTATGAAATCAAAATGGTTCTTCATTTAGGTGGTTTAGATGAATAAATAGGCGCATTGCTATCACAGGTCTGTTAAGCAATTGAAAGAAGCCAAGGCCTATGCCTACTCTTATGGTTGAGTCTAAAAGCATGTCTTAGAAAATCCATTTGTTGAATTGTTGGTGAATCTGGTTTATCTCATTCGATTATTCGCTTGCTCTTTTCAGAATGAGAGTGCAAAGCAGACAGCAATGGTTATTTACCAGTTTGCATGCGTGGAGAGTGTTTCCAATTTTCCAGACCCCAAGGATTGTGCCTCCCGCTTCAACAGTTTAGTGAAATCTATCCTAAACATCAACCCTGATCTTGCAGTTGAGGAGGAAGAATATGTTGAAGAAGTTGAGACAGAAACTGCAAATACTTTCTTTTTTACTGAAATTACCTAGATAGATGATTCAAAGATAAAGCGCACACCTTTTTTTAATTTTTTAATACTGAAATTACAATCAAGTCGAAGAATGGCATTGCCTCAATCTCAAAAAGCTCTTTCTTTGATACTTGATTCGTACACTAACTTATACCAATTGCAATCGTTCAAAAACTAGCTTGGGAGACTAATAAAGGGAAAATAAATTAACGAAAACCGTAATCTGTACACTCTATTGTTGCGTAGATTCAGCTGCACCAAAATGGATTCACTGCATCCTCAACTTGTGATACTCGCAAGTGCACGAGCCGTTGGTAGTTTAGCATATGTAAGTGCGAGGTCGATTCCACAGGGATTGGTGATTGAATGATCCAACTCAGTTTTCCTACACAAAACAGAAATGGAAACAAGAGAAACAAAACAAGAAGAAAGAAAAGAACTAAGACAAGATGATGAGGTTTTAGAATCCACCCTAATTGTTCTAATCATGTTATGACAGCAAGTAAACAAATTGATTCACTCATGAAGATGCTCACAAATAAGTCCATGGTGTTTGGATCAAATTGCATTGAACATCACAAGGACCCCAAGCATGGTGTTTACATTAGGAGACCTAGAAACCAAATCACATAAGTTGCTAATGGACGGAATGAAGACGATCCCCAACCTTCCCAACAAGAGCATAACGCATAAAACTTTAGGTGATCAATCAAAGGATGCAAAACAGCTCCATTAAAATAGTGAAGAAGAATTCATGAATGAAATCAAACTTTATAAACTCAAACCATGATACAAGACTAGCAAGATGTTTATTACAACTAATAACAGAAAACAAAGTAAAACAAAGAAAATACAAGAAGAAAATAAAAGACAAAGGGAGGAGAAGAAGATAAGGACAGCATGCTAGAGATGGAAAAGAATCATCTCCATGGCTGCCAGGAGGCCAAAGCCTCCCAGCTGCCTGCCTTCTCCCTTCTCTCCCTTTGTGACTCTCAACTTTCCCTCTCTTTGTGTACAATGGAAGTGTAAATTATGGAAATGAAATTCTGGTTCTCTAAGCTCTCTAGAGACTCCCTATTTATAGGCACAAGGGTTAGGTGAATCAGATTATACAATTAAGTTCACCAACCACACAAATTTCACCTAACACACTTGCATTAGATAATCAGAAATGGTTGTTGCACTTCACCAACAAATCCCACCAGCAGCCATAGCTCATCAATATGTCAGCATGACCAAGCATCCATCCAGAAACCAATACCTCATGCCTAGCTCACCATGACCAAGCATCCATCAGCTCATCCTTAGGTCAGCATGATGTGCAGCTTCAAGGGCTTACGAATTGGGTTTGGCTAAATCAAATGACAACTTTAAGATGTCCATTGTGAAGTTCAGAATGTCTCTGATCCAACCACACAAGTATTGGCCCAATCCAAGCTCGGATGAAGAAGATAACGCTGAAATGAACGTCTACCTCAGTCTCCAGCTTTTGCACGTTTTTGCACCATATTGCTTCATTGGCCTTAACATGCTTTAATTACATGAATTATGCTCTCTTGCTCTATTGGCCTACAAAACACACAAAGAGAGGCAAATAACTCAAAATTCTAAGAAACTAAGCAAAATAAGTAAGTAAATAGGGTACGTATATGTATGAAATTATGAGCTTAACATCTATGCTACATATATCTAATCTCTAATCTAATTATCGTCGATCGTGGATGATTGTGTCTGTAATAGTGAATGTATACTATACAAGCAACCTGTGAACTTCCTCATCAACCTCTGTGGCTTGCATGTATGGTGATTATATCATAATTGTTCCTCTAGTGTCTGGCGGGGTGTGTTATATGGCTCACAGTCCTTGCCAATGGTATTAGATGGAGAATTGGTTCTGGGGAGGATGTCTTGTTCTGGACAGACACTTGGCTCAGTTGTGGCACTCTGCAACAATTTGCTACTCCTGATCTCTCTGAGGAAGTTTTACAATCCAAGGTTAGTGACTATTTGGATGATGGGATTTGGGATACCACGTGCTTATTGGATTGCCTTCCTGAAAATATTGTTAAGTTGATTCCTGGTATCCATGCTGGCTTTATTGGGAGTGGAACCGACAAGCACATTTCGCAGTTCACTTCTGATGGCACGTTCTCTGTCCAAAGTGCCTACAACTCCTCCTTTGGGAAAGAAATCAACCACAAATGGAAATGGCATTTCCTTTGGAATTTGCACATCCCCCTAAGGTGAAAACTTTCCTCTGGACTCTATGCCATAAAAAGATCCTTACAAATGCTCAACGGAAAAAAAGAGGGCTCACCCATGTCGATGTTTGTCCAAGATGTACTCAGTCTCCGGAGTCGGTTGATCACTTATTTAAAGAATGTCATGCTACTGAGTCCATCTGGATCAGATTTGGTGGTGGTGGTCCCACTCCTAGACATCACTCTATGGAGTTTGATGATTGGCTCGCTCTGAATCTTCAATCAAAAAAGGTTACTCACCATGGCCTACCTTGGTTCTTAGTCTTTTCAATTTATTTATGGTTTATCTGGAAATGGAGGTGTAAGCTGATTTTTGAGCAAGGCTTTATTATGCCTTCTGAGCCTCTGCACATGGTTTACCAGGTATGCTTCGGATTGGTACAGTGCTTGTAATCCTTTTATAGGCACTCAGGAGCACTTTGTGGTTCAACTTCATTAGAAACCACCTAGACCTGGTGTTTGCAAAATTAACACTGATGGAAGTAGGATCAATGCTACTGGTTATAGTGGTGCTGGAGGTCTTTTGCGTGATGCCTCTGGTGCTTGGATCCAAGGCTTTTCTGTGAATCTGGGTGCAAGTACCATCATTGAGGCTGAGCTATGGGGTCTCTTTTGGGGGCTTAGGTTGGCTTGGGATGCTGGTTACCGTGATGTGGAGATTGAATGCGATTCTAGTGCCGCTGGTAACTCTGATATCCTCTCATACGGCTCTAACTCACCCTCTTTACAGCGTCATTTCCTACTGCAAAATGAAGATCCATGACTCCTGGTGTTGTGCAATTAAGCATATATACCGTGAACAAAACGTAGCCGCTGATGCTTTGGCTGCTAGAAGTTACAATCTTGAACCTGGTCTTCATGTCTATGATGAGGTCCCTGACTTCCTGGAAAATATTATTGCTGCTGATGCTAGGGGTGCTATAAGGCCCCGCTCTTTTGGTTTGTAGTTTGTTTGGCTTGGGCTTTTTGCCCCCTTATTACCAAAAAAAAAAAAAAAAAAGAAATAGAGCTTTATGCTTTGGAGGTTTGATCCCCTCGAAGAGATCACTTTCCCTATTTTCCTTTTCTGTCCAAATTCACTAGTTGATAGGAACTTGATCCTATCAGTTCGACAACCAAGTACCCGAACCACCGTTCGGCTCCACCATCATGGGCAAGTTGTAGCCGTCTGCTAAGCTTACGTGTAGCTCCTGATTTGCCTGTAACATTACACAATATATATCAGTTATTCTCTCATACGAACATCCGTATGTTATTATCATGCGGGCATCATTGTAAACAAAGAGAAAATGAGGGAGGGGTAATGACTTTTGGATGTCCGCATAGAAGAATTTCTATAATTAATATATATAGTCCCATTTTACTTTATGTAAGGGATATTATTTCAGGGACACCCTTTAGGGTCATTCTACGAATTTTTTTTCAATTATCCAAATCATTTATTTTTTAAGTATATATTCATATATCATCCTTACAAAAAACTAGACAAATCAGAAATCGTTTTGACATCCAATTGTGTCCTACAAAATCAATGAATAAGGTATTTCAAGAAAGTACTAAAATTTCAATAACAATTGAGTGGTCAAATGATATCTGATTGAAGTTATTTTTCGTATAGATGATCTTTGAATGATTATCTAAAAAATAGACGGTTTGGATTAGTGAAATAAAATGTGAAGTGGGCCCTACAAGAGTATCCCCCAAATAAACTTATTTGAAGGATCTCTTAATGGAAGCTATATATATATAATCAAAGAAGAAATGTTATGTTTAATTTTAAACATAAATAATGTGATAATAAAATCAATTTTAAACATCTTGAGGAAATTAAGTTCGAAAATGAGTGATATGTGTACATGTACCTTTGCAAATGAGGGGGAGAGAGAGAGAGAGAGAGAGAGAGAGAGAGAGAGAGAGAGAGAGAGAGAGAGAGAGAGAGAGAGAGAGAGAGAGAGAGAGAGAGAGAGAGAGAGAGAGAGAGAGAGAGAGGATTTATAAAGTTAAAAAGATGATCGTGATGAAGGGAATTAATGGAGGGCAAGGGAAGAACTAGGTCACTCTCACTCTCACCCTTAATTTTGATAAATGGAAATGAACGCAGGCCTAGAAGATGGAGAAAACATATTTTTCAGCCATTATCTTTCGTTATGTTATTTTTCTATCTCATATTCAAGTTTTGTGATTAATGTTTTTTGCGTTTTTTCTTTTTGGTGTTCTAGGTTAGGAAGCTTTTGTCCGTTAATATGAGTTCAGGTAAGTTTTAACTTGCTCTCGCCCAGGTTTTTCACCAATTGGAGGAGTTTTGACATTGTAGAGTGCTGCACTTCGGATGAATGGTCCTTTTGTAGATGATAGATGAACCTCACTAAGGAATTAGAGTGGCAATTTAGGACTTGTGTTTTGGCTGGTTGTGATGTAGTGGTACTCTTTTTTCTTGACGATTTTTTATGTCGTTTAGGGTTTTATAAGACAAGGTTTTAATGAGGCCACACTTATTGTATCATCGATTCCAATTTATGTTGAATTGTATTCTAACATTGCAGAGCTCTGATTTTTTTTTCTTTGTTTTCTCGTGATTGGTTCAGGCCATGAGTATTTTTTAAGATCATGTTCTTGTTCCTGACTCTCACATTGAGCTTGCAGATGTTTTTATCCTATCATTTGTACACTCTTATGATGTTTCTCAAATAAAGCATCTTTCCCAAAAATAAAAATAAAAGACATGTCATATGATAAAGTCTACAATTTTTTTTGGGATCGGAAATGACAAGTGTACATTGAATGTTAAATGAGATTCATAAAACACAACCTACATTCATATGCGTTTGTAAGTTTGTATCACGTTATTGTTGCTTGGTAATTGCAATTTACTACATTGATACCAACTTACCACCAACTATCAAGTAAGCCAACATTAGTGAATTTTGACTGCACTGATTTTCATCTACCATGAAACAAAAAAAGAAATTCACAATGGAATATCATTATATGAATCACAACATTCAATTCAAAGGCTGGAAAATCTGAAAATAATTACACTGCAAGGACGTGGACCCACTAGGAGTAGACCAGGACCCACAGTGCTACGTGTCCTCGACCCAAGTGGGAAATTCAGATCCGAATAGGAAGGAGGCCGGGAATCGTCCCAAGGCGTTGACCATCAAACCACCAGATCTCTTACCCTCTAACACGTAGACTTAAAGAAAGAAAGAAAGAAAGAAAGAATAAAAGGGAAAATATAAAATAATAAAAAAAGAGAAGCGTTAGACGCACCCAACGGCATAAGGTAGGCACCAAAGCGTCGGTGAGGCATCAAACATCTTAGGATGTGGTGAGGCACTCCGTCTCCGTCACCCGCTGCTCCCCGTTTTGGCTTAATATTATAATTTTCACATTAACCCCTAATAATTAATAAAAATTATTACCGTAATAAGCTTAACTTCTATATTTTATTAAGCCCAAAGTAAATATATAAACCAAACCAAAGGAGGCCCAAACCCAAAATCAGATATATATTGAACGCGTTTGTCTGTCTCTGCAGAGATTAGAGAGAGAGTGAGAATGGGAAAGACCATGGCGGTGGGAGTGCCAGTCATCATCGCCTTGCTAATTCTGTGTGGTGTGGATCTGGTTAGGTCAGACGCGTCGGATCATCGGTACAAGGAAGGAGATTTAGTCCCTTTGTATGCCAACAAGGTGGGCCCCTTCCACAACCCCAGGTAAAACCCAGACTCACGCTGCTCGCTCCTCGATCTCAAAGTTTCATGCTTTCTTAGCTCAATTCAGCTTCTGGGTTTGTTCATTTCGCTGTTATTTGTTCTGGATCTGAATTTATTTCTAGACCCATTTGTCTGGTTACTCAGAAATTTGCATGAGTTACAAGTTTTTCAGCTAAGACGACAAGATTTGTTTCAGCTGGGATAAGTTAGACACTGTGATTGGAAAATTGAACTTACATCAATTGTGTTGAATTCGGAGCTGGATCTATTTTTAAAGATTTGATTTGGGATAGCCCATTAGGCGGCTTTGCTAGCATTTAGAGATTGAACGGTGTTTTCATTGAAATAGCATGTGCAATGTTCTTGGAAGATTAACTCTATTTCTGCTGAACTAGTTAATATTTTATATGTAAGTTTGACTATGGTGGAAATTTGGTATTCACAACTACAATTTGGTTAATTTTGTATTTGTTGGGTGATTACAGCGAAACGTACCGATATTTTGATCTCCCATTCTGCTCACCAGGTTTGCATCAATCGGATTCGTTTTTATCTTTCTTACTTCTTATATAATATGTCTTCATCTTCTGCGAGGACTTTCATTTACCTTAATATTTGGATCTTAATTGCAGATAAGGTGAAAGAGAAGAAGGAAGCTCTGGGTGAAGTATTAAATGGGGATCGTTTAGTCAGTGCCCCTTACAAACTAGAGTTCCAAAAACATAAAGATTCAGAAGTAGCTTGCAAAAGAACAATCAAAAAGGAAGAAGTGGCCCGGTTCAGATCTGCTGTCAACAAGGACTATTACTTTCAGATGTATTATGATGACTTGCCCATTTGGGGTTTCATAGGGAAGGTTGACAAGGAAGGCAAAGACCCGAGCGAATACAAGACCTACCTGTATAAGCATATTCATTTTGATATCTCTTACAACAAGGACCGTGTGATTGAAATCAATGTTCGAACAGATCCAAATGCACTGGTTGACCTTACAGAGGATAAAGAAGTTGATGTCGAATTCATGTATACTGTAAAATGGAAGGAAACAACCACTCCTTTTGATAAGAGGATGGATAAGTATTCTCAGTCCTCATCGCTGCCGCATCATTTGGAGATCCATTGGTTCTCGATTATAAATTCATGTGTGACAGTTCTCCTCTTGACCGGGTTTCTCGCCACAATTCTCATGCGAGTGCTTAAGAATGATTTTGTCAAGTAAGCATATTTAAGAGTCATTTATCACTGTTTTCTGTCTGCCAGTTCACTCATTTTTTAATTTACTGTTTGTTTCTCTATAAAAGATATGCCCATGATGAAGAAGCAGCTGAAGACCAGGAAGAGACTGGATGGAAATACATTCATGGAGATGTATTTAGATTTCCCAAGTACAAGTCTCTGTTTGCAGCAGCTCTGGGTTCAGGCACCCAACTATTTACCCTGTAAGTGCTCATTCATCCAGCTATAGGTTTAGCACTAACTCTCATTTTTCGAAGTTTCTCATTATTTCTTGTTTTTTTTCCATGCCATGCAGTACGATATTCATTTTTATACTTGCTCTTGTTGGTGTGTTTTATCCATACAACCGAGGGGCTCTATTTACTGCTCTGGTTGTCATTTATGCACTCACATCAGGAATTGCAGGATATACTGCTACTTCATTTTATTGCCAGCTAGAGGGAACAAATTGGGTATGTGATGATAAATTCCCCTGCTAGGGTTTTGGAATCATTCACTAAAGTTGATAATATATGACTTGAAGATTGAACTTACTGGTATGGCAGGTTAGGAATCTATTGTTGACGGGATGCCTCTTCTGTGGACCTCTGTTCCTTACATTCTGCTTTTTGAATACGGTTGCAATTGCTTATACGGCCACTGCTGCGCTTCCCTTTGGCACAATTGTGGTTATAGTTCTAATTTGGACACTTGTAACATCACCTTTGCTAGTGTTAGGAGGGATTGCCGGGAAGAACAGCAAAGCTGAGTTCCAAGCTCCTGTTCGCACGACTAAATATCCCAGAGAGATTCCACCTTTACCTTGGTACCGGGCAACAATCCCTCAAATGGCAATGGCTGGTTTCCTGCCTTTCAGTGCTATATACATTGAACTGTACTACATTTTTGCCAGTGTGTGGGGTCACAGGATTTACACCATTTACAGCATCTTGTTTATTGTGTTTATCATTCTTCTGATAGTCACTGCTTTCATTACTGTGGCATTGACATATTTCCAACTTGCTGCTGAGGACCATGAGTGGTGGTGGAGGTAAGCAGGTTCCGTGCATATTAATTTTTTGTTAGGGGTTTTATGCAAGTTATTATGTTTTTTATTCCTATGCTTGCCGTTACCGTCTCTTGATTAACTGCTTTTGTTGATATGATCTGCAATTATATTGACGTCAATTATTCGTGACTGATGGAGAAATGGTCTTGAAATCTCCGAGAAGTTGGATATATGGATTTTGTAGGTTTAGGATTAAGAAAGCTAGACTAAAGTAACGGGTGCACTGAATTAAAGAAAGAAGAGCTGCCATGTTCTAGGCAATTGATATTTAGGATTTGTGGACTTTTTATTAATTAATTTTGCGGATTGCCTTGGTTGCTCATTAGTGTGGTATTAGTATTACGTGTTATATAATACTTGATTTTACTTCAACATGAAAATTTGGACATCACTTTGTAAACCATTTTTATCTTCAGAAGATGTAAATATAATATTCCTTGATTGATGTATAAATGTTGGTTTGATTACAGATCTTTCCTCTGCGGTGGATCTACTGGCATATTTATCTATGCCTATTGTTTGTATTACTACTACGCACGCTCGGATATGTCAGGATTTATGCAAACATCATTCTTCTTTGGTTACATGGCATGCATCTGCTATGGTTTCTTCCTCATGCTTGGAACCGTAGGCTTCCGTGCAGCTTTGCTTTTTGTTCGTCACATATACCGATCCATCAAGTGTGAGTAGGTGGTAGTTCCCCAAGAATCAATCATCATGGGAGATGTATTTTCTGGTGTTTTTCATCTCATAGGCACCTACCTCCTTGTAGAGAAGTTTCCTCAAAATTAATTTTGTAGTGCCTCCTCGTGTACTAAAGCAGTGTCATGAGATATCTTGCTTTCCAGAGCAATGTATTAGATCACAATATGGTCGACTATTCATAGAGACAGTTTGTATCATTACCTTTGAAGCTTTGCAATACATTCTTTAAATGTCTTCCTCTCTCCTTTGTATCGTTATAGTTACTCAATATTCTCTCATGCTCAACCCCCCCCCCCCCCCCCCCCTCTCTCTCTCTCTCTCTCTGTTTTGTAAATACATGGCATATTATTATTGGCTGCTGCTTAATACTAGTGGAAGCAGCTGCTACATGCAAACTAAGATCATATAAAACGGCCAACTAAGAACGTCGAACCAAAGAACAAGGAAATTTAAAAATAAAAAAGATTTATCAACTTCGTGGTAAGAACAAGCAATCAGAAAACTGAAGAAATGTTTCCACACAAAAAAAAAAAAAAAAGAAGAAAAGAACTGAAGAAATGTTAGGGTGTCTTCGAAGTTTCGCAGTGGTATTAGGCCCATTCCTTTCACCAACAATAATGAAATTAAACCTTCCTGATTTTCATCTTGATGTTTTCTTTCTTTAGCCAATGTTTTTTTAGCCTTCAAAATATTCAAGTTACATTTCTCTCCAGGAATCTTAAAACATGACTCAAAAACACTGATTATCCTAACCCCTTCCCCTTGTAGACAGTGGAAGGCCGGTCGTGTATTTTGATGCATTACTAGGAATCTCATTCACTAATTTCATTACTAATCATCTGAATTAAGGTATCTTTGGGAGTGTCTTTATAAGAAGTTTTCTCAGAAGCGTTTTTAGTTTCCATTACCTGTTGTTGCTATGTAATGTGATATTACATATTTGGCCTATACAAAATTTACTTAAAAAATCTAGTAAAATTTCTATATAAAAAAATATATAGTTTTTTTTTTTTAAAAAAAAAAAAGAGAGAAAAACGAGAAAAAATACATATAACTGAGAAGAAAAGATAAAAAGGAAAGGCCTCGAAAATGAGTCAATGGTGATTAGAAGAACTTAGAAGGGTAGGACAGTTGAGCATCGCACAACATCTGGAATTCAAGACTCGAAATTAATGAGCCGCGAATTTCTCTATCTCTGGTTGTAGTCTATCACAGTATCCACAGCGATTTGCAGCAACTGGACGGAGACTGGTGAGATATGTCCACTGCCTCATCTGCTCTGGCGCTCCACCTCCCCTTTGCTTCCCCAATCACCACCACCAAACTCACTTACCGAGTAAGATTTCTTCTTCTTTTCCTCCTCACCATTTCACAAGCTTTACTCCCGCGTATTTTGTTTCGTTGCTTCTATTTTCTTTTTCTGACCACGAAATATACAGAAACAACAATCTATAATCATAACCCGTGTTACTAATCGTAATTAACAGATACGTAGCTCACGTTGGTCTACAACTAGTGCGAGGCTTGTGGGTTGTGCTCATGCTGCCATTTCAGGAAAAGGGCAAGGTACATTTTTGCTCTCTTTATGGCCTGCCTTTTAGTCTTTTAGATTGTTTCACGTTTTGGATTTTTTATTCGATATGGGTTTTGTTCACTTTTCAGGCACCTTTGATCCAGAATTGCGTTCCGTGCTTGAACTTGCGACGGACTCTGAGTTATATGAGCTTGAAAGAATCCTTTTTGGCCCTAGGTACTTCAAACTGTATAGTTCTTTCTGTTTCGTTAATATGAAACTTCGGACAAGACTAGAAAATCGTTTTTGCTTCTCACACCTTTATTTCCAGTAAAGGAGTAGTGTCAACTGTTAATCAAACTCAAGATTAAAAACTTGAAGTTTCCTTGTGATGCTGACGTTTTTTTCTTTGGTTGCTGTCAATGTCCAGCTACTTCAGCCCTTTGCTGAAATCTATAATGAGCAGAACCAATGTCGACTATTCAATGATTGAAGAGGATCTTGAAGAGCGAGAGGAATTTTTATCCACATTAGAATCGCGATTCTTATTCCTTGCAGCTGACGCCCGGTCAACGTTAAGGTTTTTCCTCAACTTATGTAGGCTGGGGTCAATGAGTTCTTCTGCAATCTTATCTGCAAAATTCACCTCCTTAGTTAACTTGTTTGGAGTCAATATTACTCGAAGCTTATGGGGTGACTTGCGATTGAATTGAACGCATGAGGGATTCTGAGTTATGAATTGTGTTCCAACTCTGTGTAATCCTATATATTTTTTCACTAAACTAACTACTAGTGTCATATAATTGTCAGCTATGTTTCGCTCATGTTGACTATGCAATTGGTTTGTGTACTTGGTAGGGGTTGGAGGCCATCATATAGGAATGTCTTGCTTGCAGTGAGAAAAGAGTTAAACATTCCTTGCTCAAGCAAATTGTCAACTGAAGACCTTGAAGCAGAGATTTTCCTTCATCTATTGCGAGATTATTCAAGGCATGTGTTCTGTATATATTTCTCTAGTATTTAGACCTTGGTTTTTATTAGTTTCTGAAGTAGAAGTAACTTTTCTATATATATATATAAAAATATATATATATATATATATATATTTAACCATCCATAAGGAAGGAGAGATCAAAGAGAACTCTCCCTTAGGTATGAGAAGTGAACTATGGGATGTGCTTGCAAAATGTTGTGTGATGATTGTGTATTTTCCATATTGATAAAGATTTCAAAAGATCACTGTAAATGGTTGTTGTTTGGGAAGGAAGGGTAGACAGCGTAAGAATCTTTTCCGTAATTAGACTTGGATATAATTATTTGATCTGGGTAAGTGGTATAAATCGAAGACTTCCTCCATCTTAAACCATATTACAATAAAAAAGGGAAACCAAGACTGAATACTTGCATCTAAATCGAAGAGTTCCCTTGAGATTGTCTGCTAATCAGAAGTATAGACCAATCTTTTCACCAAAAAAGAATATTAGTGTTCAAGCTGGTACAAGGGCAGGGAGAGAGTTGAAGTGAAAGCAAGTCAGTACTTTGAGCAAAACATTGATTCCCAGTGATGCTCTATAAGATGTGGTGTTTTGGTAGAAAAGAGTTCATGTCTTGGACGAGTTGGTACATACATTGATGAGTTGATATTTAGTAAATGCTATTTGATTTCAACAACTTACTGTTTGAGTGGATCATTGTATCTTAGGAAAAGTTTACTTTCTTTTATTTTAAATGTGCTGTAATGACTTACAATGAGTCACTTCCTTCATGTAGTGAAGAATCAGGAAGTTTCCAGGGCTTGTTGGAATTCTCTGAGCCCTCTGATGCTCAACATAGTCTTCAACTTGGACTCAGTCAATGGAAGGTGCAGGCCCTTACTGCTTTAAAAGTCAGCGCAACAGAGCTCCGATCAATGTTTTTGAAGGTAATGTAGCTTTACCGTAATGACTTTATGCAGTATCAAATCTCTCCAACTTAAGTTCATATTTTTAAATTCTGTTGGTTCTGATTTTCTCTGAAGGGTGGCGGTATCTTTACTTTGGCAAAGATTTATCAGTTGGTAAGAATTTAGTCAACCTGATTAATTTTATTTTGCTCTTCTTTTTATACCTTTTAACTATTTTTCCTTTGTGGTAGTTAGCTAGAAAGTTATCTGGGAAGGTGTTCCTAGAAGCTGCCAACTATCAGCTAAAAAGGGATTTTGTCAGAAAGGTACATATTTGACTTCATTGCTATCTCGTTGTAAAAGGAACCATAAATGAGTTGTCTGATATTAATATGCGTTCAATTCTTTTCAAATTTATTACAGCTTTAATGCTTTGAACTCCTGCTATTTATTGATATTAATCTTTACATGGGCAAAGTGACATGTCTTCCTGCTATTACATTCAAATTTTTCTTTCTATTTTCAAACTAAGATATACAGCTTGTGAACTTGGGTGACACCACCTAGCCATTTTTCAATATTTTCTCTTTATGAAAGTTACTACTCAGTATCGGGCTATTGTTCAAAGAGATATGAGAGAGAGAGAGAGAGAGAGAGAGAGAGAGAGAGAGAGAGAAGGGATAAAAACTGGGAAACTCCTCAATTTTGGTGACTCCACTTAGGACATACACAAGTTTTGCATACATTGTGCATAGATTTTATTTTTGTGTCCTGCCATTCCCAGTGTGCATGCTCAAGATTTTGAAGATTTGCCTCTTCATCAGTTACATTCATGGATATACATTACACTGGTCCTCCTGTGTCTGATATTTTTCAAGGTTTTTAATTCCCCTTGTCTTCATGTCATGTCATCGCCCATGTCCATGTCTATATGGAGCATTAATGACTTTATTTCTCTAATTAGCCTTTATCCCTGACATTCCCATACTTTCTGGATTTTCAGGGTGGACAATTAGCTGCTATTAATCTAGAGTCCCGAGCGGCCTTTCTTGCAGCAAAACAAGTAATTATATCCTGATGATGATTCAATTTGCTGCCACTGGCATCTAATGATTTCTTTATGCGATAGTGGCATTCTTATATATATATATGTAGAAAAACTATTGTATGAGCTAGTGGCATTTTTATTTGGTCGGGTCTAAGTATTGTTTCAACAAAAACCTGAATCAATTGTAATTTGTAGCAAATGCTGAGATAAAGGAAACCTCTTTCATTCTAGTGGTTTAAATAGTGTTCTTTGTTCTCTCCCACCCCACTTCCCCCCTCCTCACATTTCAGGATTCCTAATATTTGTCATTTTGGACAGGGTTTTGCAGGGGCTACATCAAGATATCTTGGTTTAAGAAGTGTGATGGCTTTGCTTGGCCCAGTGTATTGATTCTTCCTACACCTAATTTCTAAAACGTTATTATTTAAGATTTCCATAAACTTGCTTTTCTTGTTCGTTTGCAAGGTTCTTTTACGCACAACCTGCCACACACACACATACTCGCGCACGCACGCATACTCAACTACGTGTATGTGTAAGTATTATTGTGATTGTTCCTTTATCAAACTGTCTATATATTGTGTTTTCTAATTTCTAAGAAAGTAGAATAAGGAGGAACGCTTAGGTAGTTAAGGTTGGTGCCAGCATAAAACTTAGTCACTTCTCGGTAACCAAGAGTCATTTTGGGTGAAAAAGGACTAGTGTAGCTGACCCAATTAATTGAGATTAATTCCTAGTTGAGTTGTTTTCGTTTCCTCCCTCCCCTCTTGGTTTCAGTGTTGGTTAAACTGCACCTATTGAAATGAGTTTCAGATTTCTCCACACCTTGCTGACAGAGAATGAGATTAATCACTGGCTTTCTTTAATTGGTTTGGATTGGATCTATTTTTCACACGGAACAGCTTTGAGGCTGTAAGCCTGTAACTGAACATGTACCTTCTAAAGTTTCAATGGATTCATCATTTTGTGGTTGTAAAGACCCCACATGAACATAGATTTTGATAACACAAGTGGCCCGTTGCTTCAAATTTTGATGATTAAGCCAAACGTGCTCAAGCACCAACTATAACAGCTTGTGGCTACTTTTGATGATCTTCAAGATTTTTGGTCTTTAGTATTTTACTGAATTTTTCCAGCAATTGTTATTAATTCATTTATTTTGGCATTTTATGCAGGCTTTGGGGAACATTTCTGGCAGATGTGGTCATTCAAATGCTAGGAACTGATTATGCAAGAATCTTGCGAGCAATTTATGCTTTTGCACAGGTACTAATCTTTTCTAGTTTTGGCATGGTTGAAATGTCTTTTATGTAGTGGACCCAAACTTGACGGTGAAAATTAAACTAATACAAATGAAATGTTGCGGATATTAGACAACCAGCTTCCTCTTTGAGAAGAAAATTTAGATGTGCTCTTTACACCCAAACACAAACAGTAAACAGACCAGGTTACCGTCTAATCTATGAAGTTAATTGAGTTTTTATTGCTTTTACTTCAGATCCGCATCACTCGCACATACAGGTTACCGCCTGATTGCTGAAAAGCTTTGCAATTTTGGGAGGTAAATGTGGATGGTCATCATTTTAAGAAGAGATTTGTGGTCAAGATTAATTACTCTGTATGTATGTACATATATTTTTGCAGTTAGTTAAACTACCAGTCTGCTTGTGTTGATAATTTTTGCATGTGTAAGAAGTAACAGTAAAAGCTGAAAAGATTATGTACTCTGTGGTGCTAAATTGATTGAGATGTGTGGATCTGCTGCTTCCATTTGCGTCTGCGTATCTTTGGAAAGCAAGAGAATTTGACTTTTTATTTTAAGAGCAGAAGAATAAGATGCATATAGACTAGTTGATGATGCATGGAACCTGGAAGATAAAATCATGAAGTTTTGGGTAGGTAGGGTAGGGTAGGGTAGGGCCTAGGGGTCCAACCTCGTAAACAAAGAAGTCTCCTGCATACAACCTGCGGTGGGGAATTTGGTTGATCTTGTTCATTTCATCTTCACCTAATTCCCAATCGAATATTTCAAGGTTCTGCTTCATCCTCTCCTTGTTGAAACTCCTTGGAACCGCACTTGGTCCTTGTTGGATGATGGATCTCAGTATGATCTGTATATACAATATATAGTTACTAAATTAATATATAGCAGGAAATTTATCAACTAAATTAATATATAAAAATAATAGGCTCTAAATATATAGTAAGTAATAGTAGTGGAGGGAGAGTGGTACTTAGTACTTACTGGAGTGTGGTGTTGAGGGCAGGGAGAATAAGATCGGGAGGCATCTGTGCACTATAGTTTGGAAGTAATGAAGATTTCATCACGACTCTTGATGAGACCTCGCTCGATCGCCTGGATGACAGCTCGACCAATGGCTTGTTCGGATTGATAGAAAGCGGCAGTATCAAAATGGTGGTAGCCTACCTCAATGGCGTCCATGAGAATGGGGAGCAGGACATCCGTTGGTATTGGAGGCAACTTCTGGGACTTTCTTAATTCTCTCCTCCATTACTGGCTGACTCTCCTGATCCTGATGAGATTCTGTTTTGTTTTGATCACCCAGTAGTAACAGTTAACTATCTAAAAGCTATAGCTAGCTACTAATTAAGTAATTAAGGAATCTCCCTCCAGTTGCAGCTATGACTTTGACGTTCTCGCTTGGGAAATTGTGGATTAATAATAATAGTACACAAGATCCATCCTTCCATGAAAGAAGTAGCAAAAATCAAACATCAGTAAGCATGGTCCCTTGAGTAATTAATAATGGATGATGCACATGATTATTAACCAAGTCCAACAACTATTCTTCATCGAGTGCAGCCGGGTGGCTATAGTCGGTTTTTTTATTTTTTTTATAGTATAGCCGCGTGGCTATACTCGGTTTTAATCAAAAAAATAAAAAAAGAACTTAACAGCCGTGCGGCTATACTAAATTTTTCAAAAACAGTATAGCCGGTCGGCTATACCCGACTTTTACAAAACAAAAAAGAGGGTATAGCCGATCGGCTATACTCGTTTTGAAAAAAGAATTGTATAGCCAAGTGGCGCCTAATTGTTGGGCGGTCCTTTTATATTATAGGGTTAATTACAATTTAGTACCCTGAAGTTGTACCCTTAAGGCATGTTAGTCTATATCTTTTCAATTTTAACAATCACATACATCGGTCTTTTAAATTTGTTATAATGTGGTTTCCGCCGTTAGGGTTTTGCTTTAGATCTCTCAGTTAATTGCCTACATGGCACTGTGGGTCTCACATTATTCATTTTTTAAAATTTAAATTGATTAAAATATGAATTATTTTTTATTTTTTTTAAGAAAAAGTTGACAAATAAGAAAAAAAAATATTGGGACCCACTAACTCAAAACCAGCGCCCCTTCCTCCCCCCCAGCGGTTTCTTTCTCCCCCATTACCACCACCTGCACCACCTCTCCCTTGCAGCCTCCAGCCTCCAGCCTCAAGCCTCCACCTTCCCCACAGCCCTGACTTCCACCAAGCCACCTCTTCCATCACTGCAGCTCTTCCCTCGTATTCCCCACCCTTCCTCTCACCACAACTCTCTCCCTCTCTTTCTCCAGCACCCACAATTTTAAGCCCACCATTATTCCCTCACCCAAAAAAACAAAGGCACACTTTTAATTCCAATTCCAATTCGATCAAAACCCAAAACCCACAACAACAAAAAAGTATTTTCAGGAGCTAAGACTTTAGAAAAAAATGTTAGAGATGGCAAACAAAGTCCCTTCTTGCCCACCCACCCCAACATCCCCACACTCCCTTTTCTCCTGCCCTTAATCCCTTCTCGTGTGTCGACTTCGCCGTCAAGATCTGGATCTGCTCTTTCAACTACCATTGAATTCCTTTCGTACCATTACAAATGTCGCATCCAGATCGGTTCCGCTAGCAAGATATTGTCCGCTTTGGGCCCCCCTCCTCTTTGGCCCTCACGGTTTTGTTTATGGGAGTTCACTACCAACTTCTCAGTGCGTCACCCATCATGGGATTGCTTTGGCCCTCAACTCGCTTAACTTCAGAAGTTCCTACGACTCAGAAGCCAGTGAGCTCCCAAAAGGCCTCGTGCTAGATGGATGCGAGTGTGTACATATTAGGCATATCACCCCCTCTCCGTTGGTCGATGTGAGATCTTACAATACACCTCCTTAGGGGCCCAACATTCTCGTCGGCACACTCGCACCACACGGGAGAGTGGCTCTGATACCAAATTGTCATATCAGGATCGGCCGTAGCACGATATTGTCCGCTTTGGGCCCCTCCTCTCTGGCCCTCACCCGGTTTTGTTTCTGGGAGCTCACTACCAACTTCCCACTGGGTCACCCATCCTAGAGATTGCCCTGGCCCCTAACTCGCTTAACTTCGGAAGTTCCTATGACTTCGAAGCTCAAGCTGAGCTCCCAAAAGGCCTTGTGCTAGATGAATGCGGGTGTGTACATATGGGGCACATCACCCCCTATCCATTGGTCGATGTGGGATCTTACAACAAACTCAACAACAGTAGCCATCTATACTTGCATTTTATCAGCAAACAAATGGATCACTTGCAAAATTAAATACCCCTCTTCCTCATCCCCTTCCCACCTCGATATCTACTCACCACACCCCACCACTCCAGCATCCTACCCGTGGGTCGAACCACAAAGGCTAGATCTGGCCTCTCTCATCCCCATCCTACCAGCTTCATCGTCGATAGCCCAACAACTACAAAATTGAATTCGCCCCATCCTTCCCAGCACCCCATCAACTCGAACCCGAATTTTTCAAAAAATAAATTATCTGCTTCTATGTCTGCAAATTCAAAAAAGAAAAAGAAAAAAAGAAAATAGAGAATGAAGTCAATCCAGCACAGAAATTTTCTCTTTGTGCCTAATGTTGTATCCGGTTAAGAGAGAGAAAGAGGCAGATGAGATCTGGCTGGGGTGGTAGTGGGCATCGGGGAGGAGCATGAGAACATGATCGCGAGAGAGATTGTGGTGAGGTTGTGGAGTCGCCGTTGGGTCTGGGGATGATGCGGTGCTCTAAGCTCACCATCGCTGCTCCATATATACATCGTTTGTGCTGTGATGGTGAGTGTGGCCGATAATGGTGGTTATGGAAGAGAGAGGAGGCAATTGGGTTTGATCGGGAAGAAGGGAAACAAAGGTTCTAGAGAGAGAAAAAAGAAAAGTTTTTGTTGGTTTTTTTATTTTTTTAAATATTTTATTCAACTTGGGTTTTAAAAAGATTATTTTATTCAATTTAAGAAAATAATGTGGGCTCTACATGTGCCATATCATCACTTAACAGATTTTTTAACAACCAATCTAATAACAGAGCTACATTGTAAAAAATTTACAAACCAAGGGTACGTGATTGTTAAAATTGAGAATGCGGGAATAAATATGCCTTAAAGGTACAACTTCATGGTACCAAAACTGTAATTAACCCTATATTATATATATATAAATAGTATAGCCGCACAATTATGCGGTTTATTATTTTTTTAAAAAAATAGGCTTTTAATAAGTTTTTAGAAAAAAAAATGTACAGCCGTGCGGCTATACGCTTTTTTAATTGTTTTCCAAACATAGTATAGCCGCGCGCTAAACTCGGTTTCATCCTATTTTTTTTAATTGTTTTCCAAACATAGTATAGCCGCTGGGCTAGTCTTTATATATACATATAGTACAGCGGCTATACGAGATTTTATTAATGTTTCTTTACAAATATTATAGCCGTCTGGCTATACATATTTTAACATGTTGCTCCTAATAACTGGGCCGGCCCTCTTAGATTTTTTTTTTTTTTTTAGTATAGCCGTGCGTAACATACAAAAATTTCTCGAAATAAGGCTCTATATCGTACATATAATTATTGTTTATTTGACTTTTATTATGCGTAGGCCATGAGTTGCTTAAGCATTATAGTAGTCTCTCTCTAGAGAGTTCCAACAATAACAAGAACACAAATTATCCTATTCCTATTGCCCAAACCTCAAACAAAATTCAACTGGATCTAAAGCTCCTCTCTACTCCCTCTCACCAACCATAATATCAAAGTTCTCTTTTATATATATATATATATATCACTTATGAAATTTGAAATGCAAATCTTGTAATAAATTATTCACAATTTCAATTCGAAAAGATTTAGCCAGCTCCCATTCATTAAACTGGGTACCTCTATATAAATCCCATCTCCTAGCTGTTATTTGCAACATCTTTTTTATTATTTTGTATATTGATTGAGACAAAGTTCGGGGGATACATTTACAGATGTTGTATAAACGTTGTAGTTTGAATCATCAAAAGACAACCATATTATTGTCTTGATATGCAGTTAAGTTAAAAACAAGGAAGAGGTAGCCTAACTATATCAGCCCAGCCGTTTGTCGCATTTCTTGCATATTTTTTTATGCAACCAAATTATATGCCCTTTGTTTGAACATCCGGCCATTGGTCGGTCAAAGGCCGTCACTTTGCACCATAACAAATACAAACCAGACAAACTACGACATTCACGAGAAAGAGAAGGAGAGAGAGAGAGAGAGAGAGAGAGAGAGAGAGAGAGAGAGAGAGAGAGAGAGAGAGAGAGAGAGAGTAGGTCTAGCCGCGTTTAAGTAAGTATCACAATTAATTACACGCTACGTGCATACACCTTACAAGTGTGATGCAATAGACACTAGTTAATAATTAATATTGATAATTAGTATCATCAATGGCTTCTAAAGCTATTCCTGCCTCAATTCTTGTGCTTAGGGTCGTCACTCTTTTAGCCTTAGTTGCTTCAGTTGTCCTGCTTGTTACCGACCACTTCACGCTTCAAGATGGCACCCAACAGCATTTTCAGGATATCCATGCATACAGGTATGTGGATCTTTTGTTTTTTATTCTTCTTAATTAATTTTTCCGGACGACGGATTTTGTTAAATAATATATAATTAATGTATGTGTTTGAATGATTAAAAATGGGTGCAGGTTCGTGCTTGCTACAGCAGCAATTGGAGCAGCTTACACGTTAATACAGTAACCTTTTGATATATACTATGCCGGGGCCCGAAAGAGGTTGATACGCAACGGATGCATGCCCGAGTTTGATTTCTATGGAGACAAGGTTCGGAAAATCACTCTAATAATCATAAAGCTAGCTAATCACAAGTGTTATTGAGTAATTAGTTAGTTAATAAATTATTATTATAAGATTAATTTTTGCTTGATGACA
The DNA here is from genome assembly GCA_018703695.1 of Prunus fruticosa. NCBI lineage: Eukaryota > Viridiplantae > Streptophyta > Magnoliopsida > Rosales > Rosaceae > Prunus > Prunus fruticosa. The sequence continues at coordinate 30,643,631 of CM031921.1, read as the reverse complement.
TGGAAATGTGTGTGCACGCAGTTGGTTAGCTTGGTTCTAGCTTCGGGCGTGGGTGCTGGTTTTGGTGTGGGTTTTGAGTTCAAAAGAGTCCTCGATGTTTTATTTCTACTGCTTTTAGCACCAGGCGAGGATTCTGTAAGTTTGGATGAAGAACAATCCAAGGATAATGATTTCTTTAACAGGGCAAATATTGCTACCGGAGTTTTGTTGGTGGGAGCCATTTGCATGGCTGTGATTTCAGTGCTTTCCTCCATCAATCGAACTTCAAATAGAGGTTACTTCGGTTAATTAAGATTAATCTTTCTTTAATCAAATATATATACTTCCTACCTACCTACAGGAAGCCGGAAGTTGAATAAAAAGATTATGTAACAACTCATCCATTCATTTTCGGGGTTCATTATCTATGTTATTTGTTTAATTTCCACTTCATTTATAAATTATATATCCGTCCGAATAAATTTGAATCCATCTTCTCTCCTTCCTTCACTTAAGCACGGGCGGTGTTTCTACCAAACAATAGTCTAAACTAAACACACAACTAATTTATAGCATTTTCGAGAAATAAATAATACAAAAAAGATAAAATCCATGGGCCATTTAGAAGCAAGGCAGTTGTTTGGGCTTATGTTATGTAGCCCACAGAATATCTGCGGCAAATGGAATTGAAGGTGTGTGATTGTGACATAGGATGGGAGATAGATAGAGGATAGGACCATGAATTCAATTGTACTGATTACGTGAAATGAAGGATACACCAACAATGTAATGTATGCATATATAATCATAATGGATCTTGTCGTTGATTTCTTTTTAATAAAGAAGTGGGCTTTTTATCTTTTGGATTTGATGCTTTGACTTTTGGACTTGCACAGGCAGACTTCTCTTTTTGGATTTTAAAGATCAAGTCATCCCTTCCCCACTCACATGCCTTGTTCCTTCAGTTATCGATATATTATTATCAACTTTTTATTTTTTTTGCCAATCGATATATATATATATTATTATCAACTTTGTTTGTAAGAGAAATTATAAGGGGGTATGTATGTAATGTATGGATCAAAAAGATGCCAAATGAAGGGGTCCCTCCCTACACCCTACTTGAAAAAAAAGAAGAAAAAAATTTGATGATTAGGGTTTGTTGGGCCAACTTTTGATGATTAGTTTTATATATCTGATAACTTCAAATGGAAATGAGAGAGAAACATATATCATATATGGCCCTATGGCTATGGGTTAACAAAATCCATGGCCTTTAGATCCTTCCCTGCAAAGCATATGTCACACTCATGTATGGAAGCTTTTTGGTTGTAAATACTTTGTTAATCTTTGTTAATTGTTATCTTTAGTCTTTCTCTCTTTCCTTTTTTCTAGCGTGTGCGTGCGACAGGTTAGGTTACCACTTACATTACTTCTTCTTCTATTGGGTTGAGGGGGGTGAGATCACTTTATGTTTGCTTTCTTACACAACCCACGAGAGCATCCAAATTCTATTATTTTTCCTGCCAGATGATGACACATACACCAAGTGACAGGTGCGGGAACACGTGTCACATGGTTTTGCCTCGATTTTGTGATACTTTGGTTCACTCCTTGGTGAGTAGATCCTCCTACTTTTTGGATATTTGTCTTTCATGTGAGAGGATCCAATAGCACTAGCACAAGCACTACCATGGTTTGAAAGCCTTGAAGCCTTGTTGAAGGTGATGAAGAGGGGAGAGGGGAGAGGGGAGAGGAGAGAGGAGAGGCACATGGAGACTAAAAGGTCATCTTCCTATAAAAGGGTACACATCATCACAACCAAAAAGATATAACAAAGAGAAAAGGGGGATGAAAAGAAGAGAAGAAGAGAAAAAAGAGACTAGAAGAAAGAAAAAGAGAGAAACAACAACCCACGCTCCCATGTCCTACTAGCTGCTAGATTATTATTCATTATTGTACGTCCGTTTACTTCTTCAACCCACGTTAATTAATTTTTATTTTTCCTCGTTGGCAAGAATAAAAGAAAGAAGGAATCATGTTCTAAAGAGAGAGAGAGAGAGAGAGAGAGAGAGAGAGAGAGGGAGTTGGGAAGGAAGCTTCAACCTAGCTTACCAAAACTAACTTATATGTTGGGAAAAAGAAAAAAGACTGGATCTCTTTTTTGCGAGGAAGTGACAAACCTTTGGAAAGAATTCACTGGAAATCTATTGATATCTGTCTCTTTCTTGTTTGGTTCATGTCCATTATGGGGACTGAAACTAGTCTTTAGCTTTTTTAATATTGCAAACTGCAAAGCCCCCTTTACCCCAACCCACCATTCTTTTGTGTCTGCTAGGGAGGGAGAGCATTATCAACATTGATCTTGCGACAATTTAATTAATTATCTAGACAAAAACAAAAAAACAAATACAAAATTATTATTTAAATTCTTAAAGAGAAATTGTAAAGACTTTTGATATCTTTGAGAAGGGGATTTACCTTGAAAATATATAGACAAGAAGTAAATGGCAATGGCCAACATCCCACACCTCCCTTGTTGATCTCTTGATACAATGATGATTGAACAAGATGTGTTTGTCTCGAGCAAATTAATGACATATATATACATATCTTGCTTTGTTTGTAGCCTTGAATTAATTCTTGATATCTCTTTATATGTTTGTCCATATACATATGTATTAATTAATTATTACAAGTAAGAAGGGAACAAAAGAAAGAGGAAGGCAGGAGAGGATACCATCAATATGACAACATGATCGAGAGATATGCCTTCAATTGGGACATGCATGCTTCCAATACACATATATCAAATTTAATTATTGCTAGGTGGCCCTTTAAATAATTAAGACACTAGCTTAATACATTCTTTTCATTTTTTTCGTTTTATTATTATTATTATTATTATTTTGCTCACTGTATAAATTGTTAGACCAATGTTTCTTATGATCATTTTTTACAGTCACTTATTCTAACATCACAAGAGACCGTTGTCCTTATTTTTCATATGTCTCTTTGTGTTCCCTGTATAATTTTTTGACACATGTTCAAACACTAAACTCCAAACATAATACTGTTAACTTGAATAAATTAGAAAAATAAGCAGCTACTGTATTGAGGCGGGTATGTATAATATTCTGATATCGTGAAGAATATAAACAAGGACGAAAATGACAAGGGAAACTTCTGAAAGGAATAAGAAGAAGCCAAGGAAGTAGGGTTTGAGCATGAGTGCTGCTAATAAGAGATGACAACGGAGAGGAAAGTAACAGGAAATTATTTAAAATTGGCCCTTGAAGTTAAAGGGGGAGGGGACCCTTCCTTCCGTCAAAGTGCAAAGTGCAAGGTGGCTTAGCTTTAGCTAGCTCCACTCCAAGGCGAACTTACTTGATCAGCAGTTGCGGGTCTTGGAGGGCTCTGCGTCACCGAGTCACTGCCTGCTTCATTATCAGCCGACCAACAGAATCCTCGGCCCAACTCCAAATGTCCATGTCTATCCTCTCTCTCTCTCTCTCTCTCTCTCTCTCTCTCTTCTCTGTATATATGTATATATATGTATATGATGCTGACAGCTAGACTCCAATCAGTCTCTTGATTCTCTGTCTCTGTCTCTGTCTCTCTCTCTCTTGTGGTGTGAAAATACGGGATATATACATCTAAGCTAGCTAGCTACATATTGAAATTAAGGGATATGGCCCCCTGCCCCTCATCAATTGATCATATATATATATATATATATTTGAGTTTGACGGCTGCTGGTACACGTGTAAGGCATCTAAGGGTTTTGTCCTTATGTTTAGAGATGGGACAATCCCAGTCCATCAGTAACATCATGCATATGCGCTCCTCCTGCTCATAGTGCGCAAATATTGATTCTCATCCCTTCTGCTTGCTTGCTAGTCTGTCATCATCAGTCATGTATATACTGTATACATACATGCAGTAAGTAACAAAACTCTGCAATATTACAGTCCCATCTATATGGCAATTGACAGTGAATTCTTACAAATTATGGAAGATTACATCGAGAATTTATACATACACTTATAATTAAACAAGCTCCCCGGAGACTTGAGACAAGAGGCAGGGGAGGAGAGCCTCCCCTTTATTTACGTTGTAACATATTACATTACATATATGCATATGCTTCTTCCGGACCAAAAAAAGAAAGAAAAAGAAACCGTATGCATTAGATATATATATGTATTCTGAGTAACGTGATGCAATGATGAATTTACATATACGAAGGATGAACCATATCTTTTTGCTTTCAGCTTTCTACAATCAATAAGTTTCTTCAAAGAAGGTGCGAAAAAGCTGCAGGGGGTTGCTCGCTTTGCTGGTTTATTTCTACATCTTATATATACATAATTATATATCATTGGTGTCGGTATTTGAAGGTGCCCTTGCACGTGCAGATGAAATCCATGTTTGATCTGCTTGTTTAGTTTAAGTATCAAAGGATGAACATGATCTGTTCTGAAACCTTAAAGTAAAATAATGTGTCATCTCTCTCTCTCTCTCTCTCACACACACACACACACACACACATTCTGATCTTCTATATATGCAGCAGGTACAACTGTCTTTTACTTTTACTTTGCACACTGCATTAGCTATTCGGAAAATTGCATCTGGGACAATTAAGCAATATAGCTAGTTTTGATGCATGCTTATCTCTATTCATCCCTTTCCAGAACTATAAATATATATGTATATATGCAAAGAATATTTCTCATAATGTTTTAGTAGCAGAGAGAGAGAGAGAGAGAGAGAGAGAATGCCTTAAATTAAAGATGCCCTGCCTGTACACAAAACATCTGATGCGGGGAGAGAGAGAGTAGCTAGCTGGAAAGGGAATTGCAAATACCAGCATTTCAGTAATGCTTGTGGAATCAGCATATCTACATAACCTTGTGCCATGTACCTGAATGTTGCTTAACCAAACTTTATTAGCTTAATTACCTGTTTTCGACTAACTCATAACTAAGAGGAAATAATAATAAAATTATAATCAGATAGAACAAAGAAGAAAACAAGTAGTCAGATATAATAGATTTTATATATCAATTTAAAATATTTTTATCATATATACCAAAATTCTGCGAAACATATAAATGAAATGAAAGATCCATGTTATAATATTGGTCGGGTATATTGTCAGCTTGGTCAGCAGCAGAGGAGGGGAGCTTATAATGCAAACAAATACAAAAGGGACAAGGGCATCGGGAAACAGTGTGATAGGGGACCCCATTGCCTCTGCCCACCCATCATGAAATTATTAGACGACAGAGATACCATTATTCACCCAAACATTCATTCATTCATACCCTCACCACCACATCCGTATATATATCTGATGATGATCTGATCTATCTTACATTTGATTTGAATTATACATACAATATATAGACGACTCATAATGATGCAGCGTGACAAAGAATGGCTAAAGTTTTAAAGCCTAGAACATGTAATTTTGGAATTCATCAGGAAAGATACAAGGAAATCTTAAGGTTTATTGATAAATTGAAATAACAAAACATAACTCTAATCACAGATAAATATATTTAAATACCAATAGAAACCCGATGAATAAACAAGGAATGAAAATTAAAAAATAACAGAGTTTCCCAAAAATGTAAAAACATAAAAACAAGACTTTGAGCTGCTCGAATGTCTGAAAAAGTCCATATATCATGGCAAAGCGGTGAGTCTATTCTCTTCTCGAATCAACGAGTCTGGACTCAATTCTAAGCTTAGAGCCGAAATATGCAGTTTGCCTGATTTATCCTTGCGCACGCGTCTCTTCAACTCCTCTTCAATTGCTTCCACCATATGTTCTACGTCACATAAGTATATATTTAAATCCTCAAACTTTGCCTCATTTTAAATATGCATGCATGCCCATATGTTAACTTAAGGTTGCCTAAGCCTTCATTAAACATTTTTAATTAAGTGATCTTCGACCAAAATCAATCAATAGCTTTTCATAAGTGACCAACCTAGTGCAAGTACGAATGTGTTGGATGAAATGTCTAAAAAGAGACTTCGGCAGGTATGGTTTTTTCAGTCCTATAAAAAAAAAAAGAGAAAATTATAAATCCATCACTGCATATAAGTTTAATACAAAGTATTCATGCAAGGTTTATTACTTTATTTGATAGAGGGTTTATTTGTTTTCACGTTTCATTTCTTTTTTGTCTTATATAATTGTATAAATTAATTACTGGTAGGCTTGTGAAGCATTTTTTTTCATGGAACTGGGCCAACCTGAAAGAATATGAGTCTGCAGCCACTTGGTTTCGACCCCACCTCAACCCATTCTCAATTCATCCCTCTGAGAGAGAGAGAGAGAGAGAGAGAGAGAGAGAGAGAAATAATAATGAACAAGAAAAACAAAGCTGCTCCTGTCCTATATATGCAAATATATATATATATATATATAATGGAAAATTAACTTTGTTAATTGTTTATAGTGTAGAAGGAATGGGGGGATGATGGGATTTAGATTCTTAACACATGCAGCCACACAAGAGAATGTCCTTGGCAATCATCTTGCCCATTGTGTTCTCGATCCCGAATCTAATCATACTTTCCTTATGCATTAAATTATTCGTTACTGTATATACTAATCAAACTATATAATTATTGTATTAAGCCTATCAAACAAGACTCGTCTCTCTCGTCTTTTCCACTTTATCGGACACACACATACATATATATATATATAATTTATAAACATGGGTCATGTGTCTGGTTATTTTCTACTTTTCTATAATTAGGACTTGTTAGCTTCCGATATAATTAATCCCTAAATGGAAGATGAGGGAGGTGAGGTTGATCAGGAGTTGAGGTGATGAATATTATGGTTGAGTTGAGTATTGAGATGGGTCCCAATTTTTTTTGGGCCCGGCAGGCAACCACCAAACAGGAGAGCCATATTTCTGCTGTCTAAGTTTCACTTTCTTAATTAGATCTTTTCTCAATAAATTAAGAGATATATATATATATATATAATCATCTCCTCTTTTTAGCCGTACAAATTTATTGATTAATATTCCTTAATCCATGTTTTTAAAAAAAAAAAATATCTAACGTCCATAATGATGTTCATGTATCTTTCCAATTACAACACGAACAAGGTTTCTCATCATAGTATAATATATTATTGCATAAGTACATACGTACAGTGGTTTCAATACGCCATATATCCGTATAATATTACATAATTAATTTTGGTCGCATTTATAAACCTAAGATATGATGAGGAACAAGCTTGCTTTCATTTGTGATATCTTGATTCTTAAAATTAATTATAAAAATTAATTGATTGTATTAAAGGACAAACAAAAAAAATTAGTATTAAAGGACAAGTTGCAATCTTTCAAGCCATTGAGGGCAATAGATCATTGTGTGTCTTTACATCAACACTGTCCATAAATCAATCGTTTTCATAATTAATTGTGTGAACATCATCTGAAAATGAAAATACTTTTAACTATAATTACCGCTTTTGGGAATCATATGATCAAAACCAGTCAAATCTAAATGATTCCTGTTTTTATCAGTTATGATCTATTTTTCAAACTCTTTAACCTTCCACTCATCAACCGTAGATATAATTCGGTCATTGTTTTTATCAGTTAGTATATACTTGTAGCATGTTTCTCGGTGAAAAAAAAAACCCAGATTGATCCAGAAAAGAAAAGCCAATGCTGCCAATTTGAACTCACTATTTTGGTGATGCACTCAGTTTACCAAAAAGTAATAGCATCTTGCACAGAGAATTATGATTTCATTGACTAGTATGCCCTTGAGCGTGACATCACATCCTGAGCAGTACCTTTATAAAAGCTGCTTCCAAAATTAATAAATCAGACTATCTGCACATTTCTGCACATTGAGGAGAAAGGGGTACTCCGGTCAATAAATCAGAGTATATGTATGTATTTATAATATATATATATATATATATGGATGGAGATAGAAAAATGGAAAATGAAAAATGGAGTGGCGGAGAGGAGAGGCAAGGCTTACGTGTATATTTGGAGCTTGGTCTGTATAAATGCATGCAAATAGCAAATGATATTTTTACTGTGAATGAATTATGAGTGTGTTTTGTTTCTTTGTGGGGATGTTTTTCCTTATGGAGCCCATTGCTGCTTGTGGGATCGACTTTCGAGCTTTGTGATTGGATCTCTAATTTCTTCCTCTCTCTCTCTCGCTTTTTCTCTCTCCTTCCTTTAGAAGGTGTTTATTAAGGACAGACGCTACACAAGAATAGCTGATGAAGATGAGCGTTGGAAGAAAGAAAGAAAGAAAGAGAAGAAGAGAAAGCTGGTTGTTTCCAAAAGCTGAGAGAGTTGAAAAGATAAATAAAAGAAAGCTGATAGATAGCATGAGGTAACCGAAAGAAAGAAAGATTAGCTTTTTTTTTCCTCCTCTCCCTCCCCATGTCCCTTGTAGCCTTTGTAGCTCCATCTTCTCTCTCCCCCACCTCTTCCCCAATATCACCTTATTACTTTCAATTATATTAAACTTCAATTACAGAGAGAGAGAGAGAGAGAGAGAGAGAGAGAGAGAGATCGCTTTGCATCTTATATTATAGAGAAGCGAGTGATTTACTACAGAGGAGATCAGAGTTGATAATTCACCAAGCTCTATGTTACCCAATAACTCTTCTTCCTCAGTTCCTTCTTCTGAGCCCTTTTCTTGCTTAGAAAATGGCAATACCAATAAAAGGAAAAGAAGACCTGCAGGAACTCCAGGTACTTATATATTCATGTTTCAGTTCTTTTGTTCTCCTTGGTGTAATTTTATGCTTAATTTGGCGGTGTGATATATAACTGTATTAATATATTATATAATCAAAATAGATCCAGATGCGGAGGTGGTGTCTCTTTCACCGAAAACCTTACTGGAATCGGATCGTTACGTTTGTGAGATCTGCAACCAAGGATTTCAGAGAGACCAGAACCTGCAGATGCACCGGAGACGGCACAAGGTGCCTTGGAAGCTGTTGAAGCGAGAGACTCCGGTCGTAAAGAAGAGGGTGTTCGTGTGCCCAGAACCAAGCTGCCTGCACCATGACCCCTGCCACGCCCTCGGTGATCTTGTTGGCATCAAGAAGCACTTCAGAAGAAAGCACAGCAATCACAAGCAATGGGTTTGCGACAAGTGCTCCAAAGGTTACGCAGTTCAATCCGATTACAAAGCCCATCTCAAAACTTGCGGCACCAGAGGCCATTCTTGCGACTGCGGCCGTGTTTTCTCAAGGTTTTTATTCATTTCTTCGATCGTCTTCCAATTAATATATAATTATACACATATCAAGGTTTTTATTATTATTATTATTTATACATATATATAAGATGAGATATATCATGATTAATCTCATATGGCAAATTCAAAAACGCATCATCATATCTATTGAAATTGAATTGATCACCTTGCCTTCCAAAGCTCTTTTTGTTAATTGGGTTTGACTTTGAAAAAGTAAAGAAACCCAAAAAAGGTATTTGGTCCTCTTTGACTGACGGAACTTGACGGAACCTTGATCAAGTTGTTAACTACTTGCTTTCGTTTCAACACATTTCCCGAAGATGAACATCATCTATTCTATGCTATGTGGAGAGATGTTGTGCTTCGTTTTTTTGTTCTTTCTTGTTTTTTTTGGCATCCCAAGACGTAAAACGGCTTCTGCTGACCCCCAGTATTATTATATGTAAATGCCATTGTCAAATATTTCCGTGGGTGCATGATATGTATATGTATATATGGAATGTCGAGTAGCTTTTAATGTGTGATTAATTAACATATAAATATCCTCATATCTCTTCCTTAGCTCTCTATCATCCCCATATAACTGTATATATAAGTTAAAAGCTGCTAATTAAATATTAACTATAATATCTTTATTAGAATTACAAATTTAATTAATGAATAGCTTGTTTAAATTTATTTTTATTTTCTTAGGGTTGAGAGTTTCATAGAACACCAAGATGCCTGCAATATGGATCGTGTGCGGTCAGAATCACAAGCACTGCAGCCGGCCGCATGCTTGTCAAGAACTGCTTCAAGTCCCAGCCCATCCTGCAGTGACAACAATTTCAGCAGGGCTCCTCCCAATTGGCCTCCTCCATCTAATTTGGTGCTACCACATCCGAACCCAACCGAGTACACCAAATTAATCTTAACTAGTACTAGTCCTCCTGCTCATCCTGATCATCGTCAACCTACATTAGTATCCAACAAGGCACTCTACAATTTGGATCTTCAGCTCGCAACAACATCCAATAATATTCCCATCAACGAAGTCTCATCGGTTTCCTCTAAGAGAGAAGAAAACCATTCCACCCAGCTGCAGCTCTCAATTGGGTCATGTGATTTTGGTGGCGGTGAACTTCATCAGAATAAAAACGTTGAACACTCGAACTTTATGATCACAAATAAAAATTACTCTCCGAGGGACAAGGAGATGAGGGAAAGGGAAAGCAGCAGCACCACTACCAATAATCATGAGCATGATGACGATCAGAAACCAAAACCTTCAGCTGGGATATCGATATCGGCAGCATCGTCAAGACTGAAAGAAGAAGCACGAGAGCAGTTAAGGCTTGCCATGGCAGAAAAGGCTTATGCTGAAGAGGCCAGGCGGCAAGCGGAGCATCAGATTGAACTGGCCGAGAAGGAGTTTGCAAATGCCAAGAGAATAAGGCAGCAAGCACAAGCTGAATTAGACAAAGCTCACGCTTTGAAGGAGCAAGCCATCAAGAAAGTGAACTCCACCATTCTCCAAATCACTTGCCATGCTTGCAAGCAACAATTCATTCAAGCTGATCATCCAACAACAAGATCAAGGGCAACCCCAATCCCTACTCACGAGGCAATCAATCATTCTCTGGTACTCAGTTACATGTCATCGGCTATAACATCAGAAGGTGATCCATTAGACAATAATAATATTCGACCTCATCATGCAAAACCTGCTAATTAACCCCTAGTAGGTTTCCTGCCAGTGCTAGCTATTTCCCATCCTCAGATCTTTATGTAAACCTTTTTCTTCTTTTCTTTTGATCGATCATATTATCTATCATATAACAAGCTGGTTATTGGGATAATAGAATCAGGCCCATCATGAGTAGACGAGTGTTGTATGGATCGTGCAATTCGTGTGATGTTATTTGTTCATTTTTTAATTTGGTAAATGAAGATCACTATCGATCAATATATATATATATTTATATAATGCATGGTTTTGGTATTGAATACTGATCATTCATTTACCTTGATTAGGTTAATAAGTGTTAATGGATCAGGTTAACTTTCTCAACAATATCATCACTCCATGGTTTGTAACTTTATATATGTACGTATATTGATCATTAATTGAAAGAGATGGTGGCCTGTGGTTTTGTCTTGGATCACTGAGTAACTTTCGAAGTAGCCTTAGCGTTTTCTGTTTGGACTATTTGAAGAAGATCATAATGGAGGTGACTCTCCAGTTGTTGCCGGGGCCAGCATTTAAGAATATATAATGCGTACTGACCCAAATTTAAAACCTAAAATCTTTTCTTTTCATATATATATATATGCAAAGTAAAGAGAGAGAGAGAGAGAGAGAGAGAGAGAGAGAGAGAGAGAGAGAGAGATGAGTTCAGATCAGATAGTCCTTAAATTTGTTTGTGATGACTGGTATTCTGGTGTATGGTGAGATATAAATGCGAATGAAAAAGGGGGCACCATGGTTTTCAGTTCCAACTGTTGTAAGGCCGGGGGGTTAATGACAGATTCAGAAGTCGCTCTCAACGTCTCCAAACACACAGACACAAACAAACTCCATTCATAATTATAAACACTGCCACGCTCGCACCCTTCATCGATCAGTACTATTCTCTCTCTCTCTCTCTCTCTGTGGCTCGCAGCGCATGCATAAGAATCAGAGCCATATAATAGCAGTGCGTGCAGAGGAAGCTCTCAGCATCTTTCCAAATATGCAGAGACCATTCAAACCTTTTAGAATTGAAATAAACTTTACTTTGGCTAGGGAAATAAACAAACTGCAGCTTCTGCATTCCTTTGCCTTGTGTGTTGTGATCTGTTTTATTATTGTGTGTGTGTGTGGGTGGGTGGGATTTATATGGCCGAAACCGAAACACAAAGGACAACCTGACCATATATCATATATCAAAGCCCAAACTCATCATTACTCGTTCTCAAACCAAAACTCTACTAAAACTAAAGGGTTTTTAGGTTCCATGGTCCATGAACTTTGACTCGAATTCGCATTTTGGTCCCTCAATTTCCAAAATCGTTCCTAGGGTCCTTCAACTTTAGTTTTGTTAGGACAAATTATCATATGGTAAGTTTGTTAACTTTTTCTGTTAAATTTGAGCATGTGCATGGTGCACGGTGCATGGTGTACTATTGAGGATCAAAATCTGAAATTACTTCACGCCTAGGAAAAAACTTCCCTCCATTATCACCCACACACCCCATAATCCTCTTTTCCTCGTCAATCACTAATCATCACCCACCCACACACTATCTCTATGCTTTTGGAAATGGTGGAGTTTAGAAAGATTTGGGTTGGCTTGGGTTCTATGGAGGAACAATGTACAGTTTGGGGGAGAAACTTTCTCCGCGTCACTCTCTCCCATCCAAATATGAGGAATCTATTTTGTTTTTTGGTTTTCTTCAAATTTTATTATGTATTGGGGAATTTTGGAAAATTTAGAAATAGTGTGTTTGAGAGACTCTGTTGGGTTCTGTCTAGGAGTGCGGGTTAGGGGAGAACTTTCCGGCGTCACTGTCTCTCTCTCTCCATATTGAGCCATTCCATTAGTACTTTTTCATCTTTAATTTAAATATATTAGGGAAAAAAGTGGGAGAAATCAATAGGTGATAAAGGAGTGACTGAAGAGAGAGTAACAGAGTTGCATAATTTTTACGAACTGAGAAACATGAATGGAGGAGAGGGATGGATGCATAGAGAGAAGAGGAAGAAAATGGGTGCATAAATTAAAAATAATACAAAAATATTATTTTACTCTTGCATTTAATAGAAAAGACATTTAAAAGAATTGACGTCATGACTATTTGTTCTAACGAAAGTGAAGTTAAACGACCACGGAAACAATTTTGAAAATTAAAGGATCAAAATGTGAATCGGGTTAAAATTCAGTATCATTAGACCTAAAAACCCAAAACTAAACGGTGCATGGCTCTTTGCCCCCATTTTGTGCTGCTCACCCAGTGCCATTATTCCCACTATTTTTTGTTTTCTTTTCTGATTCACATCATTCATTAATGTTGAGCATTATCATTTATTTTTCTTCTTTAAATATTAAAAATCCTTTTCTTAATACCCCAGTTGTTATTTGGATAGTAGCAAGCAAGCAACAGTTGTTATTTGTTTGGGGCTTCTTTTCTTTACTAAAAGCCCCTAAATAGTTGGTGATTTATGAAAGCCCAATTTCGAAATAATCCGAGAATAGCTACAATATTGCCCACTGCACTGCCTTATGTGGAAATGAAGCCCATCGCTGAACCTCAAGCAAGCATCCAGCATCCAAGTTGAAAAGTTCTAATGTCCCAAGTTCAAGGGGTAATTAATGGTCAATGTAACTTGTAAGTATGTATCCGTGATTCTTGCTCAAGTTATCTGTATCTTCCCTCCATATCGTGCATGTATGCCTCGCTTGCATCATAATTAATTATGCAGGATATTAGCTAGGAATGGGTGATGGCCAACATGATGATAAAACCAGTTTAATCTTTGTCCACAGATTCATTTACATGCATATCTCATATATAGATCAAGTGCAATGTAACATTCACCAATTGCAGATTACTCTTTTTAATTATTATTATTACAATTTACAAGTTCTGCTGTTGCATGCGTAAATTGGTTGCTTTAAGTAATACTTCAACGTCACATCATGCCCAGAAAAGAAGAAGAAAGAGATGTAGGTAGTATTTAAAAATAATGTTTCACCAAACCAAAACAGTTTAGATATATTAATCTAGTTAAAATGTCTAAAGCACATGTTTAAATACCTTAGAGCTCCACTGATCAATGATTGTTCATTTTTAATCAGGTTAATTAATTAAAAGTTTGTCGGGTTCATGAACTTGTAACATTTTATTATTACCACGTTATGTGCGAGCGCGCTCGGGACATGGCCGACGAAGATGAAAGCCAGAAATGTTCTTATATAAATGCATTTTCTTGTCCAATTTCTTTCTGATTCTGCATGGCAGGAATTGCAGCCTTAAGCTAGCCCCAGGCAGTGGTGTATATGCCAGCTTGTATAGTGCTGCAACAGTGACTTCACACTGAGTGAGTGGTGTGGATAAAAGGAAACAAGGCAGTGCTACCAGCAAAAGGCAAAAGGCAAAAGGCAAAAAAGCCAAAAGCCCAAAGCCAAAAGCCATAAGCGAAAGACAATTAGTTATTATAATGGTTATTTCCCTACACCACACGGTACAAATGAAGACTCTGTCTAATACTGATCAACAATAGTGAACCGTGAACAGGAAACCGTTGCCACCCATTTCCCCACCCAACTTCACATCGTACATCATGAATATTATATATGCTCATCTCACTCACACCATTCCTATTTCCTATTTCCTATTTCCTATTTCCTATTTCCAGCTGCTCACAGCCCGAGCCTCGTCCTCAGTCACACCATTATAATTTATATATATATATATCTTACCCGTTAAAGTCAATGCTCTGTATGATCACAAGGGTTATTAAATCCCCTACCATATCATAAAGTATGGGCCGAGAAATTTAAAAGATTTTGCGCATCTCTATTTATTGTCTATTAGTTTTGAATTGGATGCTTAAATTCTAACGCGTGTATACCTATCGATACGGAGTTATTAGCATAGCACATATATTATTATGTCCTTGTGCCTGACAGATTATTCCTTGTGTGACAGCAAGAATTGATGGGTTTAGGCATGGTTTGCTTGGCTGCATATGGACTAGAGAATTAACAGACGGGCATGGCACTAGCTTCTGTGCGATCATTTGCTTGTGGGTGTACTGAATACTGTTGGAGGACAGGATGCCCTGCAGTGAGTGAATAGAATATTTATTTATGCATGTAATTTTGATGTGTTAATAGAACATAATAATTAGAGAGAAGAAGAAAACAAAAGTATATATATATGGCTACTGATTGCAATGTTGTCGTACATGGGAAGTGACATAGATTTCCTTTACCAATTAATGCTAAACTACAAAATACTAGTCTTTCGTTATAACCCTACTTTACTTTCCCAACGTGAATTATTGGATTAAACCCATACCACTCCTGCTTCACGAGAGGGCTCGCTACGGCCTAAACCCTCCTCTCTCCTCTCTCCTCTCTCCTCTTTCCTCTGAAACTGAAGCATTCACTCCCCCATCGCTACTGTAATTATTTTGTAATATTGCTTTGCTACTAGGACACTTTTGCCCATTCATCTTCCTCCAAACTACAAGATACAACCATGAGTGAATATCCATCCCTCGCCCATACCTCCTCCTCCTCCCAACTCATGAGTTGTTAGACGAACTTGTAGAGAAACTCTCGTGCAAAAGCACAGGTGTAACACTTTTTATTATTTTCAATAAATAACTTCATGATACATAAAATAACTTTCTAACTTATTATTGTATTATTGGCCAAAAATAGCATAACTCCTGTTAGGTAAGTTTTTTTGGACGATCTTGACTTGCCTTTTATTTTATTAAGCTTCTTGCGTTCATGAACCCAATATCTTTTTTATCACCCTTGCTTTTCCTAGATTTACGAATATGCCATGTCATGTCTCATTTTCTCATCCTTAATACTGCTACTCTTTTAGTAATATATGTATACATACACGTGGTTGAGTTGTGTCCAAATGCCACCGCAAAGTACCCCATACATATAGATCATGGGTCACCTCACCTGATTCATTTTTTTCTTTTTTTCATTTAGATAGATATCCATATATAGAAAGGTACAAAAGTATAGTTGGTCACAATTACGGCTAGCTAACATGGGCACTAGTGTAAATAATCGGACCATACAGTACCACTTTGAAAACCTCTCTGCCCATTTTTATACACTGCAATTGTAATCTCAAAGACACAGAGAGAAATTAGAGAGAGAAGAAGAGAGAGAGAAAAAAAGAAAAGAGGGAGATGGAAGGAGATCATCATGATCAGAACACAAATGAAGTATACAGAGAGTGCTTGAGGAACCATGCAGCGAGCCTTGGCAGCTACGCCACAGACGGCTGCGGAGAGTTCACACTCGACGACGCATCCCCAGGCGGCCTACAATGCGCTGCCTGCGGATGCCACCGCAACTTCCACCGCAGAGTCACCTATGCAGCCACGTCATCACAAGCTGCAGGAGGCAGCGGCAGATCATCAGGTCATCATCATCATCATAATCGTGTGATCATGAGCAGCAGCAGCCGAGGCCGAGATCCGGGCGACAACACTATAGCAACACAAGATCAACTCATGGATTACAATGCTAGCGGTGGTGGGTCCCCGGACAGTGGAGACAGGATGAGCGGGAAGAAGCGATTCAGGACAAAGTTCACGGCGGAGCAGAAGGAGAAGATGCTGGCGTTTGCAGAGAAGTTGGGGTGGAAGCTGCAGAGGAAGGATCTAGAAGATGAGATTGAGAGGTTCTGCAGGAGTATAGGGGTAAGCAGACAGGTATTCAAAGTGTGGATGCATAATCACAAGAACCTTTCCTCTTCTTCTACATCTGCATCTACTGGCAATGCCTCTTCTCTCACTACCCAGTAGCTCCTAGCGCTCTCTCTCTCTCTCTCTCTCTGTTTCTCTTGGCTATGCCTAGGCCTTTTCTATGGGTCTACAACTACTCATTATATCAGATAGACTAATTAATTAACTGTTTTCTATGGTCTTCATTTTTCGCTTAGGCTATATATAATTAATCATTGCCTTCCTTTTTTTTTTCTTTGTAGTTCTGTATAAATGCTGCATGTTAATTGGTTCTTCTATATCAAGTTGAAATTAATCATCTCACAGATCTATATATATATAGTAATTACTGATGAGATAGTTTCCATTTAGTTAATCATTTCCAAATTATCCGGTGGAAAT
This sequence comes from Prunus fruticosa, assembly GCA_018703695.1. Classification (NCBI taxonomy): domain Eukaryota; kingdom Viridiplantae; phylum Streptophyta; class Magnoliopsida; order Rosales; family Rosaceae; genus Prunus; species Prunus fruticosa. The sequence goes on along the minus strand of CM031921.1, from coordinate 30,626,524 downwards.
ACTGATGATGAGTTATTTTTAATTTTTAATTTTAATGAAAACTTCCAAGACCTCCTTCCTTATATATATATATATATATATATATATTCTGCGTGGCCCGCCCTCTCCCCCTTTTAGCTAGCTTCAAGGCTTTAGAAAAAGTTACATGAAATATCTTGTCCTATCAAATTAAACATCTCTTCAACTCTTTCATGATTCATACCCCTTTTCGAAAAATCAGTTATCAGAATCACAAATAAAATAAAAATAACCACGCGACATCTCAAATCAGAATATCGGTCCAATTTTTTGTTAATTAACTTTGATGCATGACATGAGAGAGAATCCATTTTAGTGTAATAGTTAGTTGGCACCGGCAGCATAATCATTTCCAATTTTTTGTTTTGTATGTACGCGGAACAAGAAAAAGTTTTGCCGACAAAACATACCTCACCTCTCCCACCTCTCCCACCTCTCCCTTGCTATAGTTGTTACCAATCGTGAAGACATGCATTATCCAACCTCATGTCTAGTCCAAATCAAATTCATCTTTGCTGGCATGGCTTGTCTGTCCACCCTTGCAATATTCTGTCCTCTAGTGACGAATTGCATTCTTCATAGTCAATAAAAAAGAGTGATTATGCTTAATTAATTCCTTCAATCTATTGCTGTATTGCTATTGCATTCTTCATCTATCTATATCCTATCCATATGGTCACAAAAAAGAGAGAGAGAGAGAGAGAGAAAGCAGCTTTGAGATGATCAAGACATCAGTTTTCCATTGCTTTTATAAATGTAACACTTGTGTTCTTCACCATCCCATAAAACCTTATATCGCAATCCGTATGTAATAGCTAACAAGAGACAATTGAGTGAGCTCACAATCTGCGCATAATTAACTTGTTTGTCACCAATAGCCTCGGCAGGAGTAGGATCCGTTCTTGAAATAATGAAAGCGACTTGACTCTCTCAATATGATTTCGTGCTCAACAACCTTGGATATGTAGGTAATCGCACTGCGGCAATCTCCACGGACACGGATGGTTCGATGACATCTCTTTCTCCCTCGGTTCAGTTGTCGAATGGGCCTCTGGCTCAGGAGACAAGTTTTCGATCGTTACCCTCAAAACAAAGAAAATACAAAAGTAAAATATGAGGTCGTGTTGTGTTTGCTGCGCTTAGCTTACATATTATTTCTAGGCCTATACTACGAAGAAGACAGCCCAAACGCGTTTGATAATCATTTCAATTTTAGTTTTTAATTTTTATTTTTAGTGCTAGAGTATAGAGAAAAATGAAGTGAGAATAAAAGTAAGGATAAGATTGAGAGAGAGGAAGGAAGCGAGGAGTAATGAAAATGAAAACAATTTCAAATAGATTTCAGTTTTTAGTTTTTGTTTTCACTTTTATTCCTCCTTCCTCTCATTCTCCTCTCTCATCTTCTCACCATCCCTCTTTTTCCTCTATATTCTAGCACAAAAAGTGAAAATTAAAAACTAAAATTGAAATATGAAACGGCCCTAAGGGCCTTGTGTTTTGTTCTGTGTGGCTTTATACAAGCCATTTGTCTGAAGCTTTGCAGATTTGGGCCGTGTAACCTTTTCTGACTGGGCCTTTCTGTTGGGCCTTCTTTGCTCTGTTTTACCATTGGGTATTTCTTGGCTTATTATACTAGGAATTCAGAGAGGGAGTAAGAAAGAAATATTAAGAAATTCCCCAAAGAAAATAGAAATCCACATAGATAAGCACAACATTTTATAACTCAGCGGCAGCAAAGCTAAATTCTACACAATAACATAAAAGAGAATTTCACCTTGTTAACACAGGTCCAAATTACTAATTCTATAATAATCCGCGCATGATTAATTAATACCCCTACCCTGTTTAAAATCCAAATTCACTTGTTAAGCATCATTCTCACAAACTCCTCATAGTTCACCTGCCCATCGCCATCTTCATCTGCTTCACGAATCATTTCATCCACTTCTTCATCTGTCAGTTTCTCCCCAAGATTTGCCATTACATGTCGAAGCTGCATGGTTTCAAATATGCAAAAAGGTCGGTTTGCAGTATAAGTTTCCACTACACCCAATCTTAATTAGATCATCCAAAAAATAGCTAATTACGATCTTTACCTCAGCAGCAGAAATAAAGCCATTCTGGTCCTTATCAAAGACCTTGAAAGCTTCTTTGAGTTCCTCCTCAGAATCAGTATCCTGTGGAAGTTTGAGTTCAACAAACTTTGCGTGTAAATACATATCTAAACTATTCCAATCACATATCCAGACCACAGGCAGAAAAGTAAAACAAAATTTGCAGAGGCCCCAATAAACAAAGGAAGGAAAGGTTCAACGGAAACATATCGATACTGTGTCTTCAATTCTATAATTATCAATACCTATTATTACAAATTGCACAGTCAAGACTCGAGAGATATTACCCTGATGATTGCCCAAAGATTTAAAAATCTTAGTGTTGCTACCATGGCAATGCATTAGTTATAACTTATAATTTTAAGTGACACTAGCAAACATTGTAGTTAGCTTTCCGTAAAGATCAACCTAAAACAGAGCAATTACATTTAAATGAAAGATTTATCAGAGTCCACAAGAACCCCATTTTCATGTGACTCACCAAGGTTGAGTTGAACCAAGCATGAAGCAAAATAGATTACCAGCCTGAGAATTATAGGGGGGAAAGCAATATGACACTATAATGGATACATAATGTAGATACCTTCATCTTCCTTGCCATCAAATTCAGAAACAAAATCGGATGAAATCAATTGTGCCATTCTTGGTCAGCATCAACTTCTGATCATGTCCTGCAATTCAGCTCAGGGGGGTTTTGTCCCAGAGACCCCCCCGGGGCCCCAACTTTGGGGCCCGGAAAAAAAAAAAGGGCCCTAAAATATTTTTTTTCTGTAGATTTCTCTTTTTTTTTCTTTAAGAGGGGGGGGGGAAAAAAAAAAAAAAAACAACACAAACAAAATATCATCTCCCCCCACAAAAAAAAAAAAAAAAAAAAAAAAAAAACAAAAAAAAAAAAAAAAAAACCCCCCAGCCGGTCGCGGGCTCGCGGCCCCACGGGCTCGACTCGATCTCGAAAAAAAAAAAACAACCTCTCCTCCCCCCCCCCCCCAACACAAAAAAAAACAAAAAAAAAAAAAAAAAAATATTATATTCCAATAATCTCAAACTCCATACCTCCTCACCAAAAAAAACAACAACAACAACTCCCACCAAAACATTTATATTACATCCTATCTTCTTCTTACCAATATACAACCCCCCCCCCCCCCTTGACATAAGTGTCGCAAATAAGATTTTAGTAATTTTAATTTTGAAAAACTTCTTTCTGCAATTCAGCCTCAGTGGGAATTTTTCAAACTCCCAGAGAACTTCAATGCTATCTTTGTTCTTTTCTTGGTAAATACATTTGTAACACTTCCAATTCAGAAACAAATCATCAGCATTAAATCAGATTCATTATTATTGTAAGACCCAATCTAATATAATTCTTTGGTTGTGATGCAACCTATGTGCAAACAAACATGAATTATAAGTAAGTCTCTTTGTGCAAAACTTCTGTGGTATTCTGCCTGACAAATCTGAAAGTAGCAGCAGAGTGAACAAGACAGAACCCTTAATATGTTAATCACACAGAGACATCAACATTTCCAGAACTCATCTCAAGCACATGTGGCCCAACGGATGAAAAGGCTATGTTGTACGCTGACAACTTAAACCTATGCATTACCAACCCCAGTTTTATGCTATGAATGTAGAACTGATAGCCTAGTAGTAGAAGAGGTTAGAAATCACTCGTGTGTTTTACAAGACAAGAGGGCAAAGTCCATAAAGAATATTCTACAATGTAAAACAGAAAACCACAAAAGGATTTTAGGTCCAGAGATTGGGTAATTCAAAAACTTGATTCATGAACTTCTAATCTAACTACTTTTTTTCTTTTCTTTTCGTATCCCTTGGAATTTAGTTGTATAGAGCATTTATTATGCATATGGGTATCGCATAAGCAATGAAATCCAATACCAAGTCAAGTGGATATTGATTTAAAATTTTCTCTCCTATTCTCCAGATATAAAAAAAATATCCTATTCTTCAGTTCAGTAAATATTCTTCAAATGTTTTAGGGACCTAATGAACCTTAAAAATCAACGTTAAAGGAAACAAAGAAGCAAGAAGAACTAAATAATGGTCACGAAGAGCAAACCTTTACTTGATTTTGCTAGAGGAAGAAGACAGTATCAAATTCATAATTCATAACCAACAAAAGTAAATAAACCCAAGAAATCAAGACATGAAATATAATAATGGGTAGAAATACCATCGCCATCTTTGTCAAAGAGGCAAAAAGCTTCCTTGAACTCGGCGATCTGCTCCTCGGTTAGCTGCTCAGCCATTTGGTCTGTGTTCTGATTTTGGCGAAATGTGGAGTTTGGATTTAGTTGACCGATGAAAACTTATGGCCCTTTGCCTATACTAATAAGTACAACCACTGAGATTCAAGTCTCTTTAGAATAAATCAATTAATTACTACTAGTTTTTTTTGGGTCAATACTAGTTGTTGTTAGAATCTAATCTAACGATTGAGATTCAACCATTGTGATCTCTGCTATTTTCGTATAGCCAGGCAGCCTGCCATGTGAGTCGCTTCCCTTGTATTACGTACCTGCACGGATATCCAGGGGCCCACTAATTCCGTGTCCATGTCTGGCCCGCTTCTCCTTTTCTCTTACAGTGAAAGTTGACCCAAGTGTAAAATACTATCATAAGGTCATTTCTCCTGGGTACTAGCAAGCGACGCGTCTTTCGTTCTTTGACACGCTATCGATGCATTAATTAATTTAAACCAAAAGTCACTTTTCATCCTTATAATTTGGCACTTTAATTATTTTTGATCATGTAGTTTCAATTTCGTCAATTTTGCTATTGTAGTTTTGTATTTGTAGCAATTTAAGGACATGTTTGTATTCTTGTAAATTTCTTTAATGATGCAAGAGGCAATTTCGTCAACCCAAAACCCTTGAGCGTAAAAGCTGTTTGAAATTCTCCCCATTTCATATTAGAACTCAAAATTCAATCACTAATCCCAATTTTTTTGAAGAACCCTAAACCCAAATGACCAATTTCAAGCTCTAATATGAAATTATGAGAGTTTCAGACGAGCTTTTTTGCTCAAGAATTTTGGGTTGACAAAATTACCTCTTGCACCGTCAAAGAAATTGACAGGAATACTAATTTGTCATTTAATTGTTACAAATACAAAACTACATTATCAAAATTGACGGAATTGAAACTATATGGTCAAAAATAATTGAAGTGCCAAATTACAAAAACTAAAAGTGAATTTTTGCCATTAATTTAAATTTAACTAACGCTAATTTCTTTGTCTTGTCATCCATTTTTCTCTTTTCTATTCTTTTTACAAATGTTAATTAAATAAAATTGATACACGTCCCTTATTCTCTATCATTTATAAACGTTATATTTCCTGATTCATATTTGAGCCAGCTACATCCAGTCCGACCGAGTATAAGGGTTGAGATGAAAAATTAATGCAAAAGGAAAACATATAATATGACTCCGACAATAACAATTTTATTTCAAAATAAATAAAGGTTGATACAATTTCAAACCAAGCCAAAGGGCGGGTTGCTTTATAAATTTGCGTGAGCATAGTTCACGAGAAATCATTAAAAAAAAAGTTGAGCGTTTGAAACAAATGGCTGCTTACAACTTAACTTACAACCACATGCGCGCTTAGATCCATATTGATGCACATTATTTTGATTCTGAATGCTATCAAATATCAATATTTGAAATTTACATATTTCTAAACAGATATGAAGGCAGACATGGTATCATTATCAAATGGATGAAACTCGCTCTCTCAGCATTACGCACAAAAAGCATAAGCGGAAAGCCCAAATTGTTAGTGGTGCAAAAATATGAACAAAAATTAGTTGGCTGTCTGTATGTATGCATGTATGTATCTGCAGTTAAAAATGGCAGAAATGCAACAACAGCTCTAACGCATTGCTCTATGAAGGTGTCTGGTATTTGTACTTGACAGCGAAGGCTGCTGCTCTGTACCATGATGCGGCCGCCATTGCACCTGGGTCTGGGACTGAGGCAAGTATCTCCCCAGATATATAACTCGATCGGCCAGCCTACATCGAACACAACGTCAGATTCCCATTTACAAGGAGGATGACTTCACTGGAGCAAACTGTAATTGGGATTCTAAAGAAAAATTTACAAAAAGAGAATCAGCTTATATGCCACCTGTGCCTGCATGTGCTTCGTTGACTCAGCTCCACCCAGTGCTGCTTCAGATGAGAGAAGAAAAGCAGTCGCAGGATCATCACCAGCCTTTAACCTCTGTTTTTCAAAACAGATATAAGTACCAAATTATGAGGCCACGACAACAAAGAAGTAGAAGAAAATGATAATTATCGATGACCTCCTGAAGAACTGCTGATGCTGGAATAAGGGCATCTAACAATGTCCGGTAACCAGCACTAGCCCCACCATATTTACTGACAGCAGCAATGGAAGCTTCAAGCGCTTCAGCCCCTGAATCAAGAGAATGTTAAGTCAAGGTGAAAGAGTCTAAAAATTATCCCATTAGGAGGGGAATTGTCTCACAATTTTTTGATGTGACAACTCCTTGGGTGCTTGCTTTCAACTGTGCATAGGCTGCCTTGCAAAATATGGTATATCTGTATCAAGAATATAGATGTAAAGATGCATGTCTGGGTAAATGCAGCTAAAAAACATTACTGAAAAAATTTGTCAAAATTTTTTGAAACAGGGGAAGCTGAATACAGGATCCCGCTTGTGCCGCCCATAACTCTTCTGACAGATGATCCAATTTCATTCACTGTTTCGGTTGCATCATTCAGGGGATAACTGCAATACGGCAATACAGACACGACCATGAATAAAAGATTAGTTTGGAATGATAATCACTGGGTATGAACAATTAATTCTCTATACTGCTGATAAAACTGTTCAGAAACCTGACAGCAACAAACCAGCATTTGTAATACCATATTTTTGTTATTTTCTATTTTTGGCTAGGAAAATAAGGGAAATGCCACAGGATTGAACCCAGGCAAGCTACTTTCCACACTGCCCTATCATGTTTTCTCTAATAACAGGCACGCTATTCCAACAATGCATTATGAAGACAACATCAAAAGTCAGTCATTTGCATATTCTTCTTCTAGTAAAACATAACAAGATTTGTCCACCACTGTCCCCCTGAAACCAAAAATAAAAAAATGAAAATGAAAAGGAAACTGAAAATCAAACCTACTTTTGCATGTCTTCCAAAACTGCTGCCGCACCTCTATACATCTGTAACAGAAAGCATAATTATTATTTTTCGTCAGAGAAAGCATAAGATTTAGCATGTGACAATTCTTTGATTTGGAAGACAAAAAAGATCAAGCAAAGGCACAAGATTTAGCATGCAACATATCATGATTCAAGAAGTAAATGAAAGAAATGATCAAGGTGGGGACTTACGGTTGACCCACAGTCACCATCACCTACTTTGCTATCCCATTCATTCAAATTGTCCCTAAGTTTTTTCACAGCATGTGCAGCTGCTTCAATAGCCACCTCAAGAATCTGGCCTTGTGCATTCAGTTGTGCTGGCCGACCTAATGACTAATTGAAAGCAAAGAGTCAAAACATTTTTAGTAGAGGCAAAAAACACATCCAATGAGTAACTATTGGCCATCCATGATTCTCCACAGAGGGCACTCTGGACAGTTTTGAAGCTCAACTCAAACTAGAAATAGTTTAGTGCAAAACACAAACAAGCGCACCCAATTATGCCATTTTTTTGTTGTTGAAAAAGACACCCAATTATGCTATGAAACTACTATTCTACCATAACCTGTTCAACAAATTTGGACACCAACACTAATGTCAACGAACAATATATACTTGTAAAAACAGAAAACAAAGTTATTCACCCACCAGACAACTTACAGAAAAGTCAAAGTGTAGACTGACGAGGACATGTTCTAAGAACACGGTTGTACATACCTATTTGTTCAAACAAAGGTACGAACATACCTCATCACTCTTTGTTGAGCGAGATGGAGGCAACGGAACAGGAATCTTTGCAGGTGGGTGATTGCCTGCAAGCAAGGACAACCACTGAGTTCAACATACCTAATTTTGACTTATTTTTAATGTTTGATAAGTATATATGGTAATAATGAAGTGTAGTATGTATTTTTATACAACAGAAAAATAACTTATTCATGACACCAATGCCACTAGACCTTCATGAAAGCAAATACTATTTACAAAGTAAAACATGAATATAAGAAACATTCAAACACCATAATCAGATACCATCAACACCAACAGGCCAATGTGGAGCCTTTGTTGCAGCATCCAGACGTTGCAAAATAGCTTGATCAGCCTTCATGATAGAAATTGAAAAACCTGAAGAAACAATGTCAAGAATGTGTATATTATTAATATAACTAACACTCAGCATGTGCCAGAGAACAAACCTGCCATATCAAGAGAAGTCATAAATGACCCAGTATATACTCTATCAACAGCCAATCCATGTTCCAGCTGCAACTTAGGTACTGCTTTACCGGATGCAATCATCAGTTCCATTACAGGAGTTGCACCTAACCTGCCATAAAAGAAAAGAAAAACAAAAGTAGCATAATAAGAGTTCTGCCTGGACTGACATTGGAATTTAATTGGAAAATAACAAACAGAGTAAGAAAGTTGATAAGGAAGAAAGAAAGTTAAGAAACTTCAACATTTGCCTTTCCTCATAAATTTACAACGCTAGCTTTAATTGACTTGGTCAAAAAAAATATACAACTCTTAAGCAAATATATAGCATGAAAGACATTTTGTACACAACATTTTTCCGATTTCAACTTTAGATATGAATAATGGTAAGGGATCATGTCACCGAATCTAGAGTTAAAAAGACAAAAACGGTCATCTTTACTTGTATCTAGAAGGGAATAGTTTCCCATAAAACACAAATAGTAACTGAGAGAGAGAGAGAGAGGAACATATTGATCTGAATTCGGGATAGTTCCTCTCAAGATGCCAAATTGTTTTTTTTTTTTTCTTTCCATTTCCATTGACATGCAAACCTATGGAAGGAGAAAATGGAAAGTTAAATCCACTCAACTGAGTAAGCATATTTTCTCTCAGATCATCAGATTCTTGTTCTATCAATTATGATGCACCTTGCATCAGTAATGTTTTAAGTCCCATATAATTAAATTCTCATATAATCCATAAAGTAGAAAACCCAACATACCCGTTGACCATAAGCACAACTCTACTACCTCGAGTAATTGGAACGTAGTTAGTTTCCTGCAAAGAATATAAATTGGATCTTTTAGAAATTCAGAGCTGATTCAGCGGGTTGTAGGAAAAAAATGTAGATACAAAATAGTTCATCCTATGCATTGCGAAAGCGCTTTGTTCATAATAAGAAAACTGCACTCTATAATTGGAAGGAAGTGTTGAATCAATTCTATACATTCCCATTTTTCTTATGTATATCCTACTCAACTACCTCAGAATCTATTGACTATCTTCACGAGACAACATTCTTACCATACATTTAACTGGACTCAAACTTACTTGAGGCGTGAAATATATATTAAATGTCCATTCTTATTACGTAAAATTTGACATAAGCACTGATTAAAAAGTATGGGGGTATACTGGCGACAAAATCTGCTTAAGAACATGAGACACTATCACATCCACGGGTTGAAGGTCAGCTACAGCAGCACCAGGTTCTCCATGCTGTAAAAGTAATCCAGTTTTAGTCAACTTGACAAAGTATTTAAGAAGTAAATAAAAGTGCCAGTCCGTATGAACAGTATGCTGGTAAATCATAGCCAGATACAAATCCCATTGGGTTAAAAACAATCAATTCAGGATATGGTTAGACGAATTTGAGCAAATATAATCAATTCCAATGTATGGTATGCAAACCAGAAACAGAATGATGTTTTAAAATGATTAGAAAACAAGTGCATAACTTTTGGATTTATGGACCAGGCTACTCGCTGAGAATAACTTACGATTCCAAGACCAAGTTCCATCTTTCCTGGACCCACACGGTCTGGTGTAACCCGACCAGGCAATGTGCAAACAGATAATGCAACACCCATTGTTCCAACCATTTCAGATGCACGCCTTGCTTCTGCGGCAACATCAGCAAGCGAAAGGCCAGCAGCAGCAGCAGCTCCAGCAATCTGTTCACAAAGGGGTCACCGATTTGAAGATTAACAATTGATACTATGAACCATTGTTTCAATTAGGATGTGAAGACATGGGTGCAAAGGTTTCCAACCCTTCATGCACATAACACCCTATTTCTAACATCCTTCACAATGAGCTTTCACGCATACATGAAATCACAGATAACACAAAGACAATGTTTAAATGGTTGAATACAATAGTTTAAAGAAACCACATTACAGATGGAAACAGTTGAGAGAGAGAGAGAGAGAGAGAGAGAGAGAGAGAGAGAGAGAGGGAACCTTATGAATAAGAATGGTCCCGGCCAAACCCCTTCGACCAGCTATGCCTAGAAGTGGGGGTAATGCACAATCATCTCCAACAATTACAGTCTGCAACATTAAAGGGCAGTCCCCTTGTTTATACCCTCTGGTGCTTGCTAAAGGAAAGAATTACAAAATAAAGCATACCTCTACTTTATAACCTTCTGATTTTGCTTGCTCTGCAGCTAAACCAAAATTTAAACGGTCCCCAGTATAATTCTGTCAACAACCAAATAGCAACAACATATATCAAAAAAACCAAAAGCCACATTTCCAAATTTGGCTGTGCCTGTCACCATAAATATTTATGAATCCGAGAAGAAATTCCAGAATTTTATACGGATGAAGTGCAATTTTCCACCAATTTCTATTATTATTTATTGTTTTCAATTTCTATCAATAATGGGTTTTCAGAATGCTCCAACCACATGCCATTGCTGTCATTTAACATCCCAACCGCACATAGAATACCCTCACAAAGCAAACTTTAACACAAAGTAGAAATTATACCTTGACAATCAGAAGGCAACCCATAGGACCAGTTACAGCTCGGATGCCCTAAAGTTCAATCATATTATATCAGAGTCACCTAAGGTAACAATCGTACATAAATCGATAAGGTGTAGTTTCCTTCCAATTAAAAGAAATAAATTGTAGGAGACCATACTGCTAGAACTGAATCAACTGGTGGTGAGGCAAAAACATCCCCACATATAGCTGCTGTCAGCATCCCTTCCCCCACAAATCCAGCATGTGCAGGCTCATGCCCACTTCCACCACCTGTATCATCAAATTATTAAGAAAATCCTCTCTGTCATACACATTTTAAAATTTCATTTTCATTCTTACATTGAAAAGATTTTAATTGCAGAGACTCAAACAAACCTGATATAACAGCAACTTTGTCGTATGTACCACCGGAGACATCAGCACGCAACACAACCTTCACCTGCAATCCCCATTTAGGAAATGACACAATTATATTAGTTATTTGCATACTTAAGGCTATGGCATTGAGGGATAAACACAAGGCGGAGGTAAAATAAAGAAAGGAACAAAGCAACAGGAAAAAAGACCTGAGGGAAACCATCTAAGTACTGCAGCCCAGGATATGTTTCAACAAGACCCTCGATGAACTCAGTCACCACATCTGCAACCATGGATACAAAAAATTCAGAAGTCTCTTAGTGAAAATTAAGCAAAAGTTATGCTTCATTTCCCTTGTTACTACAAGTGACCCCCACCTAAAGTGCACAGAAGTTTCGTGACCCCTAAATTTCATTATCTTCACATTTCCTCTCATTTTACTCGGCAACATACTCGAAAAATCAAACACGAAGTTGAGGGATAATCACAAGGAAGGGCAAAAAAATAATCGGAGTAGAAAATGCAAGAGTGAGGAAGGCGAATTGCGTACCATTGGGGTCGTTGATGAGCTTCTTGGCGTGAAAAGCCATGGCGATGATAGGCAATTAAACCCTAGCCAACAGTGGTTTGCATGAGCCAGAGAGAGAGAGAGAGAGAGAGAGAGAAATAGAGTAGATGGTATTGGTGGAGTCGGGCTCTGTGTCAGTATATATATATGTGTGTGAAAAGTCTCTCTCACCTGCGGTAGAGGGAGCTTTTGCTTGAGAAAAGAGTGGGTGTGCGAGTTGATGGTTGCTTTGCTTGTCTGAGCAAGAAATTTCCTTGCTCTGTTTTTATCATTTTATCCTTCCTTTTTCTCGCAAATGCCCTTTCTACCACTCAAGCTTTTGTTTGTTTGTTTTGCCCTTTCCCTAATAATCTAATTAAGGACGGTAATTGGCAGATCATGTTTGCAAAAAAATAAAAACCTTAGTAGAAGTCTCTGCCTACATTTATAAAAACAATTTATTTATTAATTAAATATAGCCTACATGTTTGCAAATTCACGCCATGGAGAGGGACTATATGAAGAAGCTCTGCAAAAAGAAGTGAACTTTCGAAGAAACATAAAAGCTTTTACATTATCATGGACAGGGAACTGAAACATCCTTCTCCACGCATCCTATACAAATGAACTTTTCCTAGGGTTTCCATTCCCTTCCCAGCAGCAGCACATTTAGTTTGGAAAATGTCCCTAACTCTCCGCCTGCTTGTCAAAGTATTCAACTTTAATTATCACCAAAATAACAAAATAAATTATTTTTAAATTATAAAAATATAACTCATAAAGATGGTCCTTCCGATTATTATAGTAGAAAAGGAATGCGATTATAACGGAGAGAGAGAGAGAGAGAGAGAGAGAGTGTGTGTGTGAGTAGTGATTCTTTGAGCAACAATGGAGTCCAAGGGGCTTTTACGCAATAACAGAGAAAACAAGGCTAAGCCGAAGCGCAAAGAGGTAAATCACATGTCTTTCCTGTAATCTGAACCAATTCCAACTCTTATTGGTGCAATTAATTTTGGATTTTTAGATAATTGAGAAGAGGAAGGCTATGGATGCACTGATAAAAGTAGCTTCTGCCGAAAAGGACTATCTTTCTGCTTTCCCTGCCTTTCGCCATTACCAAATAAGCGGTACCTCACTCTCATATTATCTATGCTACCTTTCCACAATTCGTTTGAAGATTTTGTTTATTTGCAGTACTATTTCAATTTCTCTTGGAAACCCATTCTGGACTGTGAGCTCATTCGAGCAGGAAAAGAGGCAACTTGTGGAAATTTAAAACGGAACCCTGCTGCCATTTCTTGTTTTTTCTCTTTCATTTTTTGGTAGCAGCCCCATTACGGGTTCGTCCATTTTTGTATGCAAGTGATGAGCTTGTGCTACTTTATAAGTTTAGATGGCTAGAAATTATTCTTGGGGATATTGCAGTTGTCTTGCTTGGTTTTGCAAGTTAGAATACCTCCAAGTTTTTTGTAGAAGATGAAATTTCATGTAAGCTCATTGGATGTTAGGCCTATCTGCGTTCTTGGAATCAGGAAGGGGGGACAAGCTCTCCTCTCCTGTTAAGCAATTCATTCAAAATCTCCTCAAGGTATTTGAAGTTGTCTGACATTTTTTCTGTACTCCACCAAATTATACTGATGTTCTCATTTGCTTTCTTTGCTCTTTTGGGAAAATTCATTCAAGTTTTGAGAAATCATCAGGCCAATATGGAGGGGCCGTATGGATCTGAGTGGCCTGCGGAAGAGAAGGTGAAGCGCAGGGAGATGGTTGCACCAGAAGCACGTTATGTATTTGTACGTAACGCTTCAAATGCAAGTTCAGGTGAATTCTTAACAACGTCTGAACGTGAAAAGACCTCAGCCAGTTGTGTAGAAGAGAGGAGCCCCATAGTTGGGTTTGTACATTTTCGCTTTGTCATAGAGGAAGAATTGCCTGTTCTTTATGTGTATGAATTGCAGCTCGAGCCTCGCGTACAAGGGAAAGGTCTGGGGAAGTTCCTAATGCAACTAATTGAGCTAATTGCTTGCAAGGTGCTGACTCTGCTGTTCCCTCTCCCATTTTACGCTTATATTTTATAGACATCTCAATGAAATGAAATGCTAGATGGAAGAGAAATGTCTGAGGACTTCCTCAGGTTTTGCATTTTTAAAACTGGAATCTTATCTTTTTCCGCCCTCAGTTTGATTGTCTGAATATTTTTGTTAATCAACTTATCAACATTCTATGTTAATTGTTCTTCCTGGCTTCGAGACAATTAATCTTGCATTTTCCATTTTCCTTGTAGAACCACATGGGCGCTGTCGTTCTAACTGTTCAAAAAGCAAACTCCGCAGCTATGAATTTCTATTTATGTAAGATGAGGTATAAAAAAATGCTTGTATATACCGCACCTAATTATTAATGAAAATTATACAGAGTTTTTCATCCATGATGTGTCAGATTTTCAGTTTTCTAGAGTGATGCAGCTTTTAGGTTCAATGGAAATATTTACTTGGTTACTGTGGAAAACAATGATTATCCCCTATCTGCTCTCTCACACATCACTGGAATTTAACATTAACCCACTCAAGAAGGGATCAAAGGTCGAAATTCGTTCTTCGCCTTTATAGTTGCCTGGTTTTGCATTTTGAAAGTCCAGTACTGCTTAAGTATTCTTCTGCCATGCAGTCTTAAATCATATCAGTTGTTTAATATTAAGAGCTTGGTGAAGTCTATTACCAATCATTTGTGGAGCAACCTAGGAGGAATGTTCTTTAAGTTGCATATCATGGTGCTTTATTCAACAGATTTATACTAAAGTATCACCAGTGCTTTTTTGTTTTATTAGATTTCTTGATTTTTTTTTTCTTTTATACATTATATTGCCTGTGCATCCAATGATCAGATTTCTTTTTCTTTCACCAGATATGTTACATCGACTATATCACCATCAAGAGTTGATCCATTGGTGAGGGATTGTTAACAAAGCACCTACAATGTGTGAATTACACTGAAGACCTACAACTTTTCTTCAATGTTTTAACACGTTTATTATTTATGCAGATAGGAATTGAGAAGAGTTATGAAATTCTTTGCAAAACATTTAATAATGAGGCTAAAGCTATCTTGGAGGTATAATTCTGCTTTTGTTAGAAATGCAGTAATATATAACTGAAATCAAAGATAAAATATTACTGTTTTAAATATCTTTAGTAAGCTGGTTTATTGTTGGACAAATTACATGACTGTCATTTAAGGAAGTTGGCATGTGAAAGTGGGCTATCAAAAACACATGAGTTCAATCATTTATAGAAATTTGCAATTGATAACAAAGTGGCTTAATTGTCTACTTATGTGTCACAAGCATTTTCAAAGATATTTAGCATCCTGTTTTAAGAGTATCTAAAGGTTTTATACTTTGTTGCGCATATGCATACATTCATTTGTCTTATTTTCCTTTTCTTTTATGATTCTAAATATCAGGAACCACTGGTTCATTCGGTTTAACAAGATGGTAAACTGGGCGCTCTTCAGTAATTATGTGCTGTCATAAGAAGGCAGAGCTATTGAGGTACTGGATGATATAGTTACAGGAGAATGCATTACTTACAATGTTTTAGCTGCAGCACTACGTTCAGTATTATTACTCTTGAACTCACAGAATCACTAGCATACATTTTTTTTGGCTCAGCTGTACAAAATCAGCAGCAAATAGTACTATGTAAAAAGAAACTACTTTCTTTGGTAGATATTATTTTGGATCTTCTTGTGATCAAAGCATAGTAATTGCAGTTTATGCTCAATAATGGAAGTGTGATCTCCATTTACTTGAATATTTTTCATTGAAACATTCTTCAAAATGGTTTGGCAAGCAAATAATTCTGTCTGACAGAAAGCTTTGAAATCCTGTAGGATCTCTTAAGACCTTAATTTCTGCCATAAAAATCGCCCAGACAGGTCTATGGTCCGACAACTTCAATTCGCCTCTGTCATACTGGTTTTGCTTTAGTCCCTTCCCGAACCATATGATTCGATCACACCTACAAAACCATCAGTCAGTGCATCATGTGTTGCTTGTTTCTGGGATAAGATTAGTAGCAGTTCAGGATGCTTACCATGCTGGAGCACGCCTTTTATTGTGTTTTCTCTTCTCATCGCAGCCAAAGTAAAGTTCCGAATTCTTGTAATATTTGTAGCTAGGGGCGAAGTTTATTACTCCTTCATCCCAACCTTCGAATACATGTCCTTCCATGAGCTCCACCTTTAGCTTTAAAAGATAGTGGTAAAGATTAAACATTAAAAAAAACATGGTAATTTTTTTCTTTTTACACGTTGATCATAGCAGCTAGTTTCACAGTGACAGAATCTCTTTACACGTTCGGATATTGTAAAGTACCTGATCATATTCCAACAAAAGGTTCCACTTTTGCTTCTCCACAAGATACTGCGTTGTGGCGTCAGGCAAGTAGATTCTATAGTTCAAGTCTCCAAGCCAGATCACCCTACTGCATAGGCATATATTATTTAGTGACTTAATTATATATGATATTACTCCAAATATAAATATTCCACAATCAAAAAGCGTTCTCAAACAAGAAGTTCGCGAACAGGGGTATCAACATCTCTTAAAACTTATGACCAAAAAAAAAACATCTCTTAAAACTTAGAAAAAGACTGGAACTTTTTGTATCGATTCTTTTCTGTCGAACCGACCAAGGTTTGAAAAAATAAATTGAGGAAGAGCTGAAAACATCAATAAAGAAGCAAAAATTGTATATGCATACTCGTGATCAAGAATTTTAGTGGTGAAATTAGGGAAGGGCCCGGGAGGAAAGGTTGTGCGAGATAAAATCTCAGCTGCGTTTTCGTTTCTGCGTCGTTGATCACCTTCTTTTCCTCCGGAAGCAAGATGACTACACACAAAACAAAAGCTTGTTTCATGCAGCCAAAATCTAACTGACACCGAACCCTGCATGTATGTACGTGTGTATCAAAAAGTCATCATCAAGTAAAGCCTATAACATAAACTGAATTAAATTATGAAAATATAAATAAATGAAGTGAGCTATAATTCATTCTAAATTCCATATTCCAATATTCAATGGATATTATATACCTTGTTCCCTAGGCAACCCATGAAACCACAGCCAACACATGAGACACTGAGCTGTCTAATGTATTGGCAGAGGTCACTCCTAACCCAAACAGATAAGAATATTCCGACCATTTGCTTACTAATGATGCATCGGAAGTCTTGTGTAATATTATTCTTAGGGTCAGGGTCATTAAGAGCTGCCCTAATCAATGAATTCCATTTCTCGCAAATCTTGCGGTTTTCAGATCTTACAACAATATTTCCTGCATTCAGTGGCACAATTTCTTGAAACCTGAGATTGAGTAATTCGTTCAGAATGATCAGATTCATACGGCTATATCTATCTATCTATCTATATGAATCAAAACTTGAACACTTGCATGTTGTTGCAGACATGCACGATTAAAACTAACAATATATTTAACTAGAGATATATCATATATATAGAGGGAATGATTTAATTACCCAAGAACGTAGATATTAGCAGGAGGGTTAATATGATAGGGTCTGAGCCACTCTTGTATGTCCAAAACCTCGGGAGGTGAAACACCTCCAACATTCCAGGAACCGGCGAAGATCCTGCATCCATCCATCCATCCATCCATTGATAAACAATTATATAACATCATCATATTACACTACGTACAAACAAAACATTCAATTCAAAATATATATAATAAGTGAGAAACTAGCTAGGTAGCTTAAGTGAGCTTGTGTTCAATGGGTTGGGGCATACTGATGATATGTATTTTGAGGAGCAGTGGAATTTTTCTTGGAGATATTGATATTATCACTTGGTCGACTTTCCATCATGGTCTCCATCTCAATGGAATCTGGATTAATATCTGATATGAAATTGTTGCTCCCCATTAATCTACACCAAATGACCTTGAATCATGATGAACACACATGTATTCATTTTACTATATCTTAATATAATCAGTTCATTAGATAGATAGCCATTATTAACTTGAGAGAGAGAGAGAGAGAGAGTTTTTCTTACTTGCTTGGCTTGCATGGGGATGGTTCTGTATGAATTAAATAGCACAGCAAAGCTTAGCTAGGATGAAGAATTGCATTACACGACTGATTCTGAGTAGTGGAAAGGGAATGTGACCCGCAAACCCTCCCGTGAAAAGAAAAACAAAAGTGTAAAAAGATCCCATTTGGCAATTTTGGCTGGACGGAAACATAATAATAAGGGCTGAGTGACGAAGGTGATGATGCAAGTCAGACACAATAGTTTAATGGGGATTAATTCATTTATGGGAGGTACAGGATTAACTAATTAATTGAGTTTACTCTCTCAATGAGCCAAAATAACAAGAGAAAAAAAAACCCAAAAATTCCTAAAACGTGTGTTTCACTCTCTGTCTCATATTTATATGCACACATGGGTGCTCAATTTTTAATTCATTTTTTCTGGGTGTTTCTGTTTGTTTGTTGATGGTTGGCCCTAATACTTGAGCTATTTATTATTAATACATATATTTATATATGAACTCCTCGTAACCACATATATATATATATATATATATATAATTTAATAAGTATTTAAATTAAGAATTAGTTATACATTTCTAATCTCGGAATGCATCTAAGAAACTACTAACGCATTTAATTAATACAAACCAACGGCTAAGATTATAAATATGTAACAAATTCTTAATATAAAATACTTATTGAAAAATCTCCATATATGCATTGTCTAATTGTTGATTATTATTTACTTTGGATATGAATGGAATCGCAGTAATATATATATATATATATATGTGTGTGTGTGGCGTGGCTGAATTTATATTTAAAATTAGGTATAATGTATCTTCAGATCATGCATAATTAACGACTGAAAAAAGGTTGATCTTATAATGCTTAACCCACTCAAAAAAGCTGTTGCATCGTGTAATTAATTGGATTTATGCATAACTTGGCTGAGAATTTAAATTCAGACTCTGTTTCAAAGAGTCAGGACCATCTTGGTGGCCTGTGCTAGCTATGTCGATGTGGTTGATGACGAAATTAGACTGTCTGATTGCTGCAAATTTACATGATTAATTCTAGGTCAAGCTAGCTCCAACTGCATAATAATAATATACTGCTAATAATAATTTCATGGCCTTGAGTGTTTTAATCGATGACTTTGAATATATGAAAAGGAATGATTGGATGGGCGGAAAAAGAGCCAACATAAGTTACACAATCTGACTAATTTATTACCAAAATAAATCATCTGGAAAAAAAAAAACAAACCAAAATGAAAGATATATCTGTGAAGGGTTTCTTCTTCTTAATACACTGAATGAACGAATCCCATCGAAAAAGCTACTAATGTAATGAATAAATAGTGATGGGAGCTGTCACTTGAAACAAAAAGAACCAAGGAAACTGGTTTGTCGTAAGAGTCCAAATGATTAATGCTAATTAATAGTCATTGATCAAGCTAATCAGTTTCAGTATAGTATTAATTAATTAATTAACAAGTCCATATATATACCCTTTGTAATCTGAGAATGGTCCTCCTCCTGGCTACTATTCAATTCTTTGCCTTTTCGAGTTGAATTGGAGTTGTATAAATTTAGTACACAACCCACCCACCACTATTTGTTCTTATATATATCGCATCTGTCAGAAAAGGATTGGTTGGTTTTTGTCATGGTGACAATCTGATTAATTATAAATATATAATCAAATGCTGGAAAGATGGATTAGTGATAGATCATAGAGGAAACAACCCATGAATTGATCAATTATTCATAACAAAAATTAATTAAATACATGTATACTACTATTTTTTTGTAATGGCTTTCAACCTCAATGTCAGTTAGCATCTTGTCTGTTTCCCTAATTGAGCAAGGCAACTAGTCTTGATTTCTCGACAGGCTCATCTTAAAAAGAAAGAACAAAACGTATTGAATTAATATGCAATAATTTGACTATAAATTTAAAGTACAAGCGACCCTTGTCTAACAGGGGAGGGGGTTCTCACACTGTCACACATACAATCAAGATGTCACAGGAGTTCAAACTTGAGACCCTTGTTTGCAAGTCAAGATCCTTTTTCACTGTTCTAAATCCCGTTGGCCAATATTATTTTAAAACCGGCACTAATGAACATGTACTTTGAATTATTGACCAAAGGCATAACTAATCCTTAAGCTGAAAACGTCAAGCCATTTAACAACTCTTTTGGCACTTGTGATTTATGCTACGAATATTTTCATGGTCCCCCACTTGGTATTTGCTCTGCATGCTTTGCAACATGAGATGAGATATATGTTAACTTAATTATTGATTTGATGTTGTGCTCGCTTTCAATTTTTAGCATCATACATAACATAACCAATCCTTCAGTTCAGCTTCAGACTAATATTAGTTCCTCCATTTCTTTCACCTCACCAACTAACTCAAAAGTCTAACAGGCTGTGTGAAGGTTCATGTTCATCCATCTCAATCAATCTGCCTGTTTTGCATGATTTACACCATTATTGGTGTTTCCTCCATTTGACACTTTGGTTCATTCTAGGTGTAAAGTAAATGATGACTAGTCACCTAGCCTTATGTTTTTTCTTTTCTTCTTATTTTTGGTAAACGTCGATGAGAACAACCAATCTTTTAAGATTCTGAAAAATCAGTGCGCATTTAGTGGTTGGATACCAAGATAAGAACCAATCTTTTCTTTTGTTTTTTGGGCGGCATGTGTAAGTTGATAACTTCATATGGCCCAGTTTGATAAAGTTGAAAACCTCCCTTAAACAATTGGAAGCGGTGAAGAAAAGAAAAGAAAAAATTCTTGGGTTTGTGAGGGCATAAATCATTCACCCCCTTGACAAATACATGATAATTATAACCCACAGCTAAAATGTTTGGTGACCTTCCTTGAAAGTTTGAAAATACACGAATTTGCTTCTCCTGTTAAAACTAGGTAGAGAAAACAACACAAAATTCTAAGTGTGGATTGAGGAAACCCAATCATGCTTTATCATCAGCGAAGCGAAGCAGCTATGGTGGGATCATGTACCTGCTTTAGCACGAGTTCATGTCTTTCAAAATTTATTCCACACCAAAGGGAATGGGGAAACTAAAGTTGTATCATGCACAATCTCAAGATATTGACAAAAAAAGTAACAACTTTTCACTTCCAATTATAGGAAAGCTTTAAACTTCAAACAAGATATGAAGGAGCTCAAGCATTTAACAATTACCTGATCGCGGCCATTGGTCTGCCAGCCAACAATTATGATAGGAAAATGCTCCAGACCAGCAAGCAACCTCATCTTTCCAAGGAAAATGAAGAGAGAAACTGTTAAAGAGGCTCTCCTTTACAACTGCAGATAATGTCTTAAATATTGGAGAAGAACACATTGTCAGGTTTCAAGTTACAACACAATAAGCTGAATTTATTCCGCCACATAAGATTTTCTATCTTCTGCTTCAATGCAAAGCATCTAGCATCCATAAAATGGTCACTCGTATCCAATTTCCTTCTGTCCCACAACTTATCAATCTTAATCTCCCACTGCACTACCTAGCTTCATATTCTCTGATTCAACCAGTCGATAATGTCCTTGGCAATAGCTTCTCGTTCTGGCTCAAAGAGGAGGTCATGTAATAACCCGTCAAACAATTTTATGCTTTTGTCAGTTGAGGAGGCTTCATTGTACAGTTTCTGGGAGGCTTCAGGGTCAGTAACAGTATCAGCGGTGCCATGGAGAACCAAGAAGGGGACTCTCAATTTGCTTAGATTCTGCTGCAAGTAGGATGTGATTCGGAGAATCTCATAACCAGTCCTCACACGGATTGATCCAGTGTACACTAGAGGGTCTGAATACTTGGCAACTAGAGCCGCTGGGTCACGAGAAACAGGCATGCCGTTTTTATTTGCTGCACTTATCTGGTATCTTGGAAGCAAAAATGAGGCAATTGGAGCAATTACCTGGCATGATAGATGGAGGTGAGCCTGGTGAGGGATGACCTGACTTACTGAATCTTTGTAATTTGATATGCATTTGCAAACTTGTAATTGTTTTTATGCTCAAAAGTACATAAATATTAGATATAATAGAAGAGGTTGTTCTAACCACAAATATTGGATGCGAAGGCTGAACCCCAACTGCAGGTGATGTCAGCACCACACCTTCTATGCTGGACTCAACTTTTGGGTCAAGCATTGCCTAAAATCAGTTTTCCAATATAGTGTAAGTTCGGATTAAATTCCAGGTCAGTGGATTTAATGTGAATAAACAGAAGACGATAAAATAGTGCTACCAGAAAGTCATTCATGCAATTGCAAGAAAGAAATCACTTCCTGCAGTCCATACCTTAAGTATAATAGCTGCACCTGTGGAATGTCCAAAACAGAAACATGGTAGGCCAGGATTTTCAGCTAAAACCTTTTCAAGAAATGATTTCTGCATAAAATTAAAGTGCGAAGAACACATGTAAATATTTAATTAAAGCAAAGTTCCTTCTCAGCATTAAGAACTGGATTTAAAAACTACTTTCTCATCAGGATATTGTTAATGAGCCTTGAAACATACCATATCCGTAACGGCATAATCAAGAGAAGGAACATATGCATGAAGCCCCTCACTCCCACCATGACCTATATGGAAAAGTCACTGAGAACAGTTATACAAGAAAGAAAACAATGAACTAATACTTTGGAAGATATAGCGCAATGTATCAGGGAAAGTAGTAAGTCCACAGGTTTATGATTTATCCTTCAAACTCTTAGTTTATTATCTATATGACCGTCAATTTGCACCACACATTTGCAATGAAATCAACAAGAAGACAAAAAGGTAGAAGAAGGATCTGTTCAAATTAGGTGAACAATAATACGCAAAGACAATAGTTTTATTTTTTCGAACGTTAAAAAAAGAAAAGAAAAAAGAAGCAGACAAGTAACCCATTACACACCTGAAACAAGAAAGTTTCCAAGTGCATTTTAAGTGAACAGAAAAATACGTCATACATGATTGCACGCTTTAGACTGGATGCCTGTGTGGGATGTACCTAAGTACAAGTTCAGCTTAAACCTTTCTATATTGTTTGAAAAAATTTCACTCTGATAGAGACAACAGATGTGTAACTGATGTTTCTAAGACTTTGGCTTATTTTCCAAAGCGTGCATCTCTCTTTCTTCGAATTTGAAACATACAAGGTTAGACACAAACACACAAATAATAAGCTTACTTATAAACAGGAGCTTCACAAGTTACTTTTTCGCACCAATGGGCATCCAATTTACTCAATCCCTGCAACATCCAAATATATATGCATTGTTGAAGAGAGTGATCTCTAGACTATGAAAACAGTAATTAAGAAAAGGATGAGATTTTAGATTTTTTGAGATAAAATTTACCCCTCATCTAAAAAGTTAAGGTTCTTCTTGTACCACGGAAAAGATAGAAGTAAACTGAGGGACAGATATCGGGTACATAGATACTTTGATTGGATAAGGAAGGTAGAGTCATTGCATTCTAGATGAAATATTGAGACTCTGGAGTTAAATAATCGGTCAAATTAGATCAATTGAGAAGCTTCATTTTGAGATACTTTGATGTGGTCGGGTTCATTATTGACCTTCCCAGAGTGGAAAATGGAACTGCTGAGGCATTACTCTAATTGTAGATCTATCTCTTTTTCTCTCTCTTGTATAGCATTCACAATGCTTTGCCTAGAAGATTGATCTTGATGACACAGAACGTGACAAGAATGTGATAAAAACAATATAAAACAGTGCTCATTCCAGCATTTACACAACTACAAAGAAGGAAAAAAATTGGTTGACAGGAGTAACGAGTGCTTTAACTAGTTATCCAGTTGACCAAACGTGGATATAAATTACATGTTTTGAATGATGTTTAACAGATTGTAAATACAATAGGATTGTTATAGTTTAAAAGTTTAACTTTATTGCTGTAGTATTTTAGTAATAAGCCATCCATGGTAAGGTTCAAGAAGTGTACTGCACCAACTCCCTCTTGATCAGCAAGACTTGTAAAATGTTGTCCTTAGAGACATCAGCCTTTAATATTTATATGACCAATCTTTTCACAGCCTTAAAGATGAAACTAATAATGCTTAATTTAAATGAAAGGAAAACCAACAGTTCATACAAATTAACAATCATGTTCTCTCTATGCACATTCGCTTGTAACTTGCAAAACCCCAATAGTATTCTGGAACAGAAAGTATGATAGCATACAAGTTAAAAATGACATACACAGGAAACTGGCATTAATTGTCTTAGACTTGAGGTATAATCTTTGAGAAAGAACATACAGATCAATTAGACCTGTTAAGAAGGTTAAATGCAATGATCAGAAAGTCAAAATGGTCTTGAACTTACCAATCCAATCCATTCCATAAGCCTTAAAGCCATTAGAATTCAGCTTCTTTGCGAAGTCACTGTATCTGCCACTGTTCAAATTATATAAATCTCTTAATATATTTAATCTTAAAATCAATTAAAAGTAGAATTAAGCGGGAATTATGTACAAATGACAAACCTATGTTCGTTCAAGCCATGCATAAGAATGACAACGCCCCTGCAAGTGTAAATATTAGCTTAGCAACTTAATTCTGTAAAAAGATGAAAAGAGAAGTGAATATGCACTTAACGGTAGGATCCACAAGACCTAAGAACAAAAGATGCAATCACGAACATATTTTGATATAAATTTAGACTGCTTTACTTTGTAAACATGGCCACATGACTATCACTAAAATATTTAATACACCTGACTTAACTGGAGGTCATCCCTCAGGCAAAAGAAAACAAAAAACTATAGGCAGCTGTCCCAGTCAATCAAGCTTCTCAAACTTCTAAACAGATAAGATTCTCTTTCAGATTTTTTTTTTAATAACTAATCCCATGGAAGGCTGCATAGAATGGAAGATGAATACAGATACGGAAAAGTGCTCTCCGATCATCCATGCTGGATTGTCATTTAATCTTTAAGCAAGGGCAGCGAAACATTAGCAGAGCAAGGGCAGTGAACAATGAGCCATATCAATATTTAATTTGGAACCTAACAGGTATGGATATTAATGATAATTGTCTATCCAGAATCTTTTTCCGCAATTTACTATATCTACTAGGGGTTCAAAGTAAAGTTTGGAATTATGATTTCTTTATAATAACTGATGCTGTTGTTATTTTACACAAGTTTATGAAGTCAACAATAACTTCTGACAAAACCCAGGTGTTGCTTAGGGGATCTGTCATCAAGAACAGCTCACTTGCCCAGGTGTTTCCTGACATTATCAATCTACTTGAACATATCTAATAGAAGAATAGTCTACAAGCAAGAGTTCCTAAGTGGTCATGAACCTTAGATGAAATGATTCATCAGAAAGTTGTGCAAAGTCCACCAATTATAAATTTAACTGACTTTTTAAGACCATACTAGTCCTACCACTGAAGCAAACGCACCACCCTGTCCAGGAAATATTAAAGGACTAGCTCCTTTTCTCGACCTCCCCACATCTATATTTTTATAAAATTGGTTGCATTATAACTAACTTATCTTGATTGTTTTCTTGAAAATAGACAATGCCCCAAAATGGTCCCTGCAATATAGTCCAACTCATTATGCCATAGATTCCACACATCATTTGTCAGGTCATACAGTAGGCTCTAAATTTGGTAGTTGATTTGACATATTACATGCCAAATAAAGGAAGGCAAGAACACTAGGCAGAGCCAGAGTGGAAATGACCAAGAAGTGTATTTTCTGAAAATCCAGATGCATTGCGTAAACATTGCATTTATCGTGAAGGCATAAGGACAAGAGATCAGAGGCGGGACCTTAAGAAAGAGAAGGGTCCTCATGAAAAGGGATATTTTGATTTTTAAAAGCCACAAAAGGATTGCTGGCTTTACTCGGATATTGCAATCCTCGAGGCAAGGTCCTGGTATAGGGAATTACAAAAACAATCGCTGCAGGTTAGAGGTTACTTTATTCCTTGTGGATATGGTATGCATAATACTTAGTTGGGGTCCAATGGAATGTCCAGGCCGATAAGATGTGGGATATGTTAGAATATGCCTTGTATATACTAAAAGGAAAGTGTGAAGTTGGAATTACAGCCATTAAGAACAGCTCCATGACTATGAGCATACATTACAGTGAGTACAAACTGACAAAGCATTCAAGTTTGAAAGATTCAAATTTAAAAGTACAATGGCGATGCAATCAAGAAGATAAGCTAAAAAGATGTTAAGTTTGATCTATCTGTTCATTCATTAAACTACATTAATAAGATTGGCAGCTCCTAATTAAACAATTGCCAAAAAGATTCCTCCGTAGGAAACGATATGCAGTAAATTTTAAGAGTGAAAGGGGAAGAAAAATGAAATTAAACTTTCAATTCCAGAAAGTACATTTCTGCATTGGCCAGTTCCAGGTTCATTCTTAAGATTACTCTTTTTTTTTTTTTTTGGGTGCATAAATTTGAATTCCAGGAACTAAAAAGTTTTGTTAAAGAAGAAGAAAAGAATCAAAATTCCAAGGACAAAATTACCTGACGTTAACCGAAACGGGAGTCCAACTCTGCGTGAAAAGGGTTTCACCTCTGCGAGTTCCAAAAATGGAAAATTGCCTGACCGAATTCTCATCATCATCTTGGACAACTCTAAGCTTGGCTAAAGCTCTCCTTGCCGCCACCTCCTGGTCCACCGGCGACGACGAGCTGCTCTTCCAGGGCACAATCGCCGTCGGCACCCTCACCACCGGCCCCCTCTGCTGCCTCTCGTCCTTGGGTGACTTCTCGGCCAAGGCTATGATCGACGGCGAAGAAGACGAGGAGGACGACGCCGTTCGCTTGCGGCCGCGGAAGGGAAGCAGGAGGAGCAGGAAGAAGGCGTTAATCAGCATCATCAGACTCCGCAACGCCCGCAGCGAGAATAAGGCGTTTATGCGGCCGCTTGCCCCAGAAGTTAAGATCAAAGACGACGACGCATCGTTGCCTCGCTCCGTCGCCATTTGGTGTTTCGGTTTGAGGCTTGATCTTCTGGTGTGAAGCAGCAGTAATGCTGATGATGCTGACGACGAAGATGATGACTTGAATTGGGTTTGGGTTTGGGATTGGGATTGGGATTGGACCTCCGCTTCTTTTATGAATAGCCGCTTTGGTTTTCTATGGCTGTTTCTCTTCTTCACATGAAACACGAGAATTCTAGTTTCTATAATCGCTGTTGTTCCCAAACAGATCATAAAAAAATTGTGTGTGTATACTCAATTCTCGGTTGCTCTTTTGCCAAATTTAGAGCTATAAATAAATAAAGCCCTTCTCCAATCTTCAATCTTGGAAAGTTGTGTTAGAATTAATTCAGATAGACAGCAAATCGCAAACGGAAAAGGGCCAGCAAAGAGCAAAGACTCCGGGTCAAATTAGGATTTAATATTTTGATTCTGAATTTTTGGGAAATTCAATTTCGTGATCCTTTCCGTCTTCCTTTCTTTTTTCCTTCCTTGGATGGCTTTTATTTGACTGGAGCAGAGAAACAAGCAACGAAGAAGCATAGGATAAGACCGTCAGCAATTGGCGTTCCTACCCAATCCTTTTCCAGAATAATGTATAGTTGTATAAAAATGTGTATGTGACACCTGTCGCGATAAGAGACTGACACGTGTTGAATATGCGGCAACACGGGGTTTTGTCTGGTTTGAAATGGTCGTACAATCACGTGGAGAAGGAGTGGTGCGCAATTGCTCACGTTTTCCCGTGCTACGTGGCGACCTTTAAGGAGAAAGGGGTCTGGGCTGAGTCACTCAGCTGTTGACACCTGTAAACTGTCTACTATTTGGTCAGGTAGAGTGGGGTTGGCCTTCTTGAGATCGGGCCGCCCACTGCCCGCTGCCCGCTTCCTGCAAGACTTGAAGAACATTCATTCGAGTTGAATGCCCAAACCCAACGGCTTTCCCCCCAGGCCCAGGGTAGCTCAACCAAACTAATTGTCCTCTTCCAACATCACTTGTATATATACAGGTCCATTTGAATATAAGAATATAAAATGATCACCTGTTTTAAAGTATATGATTGAAGTATAAGTCGTGGGGTTTAAAGTATACGGTAATAATCACCTATTAGTAAGAACTAATCATATTTTAATCCCACAAAATAATTAAAATCATCTTAGTCACGAACGTACGGTATCGAGCGAAGTAGAATGAAGAGCTAATTAAAAGTAGATTATATAAGTAATTAACGAATTACAGCTGAAATATAATAAGATTTGGTTAATTAAGGAGCACAACTTGTATGCATGCATGAACAAATGGTCCCTGATAAGTAGATATGCATGTGGGTTTGCTTGTCAAGGTAAGCTCATATATGTAAAATATTCCCCACCTAATCAAGAATCAAGAGGCAAGTGCTTTTTAGCTTTTTTAGAGGGAGGCAAATCAGGCTCCAAATCTAACATAACAAATGAACGTACTATATAAAGACACAAAGAAAGCTAGCCTACAAAGTCAAGCTTTCACACGCTAATCACTTAAAGACGATCCCACATTAAAAATAGATTATGGAAAAAAGATTGTTTGGGAAAATGTAATTGAGGGGAGAGAGAGAGAGAGGAAAAGAGAGAATATAAGCCAGCAGATAATGCACCACTAAAACTACTGATTCCATCTTTCTTTCTTCTTTTTTTCTCTACTTTTAACTTTTGATTCATTCATGACTTGTACGCAATGGCAAAACATCACACATCACGCATCGCCATCAACAGCAACTTTGTCCCAAATTAAAGAGAATACACACAGACATGCATGGAACTAATTGATATTTGTGCGGCCATCTGTTCTTTTTTCTTTAGGACTCACTAGCGATGAGGAGATGAGGCAATTTGGCCTAACTTGATCATTTAGTCATGTTCTTTGCTGTGCCAATCCGGCGAACTCCAAGCTTGGATTCTTTAGGTCTGCATTTGACTCTATAAAACTTTTGATTGTGCAAAAGTTGAGCCTAAACCCTTCCCTCTTGACATGAACGTGACACGTACAATTGATAGATAAAGTTGTACACTTGATCACGATGATCTACTCAATTTACCAATACATGTGTATGTATAGACACACAAAAGGATCATACATATTGCATAAAGTTGTACACTTGGTCAGGTATCACTAGCCTTGACTATGTCTTTCTTAAAACCCATAAGACAATTGCATGAAAATTTAAGGAAAAACTTATATGAAAGGTTTCACGCATGCAACAAGTAATCGGATCTAATTTCAGCTCACTACCTCAAATTGGTTTCCGGAAGTAATTGTATGGTGATAGACCATTTCTAGTCCCCATTTCGATCCATTGATCAACCGGCTTGCAGCCATGCTGCTCTACTGCAATGTTCATTTTCATAAACTATAAGTAGTAATTGTCCTTCCAAAAGTGATCTGCATATATGCTGGTTCTAAATTCCTAATCAACTTCTACTACGTACGAATTCAGGCTTGATGCAAATCACAAATGAAGATCATACCTGCATCAATATTGGAACAAACAAAGGATAGAGCAATTAGGGGATTTCATTCAGCGGAAGTTATGATATAGTTAAGATCTTTTTCGTAAAATGCAATAACAGTTGTAATTTCTTTGTTGGTTTATTTCAAGAGTGGTTGCATGCATGGTAACTAGCTAACACAGGGATAATGGATGACTGTCTTAGTATAAAAATATAACAAGGTCAGAGAAGAAGAAGCAATTATTTGGATTAAGTTATATGGTCACCAAGTGCCTAATTTCCTTACTAATTAGAGAGAAACAAGTAATCTCTTCAAGTCCAAGTATAATGTGTAATTTTATAAAATTCCCAAATAAAAAATAAAAGAAAAGTGGAAATGTACGCGTAGTGCTTTTGCATTCAACTTTTCATGCTGAATTAGTTTCCAGATTTTATTTTTATTTTTTCTTAACATGTGCAATTTAAGTGATGCAAGAACGAGGCCACCACATTGATAATCAGGAAAAAAAAAGAAACAAACGGAAAGCAAAAGCTGTAAAAGGAAGCACTTTTTAGTATCAGAGAAAGGGAGGACGTGGATTCTGATTTCTCAAGGAAAAGCTACCCATGCATATGTAATATAATATATATATATAATATATATATATATATATATATGATAGGAGAAGAAAGACAACGGAAACTCGAAAAAGTACGACCAACCAATAATAACACAAATCGACGAACCCAGTTGGAGAGAGAGAGAGAGAGAGAGAGAGAGAGAGAGGGAGAGATTTAAATAAATAATTATACCTGGAAGAATTGCCCCACAGATTGTTAGAAGAAGGGTGGTGGTGGTGGTGTTGCATATCGTGCTCTAAATTTGAGGCTCCTCTTTCGTTAAGTAAGGCACTTGAATTATGATGATGTGTTGTTGTTGTGGACAAAAGATCTTCATCACCAGATCCATCTATATACATATATATAATTAAAATAAGTCACCAAAATTATTCATGATCTTTTTTGCTTTTCTTTTTCTTTCTGGTCACCCAAAAACTAAAAGAAGAGAAGATATTGAAAACACATTGTCTTTTGTGTGTGCTCAAGTTGAATTCTTTATCCTCGTACAAACAGTATGTTCCGATGCACAAAACGGAAGGAATTTAATTTGAAAATTCAAATGGGTAAAAGTAAGTAATAATTAATCTGATATTAACAAGAGCAGCTGGGGATTAAGCAATAGGAATTATTACCTGAGGAACCTAGAGGTTTGTCAGTGTTCTTTACAGTTCTGTACATCTGCAAAAGCAAAAGCAAAAGAGAAAGAGATATATATAATTGTATATATAAAAACAAGGATATATCATATGAGAGAAATAACTAATTAAAATAATTATAGAAAGAAAGAAAGGGTCAGTCAAAAGCAAGAAATAAAAAAAAATAAAAAAAGAAAGAAATCAGATGCAGATGCTGCTGGTTGGCTTTGTGGATTTTTGTTGAGTAGTTTAATAACCACGAGGTTGATGTTTGGTAAGGTCAGTAAATGCTTTGTATTATTGAGAAATGATGGCTACTTTCTCTCTCTTTCTCTGTTTGTCTCTCTTTCTCTCTCTCAGTCTAAAAGCAGAAGTTGTCCTGTATCTCTATGTATCGGTAGTAATATCACACACACAACACAAGAACACAAGAACACGAGAAAGAAAAAAGGAACAGAAACAGACTCAAATGTTCATCTCATTCATCCATTTCCTTTCATTCATCATTCATTCATCATTCATTCATTCATCTCATCAGTAAGCATTATTTATTATTAATTCATCACTAGTACTAGTAGTCTAGTGTACTCTCCTCTCTATCGCTTCCCTTCCTTGGCTACTGTGCCCCTTTCCTACCCAAAGTCTCATGCCTCAAGTCTGCTGCCTTCTTCACCACACCCACCCCCTCACACAGTGTAGTACGTTGTCAAACACAAACAGACATACAGAGAGAGAGAGAAAGAGAGAGAGACAAAAATTAAGAGAGAAACAAAAAGAAATTAGGTATTTGAATCTGAAATCTGATCAATGTGGTCGATACATATTCAAAGATATTGATTTTTAAAGTGCTGTTTTATTTTAAAATATATACAAAAAATTCAATCAGCGCCAGCCTCAGCTGTAGCTAGCTAGCGTTGTACCTGCAAATGGCTCTTAACATGAGCAAGTGTGAGATCCTTGACATCCATGAGCTCCAACACTGACTTAGGAGTAGCCCCTACACGGAAATGACCAATTAATTAAATACAAGACTACTTACAAAATGTTGAAGAATTCCCGCAGAAGTTTTCAACACCTATATATATTATTGCATATAATTTAATTCCAACTAAATGAAATAATGATATAATGAGAATGAAATGAATTAGATAGAGGGGAGAGGAGGGGCTGACTTTCATGGCCGCCAAGGAGCTCGACAGCGTGAACAAAACGGGCATGGAGGGAAGTAGTCCAGCGCATTCTTGGCGCCCTCAAGTTCCTCTTGTTGATATTCTGAGATAGCTTAGTCGGCGTCAATCTCGATCTCATGATGAATCCATTAGAGGGCAAATCCGAATTATAATTATAACTGTAATTTGCACCTCCAGTAACACCACCAACACTGCATTGCTGCTGCTGCAAATGATTCAAATTATAAGACGGAAAGTAGTGCTGTCGTTGACTTAGACTGTCCATGGTCATCCCGTTAAACGTCCGGGACATGGCGGATTCAAAGCCCATTCCCATTCCCATACCACTACATGAATTTGCAGCCGGTGCAGCAGGCCTCAAGGAATTAGATAGATACAAGCGCAACTTGTTAGAATCAAAATCATCCCTCTGATCTCGGTCCACTCTTGAGTAGTGAGATTGGTCCTCCAAGTTGGGAGGAAAGGAGCAATTAGTAGGAGGACAGTTGTAAACTGGAATTCCTTTAATGGGTTTGAGCCTCTCCGCTACATCCAGCATCGAAAACCCATGACTTATACTGGTCTTTGCTTCTTCTTCTTCTTCATGGTGATGAAGATGATGACGGCGACCCTCTCCGCCGCCTCCCCGGGTGTTGAAATAGTTTTTTCTCCAGCGGCTCTCAGCCTCCGAAGCTGTGGGATTTGCAAGAGAGAGCTCAGTATCATGATCAGTGGCTGCGACTAGACTGCAGCTGCCTCTTCTAACACAACTGTCACTGTGCGATTTGTTAATGAGGCCGTCGCCTTCCATGTCTCTGCTCCATATGTCGAAGCAGCTGCCGGATTCGTGATGATTAGGTGCTTCGTTTGTGCGGTGGTCAGTGCAAATGGAGGAGGGAGCACTGTTTGCGTTTGTGTTTGCGTTTGGAGGGCTTATGTGCAGTGAAAGATCAGGAATCGGATTCAAAGATAAGCGGCAGCTGCCTGCAGCCTCTGAAATCCCTTTTTCATGAGGCATTTTATAAAAAAAAACTAAAAGAAAAAAAGAGAAGAAGGTCTTTATTTATTCCCAGCAGCTGCCTCTAGAGCTACAAAGTGCTCCAGCTATCTCTCTCAATAACCCACTTCTTATCCTACTGACAGATTTCAGAACCTAAACAACACACTCACCGACATAGAGTATGTGATTGTATTCTTTGATTTCATCCATCAGCTTGCTTCAAAAATAAAAACACAGGCACACATATATGTATAATAACAAGAAAGAAATAGAATATTATGAGAGACTACTCATGATGGTGATTTTGCTCCCTAACATGGATGACAAAGAAAGCAAGGCTTTAGTATGCTTCAAATGAAAACTGAGAACAAAAAAGAAAGGGAGAGAAAGAAAGTGAGAGTGTGCTGTAAAGAAAGAAAGAAGCAAAGGCTAAATGGGAAAAAAAAAAAAGGGAAGACTTTTCTCTTCCTCAAGAAACAGACATCCTCACCAGGAGAGAAGGAGAGAAGGAGAGGTGCGTGGTATTTTGCTAAATAAAAACAAATAATTAATAATAGGAAAAGAAAATGGTGGAGAGGAGAGGAGAGGAGAGGATATTGGGAATAATAAGGAGAGAAGATGTGGGTCTGAGTTTCTAATGCCTCGAGAGTATATATAGGAAAATGACACTCCAACAAAGCCTGTCTCTCTCTCTCTTTCTTCTAGTCAATCCACTCATTCAATACACGCAAAACTGCAGCAACAGCAACAAGGGCTTTTTTGCAAATTTTCTTTCTTCTTGCACAGAATTAACTTGGTATAAATATTTCGTGTTATTTTTTCCTTCTCCTTCCCCGGAGACGACGGGGTTTTAAAAAAAAAATAGAGGAGAGAGAAATAGCGACAAATCTAGAATTCCTTTTCCCCCACCCTCTTCGCTATATATATACCCTCCTTTTAACTCTCTCTGCTGCTACACAATTGAAATTGACAATACAATCACATTGACCCACAGCATGCATGAGTTAAATTACCAGTATATGTTGTTTTATTCCATTGTCAATGCCATGTAGGTGACCTATACATGTCTTAATTTCCTTTTACCCATTCTCTGCTGCTGCAATGGTAAAAGTAATGTCTCCATACAAGTACACAATCATTCTTAACACTAACTAACATACAATATTAATATATGCAGATGAGAAGATCTGCACATATTAATTATATCTTACTCTTCACTAAACAACGAGAAGATCTAGCCATATATATATATATATAGAACCTTAATTGTAAAGGTACGAAAGTGGATAGGCATGTTATAGTTAGCATGTATGAAAAAGATGCTTATATTAAACAGAATACCAAAACCACACACTTGGTTGGTTTCTGTTTATGACTACTTTATATATGTAGAAAGCTAAATGATGAGCCTCCAAATTGATCATTAATTAACTTTAATGTTTAATGAAGATTCAAATTAAGAATTATATACATACATATATAAAGCCATGACACGACTCACGAGCACTTGTCAATTGTTTATGGATTGTATCCAAGCAAAAGAAAGCTGCAAGCAAAACAGCATAAAACAAGCAAAGGAGGAGAGATACAAACAGACAGTAACAATACACAAAATTCTGTGGTATATGCATGGTATGTAGTTACGCCCAACCTACTTTCTCAATAATTCCTTTTCATTTAATCGCTTTTGCAAAAACGTGTTGTGATTTTCTGTTAGGTTGGCACGTGTCGGTGCATCGTAGAAGAGTTAAAATAGCAATAATGCAGCAGGGTGATCGTATTCGCACTCTAGCATGGCAAAAATAAAAAATAAATTGAATCAAGTACTGGGGGGTGGGTGTAATAGTCAAGAAATATTGATTAATTAGGTGGACCCATTGACCTAAAGAAAATTATATGAGGTCCCTCTAAAGTGTTGTTTGTTTGCTTTCATATGGTTGTCATCGTAAACCCTATTTCCACATACCTTTGTTATAGTTTCTTTCTTATATATTCCTTTTCATCCTCCCAAATATTCCCTTCTAATCCGCCAACAACTTTGTCTACCATTTTGCGTGTATTATTAATATTATGTTATCCCCACATCATCTCCTTCTTCTTCTTCCTAAGGTCTCATTGACTTGCTAGTACAATAATATTATACCCTCAATAATCTCAAAAACCTAGGCCAAATCAACTAATTAAGCGTCCGTCCTCCTTAACATATATAATTATTAATTAAACAAATCATTTCTCCGGCCCGGATATCGTTTACCTGAGAGGATTATTTCATTTTTCTAATCCTCTCCTCTTTAATGCTTTCACCATATGTGAATATTTAAACCTCTCCTCGACTGCTACACAACGAGAGTTACAAGGCCCTATATATGCCATGTCTTAATTTTAACTGATTAATTAACTACTAAACTAATTAATTAAGTGAGATGAGGCAAGTGTATTACATTGAAAAGGTGAAAAATTGAAGGCATTTAATGCTTCAAATTAGTTTAGTCAATGCAGCTCCAAGGGTTTAGCCAATATAGCGTTATGATTCTCTTCATTTCATCAATTTACTACCCTTTTTTTTCTCAAAAAATGCTTCAAATTAGTTTTAGTTACACATTTCACTAACTTCCATTTGCATGCATTATGTATA
This sequence comes from Prunus fruticosa, assembly GCA_018703695.1. Classification (NCBI taxonomy): domain Eukaryota; kingdom Viridiplantae; phylum Streptophyta; class Magnoliopsida; order Rosales; family Rosaceae; genus Prunus; species Prunus fruticosa. The sequence goes on along the minus strand of CM031921.1, from coordinate 30,590,934 downwards.
TGCATAAGTGGAATTTCTTTATAATTTACAGTATGCTTTGTTTCCGATGCAATATGTACTCAGGAATAACAATAATAATATCCTTTGTTTGCTCAGCCACCCACAAGGCATTAATTCTTAAACCAAATACTTATCCTTTTCGAGTGCGTATGTGATTTTTCTTTATCTTCTTGAGTGATAATGTGGATATCTTTATTTGATTTAATGCGCCCCTTATTTTATTCAGGACGCCTTATTATATGATTTTTTTAATCATATTCAGGTGTTTTGTTCTCCCGTTGTAGCTTTTCATTTTATAGTAATATTTGGCCATGACTTGATCCGCAAATATTAATACACTACTACGTTTTATGATTTGCGCGACAATACTTTGAACGAAGAACAAATCTTCGTCGTCCAAGAAGCACTTGCGTAACGCAAAAATGCATGCGCAGCGCAAACCATCGCAAATAATAATTTTATATTTGTAAACTTGTGCAACGAATTCTGCGCGACGAAGTTTCTGTCATGTTGATATTTGTACGACTCAAATGTACTTTGCTCAACCAAATGTTTTTCGTCGCGCAAACTGTAAAATGTAATAGTGATAGCTGATATATATATAGGGTGGATCCACACTGGTCCAGGGCCCCACTCAAGTTTTTTATATTTTAAAACTAATATACTGTTATGTATTTCTATATGTATATTATTTCAAATATTTACGTTTTGATATGTAACCACATGTGTTGTGGTGGACCTATTAACATTAAGGTACAAGGAGGTGCTTCAAATTGCCCATTTGCTCAACTGGTGGTGGTGTATTCCAGGTGTACATATTACCTTATTTCCATTTTCAGCATTTAAGTAAATGTCTTTATCCTTTTACTTTCATTTATTTTTATATTACTCCATCTACTTAAGTTTACAATGTAAATAAGGAAGTAACCCCTATTTGGATTCAAATAAAAATACTAGAAAATCAAATTACCACCAAATCAAAATATGAAAAATCAGTTTTAGTGCAAAATACGATTTAGGCTAAAAATGATGGCTCATTAAGGGACCCAAGGTTTTTTTTAGTTTGTGAAATTTTGATTTTTTTTTTCTTTCTATTGGGTTTAATGAGGGGAAAAGCTTTAAAGATATTTGCTAAATCGCTACTCTTTGTCTATCTCTTGCAATTTTTCTTGCTTAGAATGTATTTGTCTATTCCTTTATAATTTATAAGAGATTCCCACACACATGAAATCTTGGCTTCGCCACTTATATGTTAATCTTCACATGGAAAACTGCTTTATTCTAGTCACAATTAATAGTAACAGTTAATGCATGCCTTCCACTCACTCAGAAAACCAACAAAAATTCCATATGCAAAAAGAATTACTCTCTCTCTCTCTCTCTATCACAACAACTGCTATTGCTCTTACTTAGCTAGGTGGTATCTTGGTGGTGTGGACCGTATGACAGCATAAATTAGGAAGGTAGATCGTTCTATTATTGTAATGACTTTTTATGGCTAGTAATTTTTTTGACTGAGGAAAAAAAGTGCTAGATATATAGAACATTGTTAGAAACAAACAAGTTTATTTTTTGACCACGCATTTATAATTTTGGTTGTTGCATCCTATCATGTGTACAGTATATATATCTATCTATAAAAACAAAAAAAGTATGTCGTAACTAACCATGTCGGCAAGCAGTGGATCTAAGACTAGATTAACTGTTGGCTTGAATAATTAACAGTGAAAATTTCATAGCAATGATAAGGCAGTAATTAATCAGAAAACCTATTCTCGCACTTTCTTTCTAGCTGCTTTACAATTGTCAAAATGTTCCAGTAAAAAAATAAGTTTCAACTAGTACTGTTGATGGATGATGACTTTGCTTTTCATATAATAATTAAGTAAAACAACAGCGACTAAACATCCTTTTACACGACAGAAAACAAGGAGATATACCCATACTTAACGTAACGAACGACATCCAAATTTTGCAAATGGAATGATAAGCTTATTTTCCCAAAACCGAGGGATAATGTTTAAAATTGAATTAAAGATAATTTGTTCTTTAGTGTACTAATCCAGTAATCTTAAATTCTCCCTTCATAGAATTGAGATTTTGATAGTATAGGGAAAGAAAGCAAATACGATCAAATCGTTGTTGTCTACGTACGTACAAACACAATGAACCTCCGAGTCATTCCGACCATGGAAAAGGATAAAAAAGAAAAGAAAAAGAAAGCAGAGTTGTAAAGAGTGTCACTGTCTACTTGTTAATTAATACAAAAAAAGGGCATCTCTAAAAGGATGGCTGAGGATGATGGGTTTATATATATATTGGGGTGATTCTAACTAGCAAAATACAAAATTATAAAGTAATTCTTGCTTACAAATTTTGTTGGGTATGAAAAGAGGAAGGAGTGAAATAATAGCTATTTCTACTTTTCTCCTTCTTTTCCGGCATCTTTTCATTTATTAATTGCTTCTAAGAAAATAAATTGAGCAATGTAGGTTAGGTCAGGGTAGCATGCATATCTCCTTATTCTGTCTTCAATTCCCTTCTTATGTCTGTCACATATTTTAAAAGAGAAAAAGAAAAAAAGAAGAAGTTGTATATATAGGTCTCTTGTCAAAGGAAAAAGCTTGGCTCCTTAAAATTGAGTTGGAGCTCCTCCTTACAACCAATGTAGTTTTAACACGTTTCAAATTTTTTTAATATTATTTTTTCTGTTTTTTGAAACTTAAGGAGCCAAGCCAAGCCATAATGCCTATCAAATACATGCAATTAAGCCATGGGCCTTGGTAATAGAATTAATTGCTATATATATGCATCGAATAATTTGTTTTTTGGGTGATAACATGGAATATTTTGCATCTGACCAATAAAAGGAAAGGAGAATTAAAGATGTTGTATGCATATATATGGAGTTGGGTACATGTGGGGGTAGAAATGTTTGTTGTTGTTGGTCTTGTGGAAATTAAATGACAATGCAAACAAAAACTGGACTGAAAACGAAGGTAGCTAGAAGAATAGACAGCAATGCCGCAACACTCAAATATGAATGAAATGTTGTATATGCATCATGCATGCCCTCCACTCCAGGATTTACGCATGCACTGATCATACATCAATCCATCTACTCTACTGTAAGTGTAACTGCCTTAAAATGAATGATGACCATGGCAGCACCAGAAAAACATGGTGTTGTTGATAACTGCATACGCAGATGAATGTATATATTAATATTCCCTCTCTCTCTCTCTCTCTCTCTCTCTCTCTCTCTCTCTCTCTCTTCTTCTTCTTACAATCTTACCTTTCTTATTAGAAGCACCCTCGGCCACCCTTTTAGACAACTACAGGTCCACCATCTGGTTAATTAGTTCTATCTAGGGGCCCCTTTTCGAGCAAAACAACAGGGCACTGAGCAGGGTTATGAGTTTCAATTTTCAAGGTGAATTTCCTGTAAATTTGTAGTCATGTTGGATTTTGATCATCATGTCTTCTACTCTCTCTTCTCTCTCTCTCATCCATTAATTTTAATGTAGATAGGGTTTGATTGGATGGCATAAATTCTGTGCTGTTTGTGTTTGTTTTAATCTTGGTTTTTGAAGATATCTCATTACACATACATACGTACATAGAATATATATATATATATCTGTTGTCCCAATCGTTCAAGCAATCCATCCATCGGATCCACATACAAATATAATAGAATTGAGGCTTCGCTGCGTTAGCTAGCTAGTGTATGTATACAGTATACATTCATTGATGGCTTGGTAAAAGTTGTAAGTAGATGCATATACATTTACTTTTATTGCTTGTAGCTACTTTTGCTTGTTTCATTATGCAATACGTACGTACGATTCAAGTAAAGTTATTGTTGTGATTGCTGTTGACAATATGAGTTAAGTTAGGCAAGTCTAAGTTAGGCATGTTTACATTTACTTTTAAGTTAGGCAAGTCATAGTTAGGCATGTTTAGTTAGGCATGTTTAGTTTGGCATGTCTAGTTAGGCATGTCTACCACCTTTCCTTTCTTTACATGTATATATGCTTTGATATGTAATACAATGCAAATAAGTTGAAATCAAAAAATATGAGAAGCTCCAATATTCTCTACACTCTCCATTACTCTCTATTCTCTCTACTCAATCTTCAACATATACTCCTATTTTGACATGGTATCAGAGCAGCGATCTTGCTGCTAACTCTAGTCTAGAATTGTTGCTGCTATCATGGGAGAAAACGATTTCTTTCCCACTGAAAGTAGCACCACCGATCCGGCTACTCCTTATCAACCTACCTTCACAGAATTTGCTGCTCAAATGGCTGAGTTGATAAAGACACAAGCATCGACATCAACTACGACCCCGAACTCAACGATTTCCTATGAAACCTCTTCTGCACAAATTGGTATTAAATTGGATGGCTCCAACTATGCCTTATGGTCTCAAGTTATTGAGATGTATGTTGATGGCAAAGACAAGCTGGGATATCTCACTGGTGAACTCCCAACTCCTTCTCAGGCAGACTCTACATTCAACCGATGGCGGACAGAAAATGCAATTGTGAAAGGGTGGCTAATCAACTCCATGGAGCCAAGGTTGATTGGCAACTTCATTAGATTCCCGACGGCCAAAGGAGTATGGGATGCAATAGCCACAACTTACTTTGATGGCACTGACACCTCCCAGGTGTATGATCTTAAAAGGAGAATCTCCCGTATGCGACAAGGGGGAGGCTCGATTGAAACTTACTACAATGATCTCCAAGGCGTATGGCGAGAAATCGATTTTCGTCGTCCAAATGAGATGAAGTGTGAGTTGGATATCAAGAAATACTATGATATCATTCAAGAAGATCGAGTTTATATCTTCTTGGATGGTTTGGATGATCGACTTGACAAAGCCCGAAGTGATGTGCTCCAAATGAGCCCATTTCCTACAGTAGAGCAAGCCTATGCTCATGTTCGAAGAGAAGATATCCGACAAGCTGTGATGTTAGGAGCTCCAACACCAATCGGAGTAGGGCTGGCAGCAAAAGGAACATACCGACCCTCTCGCCCAAGTCCAACCACTCCACTCCAGCCACAGACCGCTGCTAACAAAACTACTCCACCTTCTCGACCCAAGGCTCCCATAGATGGAAATGGTTGCACTCACTGTGGGAATCCAAAGCACACTCGAGAAACCTGTTTTAAATTACATGGCTATCCAGATTGGTGGGAGGGTCTTAAGGCTCGTAAACTGCTGCTGGAGGAACGGGTCGTGCTGCCCTTGTCACCACGGATCCTCCGACAACGTTAATTCCTCATGAAGAGTCTACCTCAGCACCAAGAAAAGAACGGGTCATCTTTCAGTGACTCAGGTAACTGTGGATATGTATTTCATACTTCATATACAAGTGACTCCACAGGTTGGATTATTGATTCAGGAGCCACAGATCATATGACGTTTGATCCAAGCGATTTTCTAAGTACAACCACACCACAACGAACAAGTATTGCCAACGCAAATGGTGTTACCTCTCCTGGAATCGGTGCTGGAACTATTGGCCTCTCTCCATCCCTTTCTCTTCAAAACACTTTACTTGTTCCATCATTGTCTAATAAATTGATGTCTGTTGGCCAAGCTACTGAGCAACTAAATTGTTGTGTACTCATGTATCCCAACTTCTGTTTATTTCAGGATATTCTCACCAAGGAGATCATTGGTCGTGGTACTAAGAGAGGGGGGTTGTACTATGTGGATGATTTCAGTATGGGAAAGGCACATAGTGTGAAGCACTCATCAACTTGGAAGGATCGACAACTTTGGCTATGGCACCGACGTTTGGGCATCCGTCTTTTGGATATATGAGACATCTATTTCCAGATTTGTTTTCAAGTTCATGTACTACTGATTTCCAATGTGATACTTGTATCTTAGCTAAGAGTCACAGAGCCTCTTATCCGTTAAGTACAAATAAAAGTGTTACTCCATTTGCTTTGATACATTCTGATGTTTGGGGTCCTTCACCTATCTCTACAACTTTGGGCTTCCGATGGTTTATCACTTTTGTAGATGATTGTACCCGCATGACTTGGCTCTTCATGATGAAAAATAAAACTGATGTGTTCCCTATATTTCAGTCATTTCACAAGCAAATTGAAACTCAATTCTCTACCAAAATTCAAGTCCTTCGTTCTAACAATGGAGGTGAATATATCAACCATGATTTTCAAACCTACTTCCAAATGCATGGCATCATCCATGAGACCACTTGTCCTCAAACTCCTCAACAGAATGGTGTTGCGGAAAGAAAAAATCGACACCTCCTTGAAACAGCACGAGCTCTTTTGATCGGAGCTCATGTTCCTCGCCACCATTGGGATGATGCTATAGTCACTGCAGTCTACCTCATCAACAGAATGCCTTCCAAAGTTTTAGACTTCCGGACTCCATTACAAGCACTTGCCCAACATGGGCCCTTGCCCTCTGTTCAGATGCTTCCGCCCCGTGTCTTTGGTTGTGTGGCATTCGTACACCTCCATAAGAATCAACGTGGCAAGCTCGATCCATGTGCTATCAGATGTTTTTTTGTAGGCTATGCTGCCCATTAGAAGGGATATCGATGCTATCACCCCTCCAGTCGTCGTACATATGTCACTTTGGATGTCACTTTTATGGAGTCAGAAATGTTTTTTCATGATCCGATGTCCAACTCTCCGCCCCACAAAGACATACACAGAGAACCACTGGGCAATGAGGCCCGGAAATCCAAGAACTAGAAGATTGGAGCAAAACAGATCCCAAAAGTCCAGAAGAAAATGTCATCTGCCCAAACGCGACCGGTCGCAAAGAACCTAGCGACCGGTCGCATAGAAATCCTGAAGGTGAAAATCGATTCTATGCAGAAACGACCGTCGCCAGGAGCCAAGCGACCGGTCGCATCCAAGGCCTGAAGCTGAAAATCGACTCTGTGCAGAACGACCGGTCGCGGGAACCAAGCGACCGGTCGCTTCCAAGGACTGAAGCTGAAATTCGATTCTCTGCAGAACGACCGGTCGCCAGGAACCAAGCGACCGGTCGCTTCCAAGGCCTGACGCTGAAAATCGATTCTGTGCAGAACGACCGTCGCCAAGAGACTAGCGACCGGTCGCTCGCACAGGAGAGAGAACAATATTTTTTCATACTTCACCAAAGATGATGATGAAGACCCCCCTCACATCTCAGGACCAGTTGATCAATCTCCTGAGAATACTCCTGAGGTAAGTGATTCTATTCCATCTACTGTTGATAACATTGTTCGATATCAATTACCTTTTAGAGAGAATCGTGGAAAACCACCAATTCGGTATTCACCGGATAACGGCAAGTCATCCAAGTATCCCATTGCAAATTATGTTTCTGCTGAAAAGTTACCTGCACCCCTCCAAGGCTTTGTACACCAGTTATCCGCAATTCATATTCCAACCAAAGTGAATGAGGCCTTGAAAGATCCGAAATGGTTTCAAGCAATGACGGAAGAGATGCATGCTCTGGAGAAAAATCACACATGGACATTGGAGACTTTACCTCCAGGTAAGAGGACTGTCGGATGCAGATGGGTTTATACTTTGAAATATAATGCTGATGAATCAATTGAACGTTACAAAGCACGGCTTGTGGCAAAGGGATACACGCAAACATATGGTATTGACTACGACGAAACCTTTGCCCCTATTGCAAAGCTTAACACCGTTCGAGTGCTATTGTCTATTGCAGCAAATCTTGATTGGCCTCTCCACCAATTTGATGTCAAGAATGCCTTTCTCCATGGAGAACTCACAGAAGAAGTCTACATGGATATCCCACCAGGATATGTTACATCTACTCATGCTAATGTGGTATGTAAATTACGAAAGGCATTATATGGATTGAAGCGTCTCCCGGGCATGGTTTGGGCGTTTTACATTGGCAATGAGGAATTATGGTTTTAAGCAGAGTAATTCTGATCATACTCTCGTTCTTAAAACACAAGGGAGGAAAGGTAACTGCACTAATCATTTATGTTGATGATATGATTATTCCTGGAAATGATACGCAGGAAATTTCTCGACTCCAAAAATGTTTGGCAAAGGAGTTTGAAATGAAGAATCTTGGTGGCCTCAAGTACTTCTTGGGCATTGAAGTTGCTCGATCAAAGCAAGGCATATTTCTCTCACAAAGGAAGTATGTTCTAGATTTATTGGCCGAAACAGGAATGTTAGATTGCAAACCCTGGACACTCCAATTGTTCAGAATCACCACCTTGGGGAATATCCCAATCAAGCACCCACTAACAAGGAACGATATCAAAGATTAGTGGGACGATTGATCTACCCTCCCATACCCGACCGAACATCGCGTATGCTGTAAGTGTTGCTAGCCAGTTTATGCATTGTCCAAGTGAAGATCATATGGATGCGGTTTTTCGGATTTTGAAATATTTGAAGTAGGAGCACCAGGAAAAGGACTTCTGTCACCAAAAATGGTCATCTGAATATCAGTGGCTATACGGAAGGGGTGGGCAGGAAATGTTCCTGATAGACGATCAACTTCAGGATACTTCACATTTGTGGGAGGTAACTTGGTTACTTGGAGAAGCAAGAAACAGAATGTCGTTGCTTTGTCTAGTGCAGAAGCCGAATTAGAGGAATGACCAAAGGAATTTGCGAACTCCTTTGGTTGAGGAAATTGCTTACAGAAATTGGATATGCACCTACATTAGGAATGCATCTACATTGTGATAACAAGGCTGCAATATCCATTGCACACAATCCAGTTCAACATGATCGCACTAAACATGTTGAAGTGGATCGACACTTCATTAGACAGAAACTTGACAACAAAGAAATTCAGCTTCCGTTTGTCAAGTCCGAAGACCAGCTGGCCGATATTTTGACAAAAGCGGTTTCTAGCAGAGTATTCCACAACTCACTGATCAAGTTGGGCATTGGTGATATCTATGCACCAACTTGAGGGGGAGTGTTGACAATATGAGTTAAGTTAGGCAAGTCTAAGTTAGGCATGTTTACATTTACTTTTAAGTTAGGCAAGTCATAGTTAGGCATGTTTAGTTAGGCATGTTTAGTTTGGCATGTCTAGTTAGGCATGTCTACCACCTTTCCTTTCTTTACATGTATATATGCTTTGATATGTAATACAATGCAAATAAGTTGAAATCAAAAAAATATGAGAAGCTCCAATATTCTCTACACTCTCCATTACTCTCTATTCTCTCTACTCAATCTTCAACATATACTCCTATTTTGACAATTGCAACACTCCACTCAAATTCCCAATACAGTAAAGGATGCACGTGCACACACCCTCGCTTCTGTTCTGCATTTGAATGTACAAGAAATTAAAGATGAAGAATGAGTGAGGACTGAACATCCACAATTAAAACAATAATAATGAAGACTGTTTAAGTTCAGTGTTGCCACCATTTGAAATCAGAGATTGTAAACAAAACGATAATGGTCTACTTGTTCTACTATGCAGACTTTGACTCAACTGGGTAAATGCACCAACTGTCCAATAATTATAATAATATTTTTTATTTTGGGTTTGGTCTGACTTAGTTTTCTTACTGGGAATTGGAGTGCGAAAGTGAAATTGCAAAAGCCAAAACTCAAAAGAAAATAAGTGAGGGAGGGAGACGTCAATTCCTAGGCAACAGTGGTCGTAGTATTAAGTGAGTTGAGTGGGCACAGGAAACAAAAGAAAAGAAATGATTTTGCAATCGATTGCTTTATGATTGAAGGAGGGTCAGGAGAGAGAGAGAGAGAGAGAGAAAAGGCCTCTACTTTATTCAGCAATTCCAACGTCTTTTTGACAACAAAAAGGGAAGGCCTACTAGCTAGGCTTTGCTACTAGCAGCAGCAGCCTACTATGGATGATGTCTAATCTTTCTTTCTTTTATGGTGAAAAAAATGGGGTTTTGCTTTGGGGCCTTTGAAACTTTTGTTTGGGATTTGACTTCTTTTGACTTTTTTTTGTTTCTTTTTTCCTCTTGTTCATAAAGCCCGAGGCAACATTGAAATCAACCACCGCCCCCCCATCTCCCATCCATAGGTTGGTCATAATTGACAATAGAATTGAATTCAATTCAACAAGAGAGAGAGAGAGTGTGTGTGTGTGTGTGTTATTAAGCATAAAACTGGATGTCACTGAGCTTTCACATCACATAGAATACCGAGAAGGAAAGATGTAGACGTTCCTCTGCATGGCTTATAATAAGTTAAGTTATATATATGTATATAATATCCCACAATTAACAAGCTGGGGCTGACTGCCAGTACTCAGAGAGAGCCTGTGATCCTGCGAAAGCCAGAGCTAACAGAGCCAACTGATGCAACTGGAAACTGGAAACCAAACCTACTACACTTGTTTCTTTCCTGCTTTCTTCTTTCTCATCCTCCCTCATCAGTTTGTTCAGCTGACACCATGAAATTAACTCCTTGTATTCTTGTACCCTCAACAAATTTAATATTTTTTCCAACAAACAAAAAACATAATTAAATTACTTCTGTAATTTTCTTATAACAATACGTATATATATATGTATATCATTATTAATAGTGTCAGTCTGTGAGGTCAGGTTTGAATTGGGTGAGTAACATTCGCGAAGGTGGATGGAATGGAACCACCAGGGGCCTCCCTTCCTCCCTTGCTTCCACCACACCACCCACATATATAATAATTTATCAGACTGACCAGTTTCAATTTCACACCTCCAATATGGAATTGAATTGAATGAAAAGCTTTTTCGTTAATTATTTTATGAGGCCCTGTTCTCTGCTCATAACTAGTTGTTAAAGTCATAAATAGGGATGACATTGATAGGGTAGAGTTGGGTTACGTTACATTACATGCTACCTCAACCTCAACTTCATTATTGCTACTTCAAATCAATTACACCATCATTTGTTATCAAAAGAGTATATACGTATATGTATGTATAGTTGGATGAAGACAATGTATAGTTGTATGTATACTTTCTCATTCATTTCTTCTATAGTAGACATAAATTGAGCTAAATTTTATATCGGCAATGCACATGTGTAGTGATGTCAAATTGGTGAATGAGAAAGTAGCTCCAAAAAATACGGAAACTAAAGACTAAAAACACTTTCAAGTTGTTTTCAAAACTAATGGTGATTTTGAAAACTGAAAATGAAATATGCTTCTTGAATTAAATTCGACTGTGCTTCGATAGTCTTGTTGTCTGGCCTAACGTAGCCCACATGCTTAAACTCCATACCCAACCAAGCCTGCCTCAAGACAAAACCATTGGGCCATAAATCAAAACATGCTATAAACTAGTAGCTCACCACAGAAAGGAAGGCTGGAAGGAAGCATATATGTCACTCAAACTTTTTAACCATTAAGAGGTCATTTAACAGTCTCTCAATGGCTTCATCATCATGCCCACGTCCTTTGGTCTGCAATTTGATGAGGAGGGAGGTTCATCAATTATAGCTTTTTTACAGACAAAAACATCAATGATGAAAGGGAAATAAAAAAAATACCTTGAGGGAAGGCACAACTGACTTGGCTTCCTCCACCTTTTCAGGACAGAGATTCCCAATGACAGCCAGCTGCAGAGTAGAACACATTAACAAATTAATTTGTTGTTTTGAATGAATGTTTTGGTTTGGTACAATATCATAATTAATAAAAATTACCTCGAATTCAGCCAATTGGTATCTACTCAGGACTCTGAATGCTATTTATTAAGAATAACAACTAAGACTAATACATGTAATAGTGTATATAAATCAACAACAAGAAAGCAAGCAATGTAGGATACTCTCGAACTTGCTTTACAGAGCCCTGATTCGTGAAGCGACTGAAGCGCTTAACATACTGCAGTGATTTCTCCAACACTCTGGTACACAGACAGGAAAGGACAATAACATCATCATCCATTTTGATCAAATATTATCATCATCATCATTTAGTTCTTGGTTCAATAACAAATATGCGATACGAGATTACGAGAGTGTAATGTAAATCTTACTGAGGAAGTTGGGTCGTTGAATCGCCAGACATATGCTTCATCTGATCACATCTATGCTCAAGCAGAATGGCAACCTCACTATTCATTAAACATTTCGCCTTCAAGAAATCTTCACAACCACAAACTCAATGTCATTAACTTAATATATTCGAACTTTAACCTCACTACGTTTACAATTCAATCAAGGTCCCACACAAACTCATTTTTATATCATTCATATCTACGCCAACAGTCATTCTTTCTTTCTTGTACATTGTCACATCTTCTGTACTACTTTTTCTTTATGCATACAAAATTGATGGTTTTCTACTCTCTTTGATTGATACACAAACACAACTTTATTAGGTATCATGATCTTGAAAATTGACATAACAGCCAAACAGCAGGTAAAATTCTGCCTAGGATCACATCGATAACAATGTCCAAAATTGTGCATTAGAGATTTGAAAACATCTTTGGGAAAATAATATTTAGATACCGTCTCCAATCTTGAGCTCTGAAGCGTCTTCCTCGTCTGCTCTTAGCATGTCTGAGAGAAAGAGCTAAGGTAAGGATGTTTCTTTCTTGACGATGAATATAATTCTGCTTTCTTCAAGAACGAATGTAATCAACCACAATCCCTAATCACCTTTTCGCTTAATATACGCTGTGAACTCTGGAACCGACCTCAAGTTTGGGCCAACATTCTAGCTGTGGTCCAGTCCAACTTCTGAACCCAACTCGAACATAATTTGATTATGGGCTTTCATGTAGGTTTCGGGCTATCATTTTAGATGCGATCCAACCCTTTTTTAACCTTTTTTTTCAAATCAGTCCAATCTGATCCAATTTGTAAAGGTACTACTCACTCTCTCCCTATTAAGAGAAAAACTTTTCTATTAGTAATAAAATCTTAGCTTTATTTATTTAATTACTTTCTTTAGTAATTATATTTTAATTATTATTTCTTTAGTTGTGAATAATTAGTATTCAATATTTTAATTAACTTTATAAATTATATTAGTTAATAAATACTATTTATATTTATTAAAAAATTTGTTTGATAAAATATTTAAATATTAATTATTCACTAAGTAAATAATAATTAAAAAATAACTACTAATTAAACAAATTAAAAAAGAGAAATCAAGATTCTGCTATTTTATGGTGTATAGCCGCGCGGCTATACTGTTAGAATATTCTTATGGAGTTGAGCTGAGCGGCTATACTATTAAATATACAATTTTTGAGGTATAGCCGGGCGGCTATACTGTTAGAATATTCTATCCGCGAAGTATTTTCCGCGCGGCGATACTGTTAGATATAATATTTATATAGTATAGCCGTTCGGCTATACTATTAAAATATTCTACATATAGTATAGCCGGTTAAAATATTCTATATATACTATGGCCGGTGGATTGTAGCGCGCGGCTATACTATTAACTATACTATTTTATGGCGTATAGCCTACCGGCTAGACTATAAAAATATTCTATTTTAGCGTATAGCCTCGCGGCTATACTATTAAATATACATACCGTTGTGAAGTATAGCCGCGGCTATACATAAGGTGATACTTCTACGTACGGAGTATAGCCGTTCGGCTATACGATTGAATATACCATTTTGGAGTATAGCCACTCGGCTATACGTTTAAAATATTCTTAAAAACTTTTTTATTCCCGTTTCAGTATCCTCATCTTTCTATCACCTATCAACAAGAATTTATAGTTAGTAAGGCTCTTATATAAGACATTATCTCTTAATCATTAAATCAAATTAATTAATGATTAAATCAAATGGATTAGTTTGATCGAACGGTTAAGAGATTAGGCCCTCACTATAGAAATGACTCCGCCTGTCTGAAGCATAAGAGAGATAGGAAAGTATTTCTTCTCGCTTACCATCTGCCTTTATTAGCCTTCATTAGGTTAAGTAGAGTTTCAAAGAAACCAATTGGGCTCGCTTTTAGGTGATGATGACGTCTGCCGTGTCATATTCTGAGTGGAGGAAAACAGAATTCCCGATCTTGGACTCGGATACTCCGAATATTCTAAACGGCTCTAGCACTTATGCCAGAGGCATATTCGCATCTCATCACTGTATCTTTCTGAGATTCTGATGTATGCACCTGCATGATTATAACAAATTCTGTTGTGTGGTTATAAATAATTGGGTTTTTTAATTGCAAACCTCTTGTGTACTGCACTTTGTTGAAAGTTGAAACTGTTATAACTATAGATTTATAATCCATGAAACAACATTATGGTCATGAGTCATGTTCATGTTTAGAAAAAAAAAACCAAGGAAAAAGAAAGAAAGAATCACTCAGCAGCACTAAATTACAAATTTTACACCAGCCCCAGTTGCTGGATGAGAAAATATGCTGTCGTATATCCCCTGAATGACGACTATTAGTCTAATATTGGTAACTAACTGCAACCCTTTTCCATCATCTTCATCATGAATCATAATTATAATTAAATGGCCTTGTCTCTTACTTAATTACCAACCTTGCTATTATATAAGAGGCCGCAGGACTCTCACCCTTAATATTCATTCATCTACTCTTTACTCTTGCCTCAGTTTCATTCATCTATACATACAGTTATTCATTTCCTTATAGACTCCGGCAGAGCCATATCAAATTATGGCTATACCATACAAAAATTCCAGGACCTTGTGCTTTTTCTTGCTCCTGAGTTTTGGCCTGTGTCTGGTAATTACATCTGCAGAGCTTGAGAGTAGGGTGTCAATGGGTCGTGTTGTGGGTTTGTGTGTAAACTTTTAAACGTGTCAAGAAAAACCAAACACGACCATTTATTAATCGTGTCAGGAAAATGCAAACCAAAACAACCTGTTTATAAACGGTTGACACGACACGACCATTTGTAACCCGTTTATTAAACAGGGTCGTGTCATGGGTCGTGTCAACCCGTTTACTACCTGCCACGCGAAAAAATTAGAAATTGAAACTTCAGGCACACCCAATGGGTTTGAACCCAGCCAATTCCACTCTCTCCTTACTCCTTATCCATCTTGGTGTTGATAACTTTGTGATTATATGTTACAACATTTGATATTTATAATGTCTTTACAAACTGATGAACACTTAATTATTACATTTTTATCTATAAATTATATTTGTTAATTACCTTATTTAACAAATATATTTACCTTATTTGCCACATGTAAAATATATTTAACAAATAATAAATTACCTTATTTCCATCTCCAACATTTAAGTAAATGTCTTTGTCCTTTTACTTTCATTTATTTTTATATTACTCATTTACTTAAGTTTACAATGTAAATAAGGAAGTACCCCATTTGGATTCAAGTAAAAATACATGAAAATCAAATTCTCACCAAATCAAAATATGAAAAATCTGTTTTAGTGCAATATATACTTCATACTAAAATCTCATAAAATCAAGTTTTCTTATTTTATGTGTAAGGAATAAAAACGCCAAAAATTATCTTGAGAAAATGATTATTCTGAAAAACCATTTTTCATACTTAGTCAATATTGCATCCGTAAAAAAGTGACATGATACAAATTTTATAAGTTATACGAAATTTCTTTTGGGATTAGGGTTTTAGGGTTTAGGGTTTAGGGATTAGAGTTTAGGGATTAGGGTTTAGGGTTTAGGGATTAGAGTTTAGGGATTAGGGTTTAGAGTTTAGGGTTAGGGTTTAGGGTTAGGTTTAGGGATTGGAGTTTAGGGTTAGGGTTAGGGTTTAGGGTTATGGTTTAGGGATTAAAGTTTAGTGTTTAGAAAGAATTAGAAAAAAAGAAAAAACAAAAAAAAAAAAAAAAAAAACACAAAAAGATAAAAAAAAAAAAAACAAAAAAACAAAAAAAAATAGAAAGAAACAATAAGTACTTGAGAGATTCGAACACCCCACCAAAGAAAATGGATCACTTAGTTTCTTGGTACTTGGTGACTGGGGGAGAAGAGGAGCTTTTAACCAATCTCAAGTTGCCTTTCAGGTTCCACAACTTCTAATGCTTCTTGTCATTCATATATTCTACTCATGATTTCTGGCAAGGTGCATCATGTGAAGCCACAGCCACTCAAGAACATACTTCTATCAAAAAAGTTATACATAGTAAGAAAAAACATACACGTATGATTTGGAAAAGTAAATCAGTGAAAGAAAAAACATATAACAGTATAACTTGTTTCCTTTAGTTCTGTTTTTATTCTCTCTGAGTCCCCTGTCTGCATTTTCTTGATTGCTTCAAGTGCAAGAATTAGTTAATGTAATCTGTGCTTGCTAAACAAATTTGTGGTACGACTACTTTTGTAGATGGGAAAGGTTGGAGAGAAGCTTGACATAGATTTTGTGGTTTCGACGGGTGATAACTTTTATGATAATGGATTGGCAAGCGAACATGACACAGCATTTGAGGAGTCATTTACCAAAATCTACACAGCAAAGAGCCTGCAAAAGCAGTGGTACAGCGGTAAGTTCCAAGTTTCCAATACTAGGAAGAAAGCTTATTGGTTATAATAATTTCAATAAATTTGTTTTTTACTTTGATAACTTTGAATGCAGTGTTGGGCAACCATGACTACAGGGGTGATGCAGAGGCTCAACTGAGCCCTCTTCTTAGGAAAATTGATAGCAGATGGATTTGCTTGAGGTCTTTCATTGTTAATGCAGGTGAGAATATATTATACATACTCTTAGTATCAGCTTTTCTACACAAGAAATTGATATCTGTTAAGACTCGATCATAACATAAGCAATTTCTTCCAATCTCTTTTTCCCCAGAATTAGCAGAGATTTTCTTTGTGGACACCACTCCTCTTTGTTGTGCGGAAGCGTCAACCAATTGTGAGTGAAAAATAAACAACACAACTGGCAGGAGATAAATGGAACACAAAACAACATCAACAAGAACACCAAGATTTATCCTGGTTCGGCAATGCCTACATCCAGTTTGGAGACGACGGAGTAATTCACTATAATCAAAGAGAGTATACAAAGTGTTTATCACTCAAGAAAACCCAAAGCCCCAAATACACCCAAGTCTCACTCTCACAACAATTGAAGAGAAAACAATGAAACAAAGCAAAGAACAATTAGAGAGAAATGTTTCTCTCTTTGGCAAGATGCCTTTCTTGCTATTTTTCTCTTCTACTCAACACTTGGTGGGATGCTTCAAATGAAACCATTTGCTTCCAATTTATAGCCAAAAATGCAAGAGTGTGAATGGAAGCTTCAACTATTCATTTGTTGGCTACCAAACTTACCAATGGATGGCTACCAAACAATCCACCTTTTTTGACCTCATAGTAAGCCAACATTTACTCACATGGGCAACTAACTTTGACTCACATGGGCAACTCCAAAATTCTTCTACATTTGAGCTAATTTCCAACAATCTCCACCTTGGGTCAACATGTAACAAACTCTCATAGTAACACTCCCAATGGTCGTCTCCCAATCCCCAAAAGGGGCAATCAACAAATTTTACAAATTCCAATCAAGTCCAAGCAACGCTTAAACTTGAACAATGAATCAATTGTAGGACTAGTGTCTGGTAACTTTAGACCTTCCTGGAACAACTGGAGTCTTTAGTAACTCCACCTGCTTTGAACTACTCATGGTCTTGGTTGCTTCAATTTCAACTTCATGCTTGTTCTGATTAACCATAGCAGTCTCATCAAAAGTCACATATCTGCTTACAACAAATTTCTTCTTCGTCTGGACACCAGAGTCGGTATCCCTTCACGCCAGTGCTAAAGCCCATAAACAGAGCTTTCTTTGCTCTTGGATCCAACTTGCTTTCCCTGACATGGTAGTAAGAAGAACAACCAAATATGTGTAAATACTTGTAATCAGGTACAAGGTTTACCAGACCATACCTCCATGGGCGTTTTGCCCTCGTTCAGCAGCAAGCAACCGATTAATGAGATGGCTTGCATAACTAATCGCCTCAGCCCAAAACGCCTTGCCTAATCCAGCATTAGACAACATACACCGAACTTTCTCAAGCAAAGTACGATTCATGCGCTCTGCCACCCCATTTTGTTGCAGTGTCTCCCTAACCGTGAAGTGCCTCACAATACCCTCATCTTGACAATCTTTCAAGAAAGGATCAGACCTATATTCACCACCATTGTCTGATCTGAGAGTCTTGATCTTTCGATCGCTTTGCGTAATCATCTCTTTACACTTCAGGAATATCTTCAAGACTTCATCTTTACGCTTCATGGTGTACACCCATACTCTTCTAGAGAAGTCATCAACAACGGAGACCAAATAATGGCAACCTCCCCAAGGTGCATTCTTGGAAGGTCCCCAAACATCAGTGTGAACATAATCTAGAGTGCCATTAGTGTGGTGAATAACGGTATCAAATTTCACTCTAGTTTGCTTACCAAGCACATAGTGTTCACAAAATTCCAATTTGCATGCCTTTGCACCCTTCAATAAGCCTTGCTTCACCAATCCTTGCAACGCTTTTTCACCAGCATGCCCAAGACGCATATGCCATAACCTCGTGGTGTCTCTGCTGCTATCTGCGTCAGCAGCTTAAGTGGCAGCTGCTCCACCAATAACTGTACTCCCCTGCAAGAAATACAAGTTATTTCGTCTTGTATCTTTCATCACCACCAATGCCCCGTACACAGCTTTAAGAACTCCACCATCCATGGTGATCTTGAGACTCTTGGATTCCAAAGCGCCCAATGAGATGAGATTCTTCTTCATATCCGGTACATACCGAACATCACTCAATTCTCTGACTGTTCCATCATGCATCTTCAAACAGATTTTGCCTATCCCTTGTGTTTTGCAAGCATTATTATTGCCCATCAAAACAACTCCACCATTCAGCTCCTCGAAGCTAGAAAACCATTCCCGTATGGGACACATATGATAGGTGCAACCTGAATCCAAAATCCACTCCTCGGAGTGACCATCAGGCAGATGAACTAGCCAAAGCAAACTCGAAATCATCATCTCCAGATTTTGCAACATTTGCTTCAGAATCCGCTTTCTCCTTCTCTTTGTTCTTCAATTTGGGGCAGTCTTTCTTCCAATGACCCTTTTGGCGACAAAAGGCACATTCGTCTATGGCAGGAAACTTTCCCCGCTTCCAGATTTTCTTTCCTCTATTCGACCCCTTGCAACTAGTGCCTCGGTTTGTGAATTGTGAGTCTTCTGGTCCTTCTTACGACACTCATGATTCACCAAAGCCGCAGACACCTCCTCAAGTTTCACCTCGGATTTTCCATACAACAAAGTAGTTGTCAAATGATCATAATCATCGGGCAATGAATTTAACAAACATAGTACCTTATCCTCGTCAGGAATTTTCACATCAAGGTTTGCTAAATCAGCAAGTATTTTATTATAATCATTGAGGTGTTCGTGCATAGAAATACCTGAACGATATTGAAATTGGAAGAGTCGCTTCTTCAAGAAGAGCCGATTTTCTGCGCTCTTGGTCATATACTTCTCCTCCAATTTCGTCCATAACTCCTTAGCAGAAGTTTCCTTCATATACGGGTATTTCAACTCCTTATCAAGGAATGATCGAATAGAGCCACAAGCATGAAGATTAAGTCTCTTCCACTGCTTATCATCAATTTCTTCGGGTTTATTCTCCAAAACAATATCCAACTCTTGTTGATACAACACATCCATAACTTCACATTGCCACATACCAAAATTATTAGAGCCATTGAATTTATCAACCTCTAACCTTGTAGTAGCGATAGGATGTCTATTGGATGTAGGTGCCGACGAAGACGATGTCGACTCCTTCTCCTTCATAAGTTCGTCTTTATCTCCAGCCATCTACTCCGGCACTGTTCACAAATACAGCACTGTTCACGAAACTGTAGCTCCAACGAATTTTTCACTCCTACGAAACCCAGTCAAAACTGGAGCTCTGATACCACTTGTTGTGCGGAAGCGTCAACCAATTGTGAGTGAAAAATAAACAACACAACTGGCAGGAGATAAATGGAACACAAAACAACATCAACAAGAACACCAAGATTTATCCTGGTTCGGCAATGCCTACATCCAGTTTGGAGACGATGGAGTAATTCACTATAATCAAAGAGAGTATACAAAGTGTTTATCACTCAAGAAAACCCAAAGCCCCAAATACACCCAAGTCTCACTCTCACAACAATTGAAGAGAAAACAATGAAACAAAGCAAAGAACAATTAGAGAGAAATGTTTCTCTCTTTGGCAAGATGCCTTTCTTGCTATTTTTCTCTTCTACTCAACACTTGGTGGGATGCTTCAAATGAAACCATTTGCTTCCAATTTATAGCCAAAAATGCAAGAGTGTGAATGGAAGCTTCAACTATTCATTTGTTGGCTACCAAACTTACCAATGGATGGCTACCAAACAATCCACCTTTTTTGACCTCATAGTAAGCCAACATTTACTCACATGGGCAACTAACTTTGACTCACATGGGCAACTCCAAAATTCTTCTACATTTGAGCTAATTTCCAACACTCTTGTCAATAAGTACTTCACAAACACAGAGGACCATACTTATGATTGGCGAGGCATTACCCGTCGGAAGGATTATATTGCAACCTTATTGAAGGTATATAATATATAAAATTAATTTTCTGCTACCATTTTGAATTTTGAGTATCTTTCTTACCTAAAATGTGCTTAATCATTGATGATGCTTATTAATATAAATAATGATGGTGTAATAGGATGTCGAGTATGCACTGAAGAAGTCGTCTGCAAAGTGGAAGATAGTTGTTGGTCACCATGCAATTAGAAGTGTTGGGCATCATGGTGATACAGAGGAACTTATAAAGCAGCTTCTCCCAATCCTTCAGGTATATCTGTCAAAGCTTTCAATTCTAAAGCGAAGGGTTAATTTTATGCTGCTTTCTTGTTGAGATGAATGGATGTAAAATAGATGCTAACTCTGCTAAATCCTTCATAAATCTTAGGCCAATGATGTCGATTTTTACATGAACGGGCATGATCATTGCCTAGAACACATCAGTGACATAGAAAGGTAAGTTCAATTCAGGTGTTTCTTAAGAATGGAAGAGTTTGTATGTGCAACTAATGCTGATTGAAACTGGATTTGTTGCAGCCCAATACAATTTCTAACAAGTGGAGCAGGGTCCAAAGCATGGAGGGGAGACATCCAGGGGTTGAACAAAGAAGGGCTCAACTTCTTTTATGATGGTCAAGGCTTTATGTCTGTGCAGTTGAATCCCACGGATGCAGAGATCGCTTTTTATGATGTTTTTGGCAAGGTTTTACATAGATTGCATTCTTCCAAGCAGCTTCACCCATCTATATAAATTAAGTTTTGTAGCTCCAGCCTAGAGAAGCCTAGAGGGAAGATATTATAGATTCAGATTCAATGCAGCCGCATATAATATATATTATAGATTGTTGCCAGGACGAAGATTCAATTACCAAATGTTCTTATTTTTTGAATTAATGTACCTCATTTGGCTGCATCCTTAATTACCAAATTGGTTGATTTTTTCGACCACTGCAGTTATATATGCCAAGCTTATATTGCTCCATACAAGTACAACATTTTAAACAAAACAAGGAAACGCAGATTCAAGCTACTTCTCAAATATGTTATCTGGAAACAAACAAACATAATTAAGGATGTGTTTAGCAGAAGTTTCTGCCAACTCATTCGTGCGTGGCAAACAACTAGAAAGACAAAATTAAGCCAAGAAATATATGGTACATTTTCTAAGACTAAGACACGCCAATAAATCAGGAGGGTAACATGACACGCATGTGGTGATTTAATTAGAAACTTTGGCTCCATCAGCCAAGTTTGTCTTCAGGCTCAGGCCAGAGATATAGGATTCTCCGCTGGCTCCAATTATTGTCACCTAACTGCCAAAGGACAAAAACAAGATTTAGGAAATTGCTAGGAAACTGATAAGAAAGCAACCCTAGCCAGGATGGGACCCCGCGCTACCGCAACATTACTGCACTCTCCTGCAGATATGCCCACTGCTGCTATATCTTAAAATGGATCGGTGGGTCGACGTAGCATTCACTTTCCTTTGCATTGCATGTTATGTTTACATTTGTGTATGGGCAATCTTAAAATTAGAGTGTACATATTGCACTATATATGGTCTTTAGATCATTAATTATCACCTACTTTGTGTTTGTACAACCACTGAGAATAATTAGCCTATATATATACACTCAAATTCAGAAGTTTCATCATAGTTCCAACCATCTCTGCTTTCTCTCTCTCTCTCTCTCTCTCTTGCATCATAGTTTCCAAATCAGAACATTGGTTGATTTCGATCATTAACCATATCCGGCCATGTCCATGGGTTTCCTGTGGCTGTGGGCGGTTATTTGCATGAACAATATCATCTTGTTGAGTTTTGTTTCTGTGTCGACAGCCGAGCTTCAGCGATTTGAGCACCCTGTCAAAGCCGATGGGTCACTTAGCTTTTTGGCGATTGGTGATTGGGGTAGAAGGGGTGCTTACAATCAATCTCAAGTAGCTTATCAGGTTTTATAATATCGCTTCACTTCATCCATTTTTATCAATCTTTACTACAAACTAGACTCCACAGACTTTTCTTCTCTTTAATATGTTTATCATAGACAGACTCTTGATCTCGTCTATCTACAAAGTTTTCTTAGTTTCCTTATAATTAAGTCTCGTTTGGTTCTTAATTAACGACAGAGAAAAGATTGTATTTGCTACTTACATAATACAATTAAGGGCTTCTTAGATACAGGACTATTTTCATAAGATATAATGGATGCAGTCCACATGCTCTTTTTTCAATTGCAGTTCAGTCTCACCAATTAAGCAATTAGTATGTTCATAATTTAAAAAAAAATTACAGGATATGCCACTATCATAAATGGAATTATATGAACACACTTTCCTAAAATTCAGTGCTTCCTTTTTATATATATATATATATATATATATATATAAGTCCCCCTTCTATCTGAGGGATCCCTCAAATAATTTTATTTGAAGGACGCCCTTTAGGGTACTCTACAATTTTTTTCTCAATGATCCAAACCATCTATTTTTTAGGTCTTCATTCATAGATCATCCTTACAAAAAATTAGACAAATCGGAAACCGTTTCGATATCCAATTGTGTCCTACAAAATCAACGAACAACGGTGCATAAAGAAAGTACTCAAATTTCAATAACACAATTGAGTGGTCAAATGATATCGGATTCAAGTGATTTTTTGTGGAGATGATCTTTAAATGAGTATCTACAAAATAGACGGTTTGGATTAATGAAATATAATCCGGAGTGGGGGCTACAAGGGGTGTCCCTCAAATAAGCTTATTTGAGGGATCCCTCAATGGAAGCTCTCAAAAATATATATATATATATATATATATATATATATGCATTTCCTTATATATATAATGCGTTCTCCTTGTATATATATGTACCTGACTTACAGGTAAGTGTTTTTTTCTTAAGTTTTCTTAAGCAGTTTTTTCTAGAGTTTCATATTTATATACATATGTACATATCTTCCATGTAATAGTGTTCTTTTTTTGTTTTTTGTATGGATTTTTATCTTAGTTGAGTTTAAAAATCCATACCAAGATATTATGAGTTCAATTACCTGGGCTAGAGGGTATAACTACCTAAACTAGAGATAATTTATGGATTTAATTATCTGGAACAGAGATAATTTATGGGTTTAATTACCTGTATACTGCATACGGGGTGTATGCATAGGTACCTTACCTATTGTTAAGGTATGAAGTTTTTTTTTAATTTTTTTGGTCGTAAGGTATGAAGTTTTTATGAACTCTTATTATAAATTTTGATGTCGGTATATCTTGGGAAAATTTCAGAATTCAATAAATAGATTTGCAATTAAATTCAAATCAAATATGATAATTAATGTCCTACAAATCAATAACTTACCAGTTTTACGAATTCATAATTTACTTATTTATGTTTTAGGTGCACAACTGGAAAAAAAAAATTCAATAAATTGAAAAAGGCATGTAATCTTTTGTGGCCCAAAAGTCAAAGGACTTAGATCAATAACAATTTCTACATGGATGACAGTCAATATCTCTCCTCATAATTGGACTTATGCCAAATTTTCTATACAATTAATTATAATTTAGGGGAACTGTATGCTTAACTTGGTAACTTAATTTCCTTCCCCGCCTTAAATTTGCAGGGTTTAATCATGTTTTCTTTAATCTCCAGTTGATTTCTACTTTCCACACAACCTTCTCAAGGAATAGTAGTATATATTTCTGTTTTTTTAATGTGTTATGTGTTTCTTTTTCCGGATAATGATAGCTTATCATATTTTTCATACCACATCTCTAATAGAAGTGAGCCCATCAATACAATGGGCCTACCTCTATTAGAGATGTGGTATGAAAAATGTAATAAACGTACCATTTTCCTTCTTTTACATATTGAAATAGTCTCGATGAGAAGCTCTCTCTCTCTCTCTGCAAGCTATTTAAGAAGCTGCAGAGAAAAGGCACCACCGAAGGAACAGCTTTGTTCCGGTGCTAGCTGCATGATATGCATGAAAAGTTTCGTCATTTAGCTGGACAGATTAGCTTTTTCTTTTTGAGCGGGATCATTCTTTTTTGCTTGGCATATTCCGCAAAAGTAAAGGACAAATGTGAATTGCGTTGCATGTCCAGAAGCCATTATGTTCCAACAACTCATCGCCTGCTACGACATGCGTGTCACCCTCGTTTTACTGCTTTCACTACTTGTTTCGGTAATTAGGTGTCAACACCAGGAGCAGGACATATATTTTGAGATGGGATTTCAGGTTCAGATTTTATCAACGAATAAATACAAGCCATATGATATGTTGCAGCACAGGGATAACATTCAGCTCTTTCTTTCCAGAAAAACGATGAGAAAGAAAGAAATAAATAAAAACTATTTTCCTGTGAGAGAGATTTTTTTTTTTGGTTTGATAGGCATCATCCTAAAGTAAACTAAATACAATTAGAATGTTAATTGCATCCGTAAACTTGGAATTTATTGGAAATCCTCCGTGGAGTATCAGTGTGTGGCCTGGGATTTTCTTCTTTCTTGGTTTAGTGGTGCTCTGTTTCCTCTGTTTCCAAGGGGGGCAGGGGATTTCTGGAGGACAGTAGACAATAATGTTGCGGTGTTTTGTAATGAATTGTTGATGGGAGAGATTGGAGCCAAATTAAACATAGACTTCGTGATCTCTACTGGCGATAATTTTTACAACAGGGGATTGACCAGAGTAAAGGACCCTGCATTTGTGGAGTCGTTTACTGAAATCTACACTGCTAAGAGCCTCCAAAGGCAATGGTATATTGGTGAGTTCAGTTGCACTTAAACCTGACTGACTCTTCTCATGGAAATTGGCATAGGCATGGCGCTGACTTTGTTTTCCATCTTCTTTCCTTCACTTTGATTCTGGGGAACTCTCAGTTCTTGGCAACCATGACTACAGGGGAAATGCTTTGGCCCAATTGAGCCCAGTCCTTAGGAAGATCGACAGCCGCTGGCTTTGCCTCAGGTCCTTTCTTGTTAACTCAAAAATTGCAGACTTCTTCTTCATCGACACCAATCCTTTTGTGGACAAGTACTTTCTGAGGCAAAAGCACTACCAGCATGACTGGAGAGGTGTGCTTCCTAGGAAACAGTACCTCTCCAACCTCTTGAAGGTTCTTCTCATCATCTTCCTCATTACAACATTGGATTCTTTCTACCGTCATATTCAAACAGTGCTTTTCATTGTCCAAAATCTAATACATTGCTTTTGTTTCGGGAACAGGATCTAGATTTTGCGTTGAGAAATTCTTCTGCAAACTGGAAAGTTGTCGTCGGACATCATACAATTCGAAGCATAGGGCATCATGGAGACACCAAAGAGGTAGTAGACCAGATTCTTCCCATTCTTGAGGTAACTTCATCTTCATATATTTCATATATATTTTTGTTTAGTTTTTTTCATACAAGCGATAGTCTAATCTATTAGTATTTTTATTATGATTCAGGCAAACAACGTTGATGCGTACATAAATGGACACGACCACTGCTTGGAACACATAAGCAGCACCAACAGGTAAACATAGCTTAACCGTTACTAGTTCTATTTATCAATAAATTGAATTGTTTCTTAAAAATCTCACTAGTTGAAGTTGTTTATGCAGCCAAATCCAATTCTTGACCAGTGGTGGTGGGTCGAAAGCATGGAAGGGTGACATTAAAATGAAAGGTGAAGGGTCCAAGTTTTACTATGACGGGCAGGGTTTCTTATCTGCACAATTTACAGAGACTGATGCAGAATTTGCATTCTACGATGTATCTGGCACACTTCTGCATCGCCTGAATCTATCCAAGCTTCTTTACGATTCCATGTAGAGATGTCAAGATAGACTCTCTCCTAAGCTTTCTCTATTAAATAAAATGACCCACGTTTTATCTTCTTGTAACTTCTTGTATCAATGAAAAATCCTCACCACGCGAACAAAAAAATTACAGTGTTTCAAAACCCTGCAAAATGGTCCAGCTGCACACTTGAGTTCAAAGTAATAAAATCCTACCTATTTCTCCACACGGCACGGACAAAGGCAAATCTTGAACAGTTTATATATACACAGCAATTAGCACCAAATACAAATATTTGGTATTTCCACTAGGCCTACAGTCAATATCCCATCATGGTATGTAATGTTGTGCCTCCACACGCACCACCAAGTTTGCAAGGGCAGGATCTTCACTCAACATAACTCAGTTTGTAACAAAATGATACCTGGAATCCACATAGCTCTCAACATCCCAAAGAAATGAACCAAAAGTTACGGCTTCCAGAACAAGTCTCCTCAAACCACCAAAGCTAATTTTGACGTGATCATCCTTGGAAGAATCAACAGTCCCCTGAGGTGTTATGACAATATCAGGTCTTCCAAACAATGCCTCGGTGTGCTTTTCAATGATGCTAACAGCCTCTCTCGATCTAATTGTTGCATACCTATGAAGGGTCTCTCCATCAAAAGACATCACATAGGTCCGCAAGCGGGACGGCTTAGTTCCATTACCAAAACCCCCAGGACTGACGCGTCCAGCCCAGGAAGTGACTTCAGGATGGGAAGCCCCTGCTTGCAAAGACTCGTCTTCACCACCAGGCTTCATGTCCTCCCCCACAGATTTCTGAACATTACTGTCTTCGGCACCCAGTGCATTTGGAAGGATCTTTACTGTCTTCTCCAGCTGAAACCTCTGGTCAACCCGCTTGAGGAAGTACCCATACATTACAGATGCTGCATAAACCTGCCCAACTCTGAGTTTGCTTATCTGTGCTAAAGAGGCTGAGTCACCTAACCGATTTCCTAGGATGAGAGCTAGGTGGTTCTGGATCATCTCATAGGCTTCGGGTGAGTGAAGTTGCTCAAGCTTGTCCTCTTCACTTGGCCATGTATCAACTCGACCAGAAAGGTCTGAAGCAGATGGGGTAATGGCAGGTATCAAAGAAACATTAGCATCCATGAATTTTTGCACCACCAAAGTGTACAAAATCTCTTCAAGAGCCTCTCTCCTTTCAGTAGCCTTAACCTCGGCAATTCTCCTGATATTGCAGAACAAGTTAATAAAGGATCAATATATCTCTTCAAAACTACATTCATCTATTTAGTCCCATATAGCAAATGATGGAGGAGGCGAGGGAAGGTTAAATCAAAATAAATAAAAAAGACTGCAAGTTCTGTTTCTTTATTTTTCTTAAATAAATAGAAAAATTCATCATGTCATTTTCTAGATTGTTAAGAACAACAGAAACTTTCTTGCTAAAGTTACACAAAAAGGTCAAACTTTTCCCTTCCTTTATTCTGATATTCGTATGAAAACAAAACATTTAACTTATGGTTCAATTTTGTAGCATAGCTTAACTTAATTGAAAAAACAAATGGCTATTCCTCAATCGCAAGATTGCAACTAACCTGTACAAAACGAGGTCAGTGCCAGAAGCAGAAGGCTCTTCCTGCTTTTGCTCACTGTCGCGATCTGTTTGAAGCTGTTCAAGCTGCTGCTCAACTGCACTAGGCACA